>JASEVX010000001.1:24158845-24268845 GCA_031761405.1 Serripes groenlandicus
AGTCATGGACTGTTTACATGTATATGTGTATGACCCTCTATCTTACAATTCAGTCATGTGCTGTATACATGTATTTGTGTATGACCCTCTATCTTACAATTCAGTCATGTGCTGTATACATGTATATGTGTATGACCCTCTATCTTAAAATTCAGTCATGGACTGTATACATGCATTTGTGTATGATCCTCTATCTTACAATTCAGTCATGGACTGTATACATGCATTTGTGTATGATCCTCTATCTTACAATTCAGTCATGGACTGTTTACACATATTTTTGTATGGCCCTCTATCTTACAATTCAGTCATGGACTGTATACATGTATATGTGTATGACCCTCTATCTTAAAATTCAGTCATGGACTGTTTACATGTATATGTGTATGATCCTCTACCTTACAATTCAGTCATGTGCTGTTTACATGTATTTGTGTATGATCCTCTATCTTACAATTCAGTCATGGACTGTATACATGTATATTTGTATGAGCCTCTATCTTAAAATTCAGTCATGGACTGTTTACATGTATATGTGTATGACCCTCTATCTTACAATTCAGTCATGTGCTGTATACATGTATTTCTATGACCCTCTATCTTACAATTCAGTCATGGACTGTATACATGTATATGTGTATGACCCTCTATCTTAAAATTCAGTCATGGACTGTTTACATGTATATGTGTATGATCCTCTATCTTACAATTCAGTCATGTGCTGTCTACATGTATTTGTGTATGAGCCTCTATCTTACAATTCAGTCATGGACTGTATACATGTATATGTGTATGACCCTCTATCTTAAAATTCAGTCATGGACTGTTTACATGTATATGTGTATGATCCTCTATTTTACAATTCCGTCATGTGCTGTTTACATGTATTTGTGTATGACCCTCTATCTTAAAATTCAGTCATGTGCTGTTTACATGTATTTGTGTATGACCATCTGTCTTAAAATTCAGTCATGGACTGTTTACATGTATTTGTGTATGATCCTCTATCTTACAATTCAGTCATGGACTGTATACATGTATATGTGTATGACCATCTATCTTACAATTCAGTCATGGACTGTATACATGTATATGTGTATGACCCTCTATCTTACAATTCAGTCATGGACATATATGTGTACGACTCTTACCTTCAAATCAGTCACTATCTGTATACAAATCAATCACATGTTTTATTTTATTTTCAGAGTGTGACAACCATGAGGATATGGATGTGGATATAGACAGGACATTTTTGCATGATCTCAGAAATTTGAAACAAATCATGGATAAAGACTTCATAGATGAACATAAAACGTAACCTTTAACCCTTTCCCACGTACAACAAATCTACAGCAAACATTTAGTCAAACGAATGAAAACTCTTTATAAATGAGAGAACAATTATTGAATAAAGATGAAAACGTTGTGGCAAAAGAAGAAATTGCTCATAATGAGCATTTTCTCCTTTTGCCACAATGCTTTCAAAAGGTATATATGCTGCAGACATTAAACTGTAACATTAAAAATAGGTTGTTAGCGACTAGAGACACTTTACTTTTATGGGCTATTTTGAATAGTTTATTTGCTTTAGTGAGTTCATAAAGTCGAACCAACAAATGAAAAACCTTTTCAATTATTTGATAATTTATCTTCATTTAAAGGTGATAAATAGGTGTAGCTTATTGGTCACCACACAGATTACAGTTTTCATTGAACCTTTATAGAAATTGTATATTATACTTGTTTTTTGATAAGTACATGTATTCAGTTTATTAATTCTCCTGAAAGATGAAAACATTGCATAATTTTTTTTTTTTACATCACCTTATGTTAGCACAATTTATTGGTTTGATTTATAGTTTATAGATCGTGTTATATACCAAACAAAATGAAGAAAAAAATGTTATTGAAAAATTTGTCTCTTACTGTAGTGGGTGTTGTTTGCCATCTTCATATTATTAATAAAATAGTTTAAACATCTATCTTTGACAGGTATGTAATGAATAACTTAAAGACCAAACTCAATAAAAAGAAACTGAATGAAGTAGATGACAATTTTAAGGTAATTACATGTATATTTGTGTCAACTGTTTCCCACATATTGACATATTTTGACACTTCTGCAGCAGACGACTTTTGAAAACATTGTGGCTAAAGGAGAAATTAATCATGATGAACAATTTCTCCCTAAGTCAAAACATGTTCAACTCTATTACCCCTTTCCGTCATATAGACGCTTTCTGACGCCTCTGCAGCCGACGGCATTTTGGAAACATAGTGACAAAAGAAGAAATTACTCAAAACGAGCAATTTCTCCTTTTGCCACAATGTTTTCCACTTTAAGTCATAGGTTATCCATTTAATTATAGAGATTTTTTTTTTTTTTTGACAAAATACATTCAAAGTCGTCTGCTGCAGAATCGTTGTATTAGGGAAAGGCTGTAAGGAATGTCTCATAGATGTTTGGGTTACAATTTTCTACACAACAAACACTATTTCAATTATCTATTTAACCCTTTCCCTCATACGACAATTCTGCAGCAGACGACTTTGAACGTATTTTGTCAAAAAATTGAAAATCTCTATATTTGCACGGATAACCTATGACTAAAAGAGGAAAACATTGTGGCAAAAGGAGAAATTGCACGTTTTGTGCAATTTCTTCTTTTGTTACTATGTTTTCAAAACGCCGTCTGCTGCAGAGGCGTCAGAAAGCGTCTATATGAGGGAAAGGGTTAAATGATAACTAAGCAAACTTTACCACTGATTCTATTTAGTTAGTTCTGAATCAACAATTTATTTTAAAGAGCTGAAAATTAACCTTATTCAGCTTGTCTACAAGGTAATACAGTCGAACCTCGTTAAACCGGACGCCGTTAATCCGGAAAATTCGCGATCCGGACAAAAAATTCAGGGAACGGATTTTTTATGCTTAATTATTCTCCGTTAATACGGAAATTCGCGTTCCGGAACCGGACAAAAAAAATCGGGAACGGACTGACCATTTACACATATAATCCGTTTCGTTAGTCCGGAAGTCCAAACAGTAATGTACATGACTGTACAGAAAACATAGACAGTATATATGTTTTTACTCAATTAGTCTGTGTCATTGTTTTCTGTAGTGTCCGTTTGTCCTAAAAGGTGTAAAAGCTGTTACAATGTAATAGCCTAAGGCAGTTCAATAATCTGCAAGCGTGTGTCATTGTTTACTTTGATTAGCAGCCATAACATAGCAGCCAAATTGTCAAACAGATCTAAACTGATTTTAAGACTAAAATTTCGATATTTTGACCAAGAGACAAGTGTAGATCTGACAAAAAAAATAAGTTGTTCCATATTTTTATATTTTGACGTTCATTTTTTCAAAAACGTACATGTTTACGTACTGGTTATCTATGTGTTGTAAATATCATGATAAAGCTTTGCTTACGACAAACAGTATCTAGAGGTAAATGGTAAATACAATATCGCTGACAGTTTGCAAAGCTATTTTGAATGAATTTCCCTCAATTATAATCATGTATCCGCGCAATATCTGGGGAAATATTGGGTCCCATTCTTTGACTCCTATTGTTATGCTAAGACGAAAATTTGGCAAAATAAGAAATCGTTAATCCGGAAGATTCGCAATCCGGACTTTTTTCTCTGGGAACCAAAGTGTCCGGATTAACGAGGTTCGACTGTATACTGATGCAGGCCGACACATTCCGTCTCACAGGTATAGAGTAATAAAAAAAAGGGTCCACGATGTTGGATTTCTCAGCTGGACAGCTCATATATTACAAAGTTTGACATGATTAAGATGTAGCATCATAATAAATTGACATTTTGCTATTTTGAACTGTCATGTTTTGCAAATATAACTACTTTTACAACTTTTCCGAGAAATATAAATATATTGTAAGACCCATAGTCGTGAACCTTTATAGAAATTGTATAGTTTATATGTTTTAATCCTTTCCCTCATATAGACGCTTTCTGACGCCTCTGAAGCAGACGGCTTTTTGAAAACATAGTGACAAAAGAAGAAATTGCACAAAACGTGCAATTTCTCCTTTTGCCACAATGTTTTCCACTTTTAGTCATAGGTTATCCATTCAATTAAAGAGATTTTCTATTTTTTGACAAAATATGTTCAAAGTATTCTGCTGCAAAATTGTCGTATGAGGGAAAGGGTTAACCCTTTTCCCCCCACATGCTACAACAAATCTACAGCAAGCAACCTCAAAAACATCTAGCCAAAATAGAAAAATTCTCTATAAAAGGATAGTTTGATAATTGAATAGAGTTGAAAGCATCATCGCAAAAGGAGAAAATGATGTTAAACTTCAGTCAATTCGTCTTTTATACAGCATTATAAGCTTGCCATACTGAGTCTGTACGAATACATGTATTTGTGTTTGTTTCATTATTTTTCAGGTGTTTTCAAAATCCATTATTAATATAGCATATGGTTTAAACCACAGTAAAGAGGCCAAAAATTTCTTTATAGATGTCACTGAGAAGGTAAGTATGATTTACTGCCAAAGCTTGTCTGATGAGGTAGTGACCCCTATGAGAAGCAAATGTTAATATTTCAGGATCTTTTGTACCCTTTTTTAGATCACCTAGAGCCAAAGGCTCAAGGCGAGCTATTCTGATCACTCTGTGTCCGTCGTCCGTCGTTCATTTTTAGCTTTAAACATCATCTCCTCCTGAACCGCAAGAACAATTTCCACCAAACATCACAGGAATGTTCCTTTGATGGTCCTCTTTCAAAATTGTTCAAAGATTTAAATTCCATTGAGAACTTTGGTTGCTGCGGCATCAGAAAGGGGACAAAATGTCCAAACTTTAAAAATCTTCTCCTCCTAATCTGCCTGTCAGATTCAAATATAATTTGGTAGAAATGTTCCTTGGGTGACCCTCTATAAAAATTGTTCAAGCCATACTGATTGGTCAAAAAACATGGCAGTCAGGCGGCATTAGAAAAGGGGCAAAATGACAAAATTTAAAAATTCCATTTTTATGAAAGTACTTGTCTGATTTTAAGAAAATATAATACGAATCTTACTTTAATGATCTTCTATTTAATTTGTTTAAGCCGTTTTGATGGGTTGGACCTCTTTCAAAATTGTTCAAAGATTTAAATTCCATTGAGAACTTTGGTTGCTGCGGCATCAGAAAGTGAGAAAAATACCTAAATTTTAAAATCCTTTTCCTCCATAATTTTTGGCTTCAAAAGAATCTTGTGTAAGTACTGGTGTGGGAAAGGCAGGAAAACATGGGTAGGTGCACTGACCGCCGTGATATGACCAAAGCTGTTGAAAGCGGCGTTAAACTCCAAACAAACAAACCATAATCTGCTTGTGTGATTGCAAGATAATTTGGTAGAAATGTTCCTTAAGTGACCCTCTAAATAAATTGTTGAAGCCATATTGATTTCGTTGAAAAACAGGGCAGCAAGGCGGCATCAGGAAAGGTGCAAAATGACAAAAAGTTTATAATTCCATTTTTAGCTCACCTGTGCACGAAGTGCTCAAGGTGAGTTATTGTGATCGCCCTATGTCCGGCGTCCGTTGTCCGTCGTCCGTCGTCCGTCGTCAGTCGTCCGTCGTCCGTCGTCCGTCAACATTTTCTCCTCTGTAACCGGTGGGTCAACTGGGATGAAACTTCACAGAAAGCATCCTCGTAATGCCCTCACCAGAATTCCTTAAAATTTTTGGGATCCATGCAGAATTCTGTGGCAACGAAATGAAAAAAACTTCAAAATTCTTAAAAATCTTCTCCTCCCAAAGTGTCAGGCCGATTTTCAAATTATTTTGTTGAAATGATCCTTGGGTGACCCTCTATCAGATTCCTTCAAGCCATGTTGATTGGTCGAAAAACATGGCCTCCAGGGGGGGGGGGGGGGGGGGGGGGGGGGGTTATTTTGCCAATATGGCTAGAGTGCAAACTTAAAAAATCTTCTTCTCCAAAAGTGTCAGGCCGATTTTCAAATAATTTTGTAGAAATGTTCCTTGGGTGACCCTCTATCAGATTCCTTCAAGCCATGTTGATTGGTCGAAAAACATGGCCGCCAGGGGGGGGGCGGGGCTATTTTGCCTTATTAGGCTATAGTGCAAACTTAAAAAATCTTCTCCTCCAAAAGTGTCAGGCCGATTTTCAAATAATTCTGTAGAAATGTTCCTTGGGTGATCCTCTATCAGATTCCTTCAAGCCATGTTGATTGGTCAAAAGCATGGCCGCCAGGGGGCGGGGCTATATTGCCTTTTATGGCTATAGTGAAAACTTAAAAAATCTTCTTCTCCATAAGTGTCGGGCCGATTTTCAAATAATGTTCTAGAAATGTTCCTTGGGTGACCCTCTATCAGATTCCTTCAAGCCATGTTGATTGGTCGAAAAACATGGCAGCCAGGGGGCGGGGCTTTTTTGCCTTATATGGCCAAAGCGAAAACTTAAAAAATCTTCTCCTCCGAAAGTGTCAGGCTGATTTTTAAATAATTTTGTAGAAATGTTCCTAGGGTGACCCTTTATCAGATTCCTTCAAGCCAAGTTGATTGGTCGGAAACTATGGCTGCCAGGGGGCGGGGCTTATATAGCTAAAGTGAAAAAAAATAACAGGTGAGCGATTCCAGGGCCATCATGGCCCTCTTGTTATTAAAGTTCTTGCTAGATTTCAAGATATAAATGGCCTTTACTGATAAGCTGTTTCTTGAGAAGTGTCCACTCCTTGCAGTTTTATTTGAACTCCTTGATCAAATTTTCCCAGATATTTGCAGTTAAATATTTGCTACTAATTTACTATCAATTAGGTGATCGATTTAGGGCCATCTTGGCCCTCTTGTTAGCTCACCTGAGCTTTGCTCAAGGTGAGTTATTGTGATCGCCTTTTGTCCGGCGTCCGTCGTGCGTCGTGCGTCGTGCGTCAACTTCTTCTCCTCAGTAACCAGTGGGTCAATTTGGATGAAACTTCACAGAAAGCATCCTCTCAATGACCTCACCAGAATTCCTTCAAATTTTTGGGATCCATGCAAAATTCTGGTTTCCATGGCAACGAAACCGAAAAAACTTCAAAATTCTTCTTCTCCCGAATTGGTTGGCAGATTTTCAAATAATTTTGTAGAAATGTTCCTTGGATGACCCTCTATCAGATTCCTTCAAGCCGTTTTGATTGGTCGAAAAACATGGCCGCCAGGGGGGGCGGGGCTATTTTGCCTTATATGGCTATAGTGAAAACTTAAAAAATCTTCTCCTCCGAAAGTGTAAGGCCGATTTTCAAATAATTTTGTAGAAATGTTCCTTGGGTGACCCTCTATCAGATTCCTTCAAGCCATGTTGATTGGTCGAAAAACATGGCCGCCAGGGGGGGCGGGGCTATTTTGCCTTATATGGCTATAGTGCAAACTTAAAAAATCTTCTCCTCCAAAAGTGTCAGGCCGATTTTCAAATAATTTTGTAGAAATGTTCCTTGGGTCATCCTCTATCAGATTCCTTCAAGCCATGTTGATTGGTCAAAAAACATGGCCGCCAGGGGGCGGGGCTATTTTGCCTTTTATGGCTATAATGAAGACTTAAAAAATCTTCTCCTCCATAAGTGTCAGGCCGATTTTCAAATAATTTTGTAGAAATGTTCCTTGGGTGACCCTCTATCAGATTCCTTCAAGCAATGTTGATTGGTCGTAAAACATGGCCGCCAGGGGGCGGGGGCTATTTTGCCTTATATGGCCAAAGTATAAACTTAAAAAATCTTCAACATCTTCTCCTCAGTAACCAGAGGGTCAATTGGGATGAAACTTCACAGAAAGCATCCTCTTAATGACCTCACCAGAATTTCTTCAAATTTTTTGGGATCCATGCAGAATTCTGGTTTCCATGGCAACGAAACGAAAAAACCTTCAAAATTCTTCTTCTCCCAAACTGGTTGGCAGATTTTCAAATAATTTTGTAGAAATGTTCCTTGGATGACCCTCTACCAGATTCCTTCAAGCCATGTTGATTGGTCAAAAAACACGGCCGCCAGGGGGGCGGGGCTATTTTGCCTTATATGGCTATAGTGAAAACTTAAAAAATCTTCTCCTCCGAAAGTGTCAGGCTGATTTTCAAATGATTTTGTAGAAATGTTCCTTGGGTGACCCTCTATCAGATTCCTTGAAGCCATGTTGATTGCTCGAAAAATATGGCAGCCAGGGGGGGGGGGGGGGGGGGGGGCGGGGCTATTTTGCCTTATATGGCTATAGTGCAAACTTAAAAAATCTTCTTCTCCAAAAGTGTCGGCCCGATTTTCAAATAATTTTGTAGAAATGTTCCTTGGATGACCCACTTTCAGATTCCTTCAAGCCATGTTGATTGGTCAAAAAAAATGGCCGCCAGTAGGCAGGGCTATTTTGCATTATATGGCTATAGTGAAAACTTAAAAAATCTTCTCCTCCAAAAGTATCTGGCCGATTTTCAAATAATTTTGTAGAAATGTTCCTAGAGTGACCCTCTATCAGATTCCTTCAAGCCAAGTTGATTGGTCGGAAACTATGGCTGCCAGGGGGCGAGGCTTATATAGCTAAAGTGAAAAAAAATAAAAAATCAGGTGAGCGATTCAAGGGCCATCATGGCCCTCTTGTTTTTAGCTCCACTGGCTGAAAGCCAGTCGAGCTTATGTCATGGCGAATTGTCCGTCGTGCGTCCGTGCGTGCGTGCGTGCGTGCGTGCGTGCGTTAACTTTTTCCTTTAAACGACTTCTTCTCCCTAACCACTTGGCCAATTTGTTTGAAACTTTATGGGAAGCATCCTCTCAATGTCCTCTACTAAATTCCTTCAAATTTTTTTGATCCATTCAAAATTCTGGTTTCCATGGCAACTGAAAGAAAAAAATAGTGAGAACTTAAAAAATCGTCTTCTCCGAAAGTGTCAGGCCGATTTTCAAATAATTTTGTAGAAATGTTCCTTGGGTGACCCTTTATTAGATTCCTTCAAGAAATTTTGATTGGGCGAAAAACATGGCCGCCAGGGGGCGGGGCTTTTTTGCCTTATATAGCTATAGTGAAAACTTAAATAATCTTTTTCTCAAAAAGTGTTCAGCAGATTTTCAAATAATTATGTAGAAATGTTCCGTGGGTGACCCTCTATCAGATTCCTTCAAGCCATGTTGATTGGTAAAAAAACATGGCCGTCACAGGGCGGGGCTATTTTGCCTATATGTCTAAAGAGCAAACTTAAAAAATCTTCTCCTCCAAAAGTGTCAGGCCGATTTTCAAATAATTTTGTAGAAATGTTCCTTGTGTGAACCTTAATTAGATTCCTTCAAGAAATGTTGATTGGGCGAAAAACATGGCCGCCAGGGGGCGGGGCTTTTTTGCGTTATATAGCTATAGTGAAAACTTAAAACATCTTCTTCTCCGAAAGTGTTCAGCCGATTTTCAAATAATTTTGTAGAAATGTTCATTGGGTGACCCTCTATCAGATTCCTTCAAGCCATGTTGATTGGTCGAAAAACATGGCCGCCAGAGGGCGGGGCTATTTTGACTTATATGACCATAGTGAAAACTTAAAAAATCTTCTCCTCCGAAAGTGTCAGGCATATTTTCAAATAATTTTGCAGAAACATTCCTTTGGTGACACTCTACAAGATTCCTTTAAGCCATGGTGGTTGGTAAAAAAAATAGCCACCACGGGGCAGGGCTGTTTGGAGATTTTATTTTTGCCTTATGGCCGTGGAGCGATACTGGCCCTCTTGGGCCTCTTGTTATTTGTTTTCACTGGTATTCACTTTACCTTTTTCCACATACAATAATTCTGCAGCAGACGACATTGGAAAACATATTGACAATACCTGAAAATCTCTATAATTGTTAATTAAAGTTGAAAACATTATTACTATCAATTTCTCCTTTTGCTGCAATTTTTTTAAAAGTCGTCTGTTGCAGAGGCATCAGAAAGCATCTGTATGTGGGAAAGGGTTAATATGTATGCACTAAAACAATACCTATTTTGTTAATTAAGCAAGTATTCACTCTTGACACCATATCTGTTTTTTCAACTGTCTTCAACTAGTACTCATGTGAAAAATACTCCTTTTCAACAAAATGATTCTGGATTTAAACTTTACCAGTTTAGCGAACTGGTATTTGTTGTTATTACCAGTGAATTCATCCCACATAAGGATGTGTTGCTTTTACTAAATATTTTGCATTGGGTTTATAGTTGAGGAAATTTTGAAGGACTCTATCAATTTGTCAATTTCACTTAAAACATTTTCAACAATGTTATTATACCCTCTTCGAAGAAGAGGGGGTATGTAGAAGTCACTGTGTCGGGCTGTCTGTCTGTCTGTCGGTCGGCCGGAGGCCACATTTTGTCCAGCCTATTTCTTACAAACCACTGGGGGGAATTCAATAAAATTTTGCATGAAGCTTCTATACCAAGAAGATATTTGCATGTCCTAAAGGGGTTACAATTTCATGTTACTTTACAGAGTTATGGCCCTTTTACTTAATAAGTTATGGTGTAGGTCAAGGTGCAGATTAGGGGGTATTTATCATCTTCAGTGATAGTTCTAGTTATTACTGTTTTTGCAAAGTAATTGTGTAGCGAACTCATTAACCCTTTCCCTCATATAGACGCTTTCTGACGTCTCTTCAGCAGACAGCTTTTTGAAAACATAGTGACAAAAGAAGAAATTGCAATTTCTCCTTTTGCCACAATATTTTCCACTTTTTGTCATAGGTTATCCATTCAATTATAGAGATTTTCCATTTTTTGACAAAAAATATGTTCAAAGTCGTCTGCTGCAGAGTTGTATGAGGGAAAGGGTTAATGGCTGAGGCAGCAGGCATTAATACAAATTTGTTCAGCCAACATTAATCTGATTAATTAAGTCATGTGTCAATATTCGAACCTAACTAGGCTAAAAGTCTGTTTTGATCGTCAGCAACTTGACATGTAAACACTTATATGGATAACTTATGAGAATAATCCGGGAACATTTTGGATGGATAAAGAATTGGTCATTTTGTCACTGGAAAACTGTTTGTAAGGGATTAAACGCTTTCCTGCTTTCAACAACTTTTCAGTTATATCACATCATTTTCTGGATAATTATGTTTCCAGTACTTCTGGTTCATTTATCCTCTCACCAGTCATTCAGTTGTAATGCTAACCCTGTAACCCTGAGCACCAGGTAGGGCAGCCATTACTACCATTTAAAAGTCTTTGATATGAACCAGCCGGGGATCCAACCCGCACCCAGGACGGGCGCTCTACCACTTCACCACCGAAGTGGTAATGATGATCATGAAAAGAGGAAATAATGCTTTCCCACCTGCAGGCGCATTTTTGACACAATAGAAGCAGATGACTTTTGAAATGTTGAGCAATTTCTCCTTTGGCCACAATGTTTTCAACTTTATTTAACAATTAAGCTACCTTTTATGGAGATTTTTCAGTTTTTTATCACTTTATTTTATAACATCAAATTTATAATGACACAACATTGTATTAAAAACCATTTATTCCCCTTAAAATAAGGGTTGCTATTTTTCAACATAATAACGTATATCAATAGTGGATATAATATGGCCGCGAGAAAACAGATCAGCAGGGATTGCTTAAGGCATCAAGCATGTCTGTTTAAATTCATCCAGGCAAGAGAAGGTCAAGCATGTTTAATCTTATGCATTCAGCGCAAAGTACCCAAGCAAAAACGCAACCATTTCTGCTCGCAAAGAAACGCCACGCGATCATGGCTGCAAACATGCAAAGTTATGCCACGCGATCATGGCTGCAAACATGCAAAGTAATGCCACGCAATCATGGCTACCAACATGCAAAGTCACGCTATCACTGTTGTAACTGCAAAATGCAAAGCTAGGAATTACCAAAACACTAGAGCAAAACCAGCTAGATACCGCAACCAATATTATATAAATAATTTAGCCCAATGATTGTGGTTTGCCGTTCACTGAGGGTCTGAAGCCGTAGCAACAACAACATGTGACGGTTGGCCACAACCATTAACCCGAAAGTACGAATGCAATGTAAGGTTTATCCTTACTTTCCTCATGCTTGACCAACCCTCACCTGGAAGAACTTTTTCGCTTATACACTTACAAAGATCCTCCTGCGATAGGGATTATAACACAAACTTTTTGTTCCCATGAAAAACAGTTTCTTATTCACCATATAATTAATCACCTTATCAAAACTATACATTAACTACACTGGTTTTGAAGCTGTTGATCGTTTAACACATCCTGTACTTGCACAAGTAACAGCTCTCCTTAAGGCGCTGGTTGGCACATCTTTCTGGCGAAGTGGTAATTAGATTGTAAGTCCAATGTCAGCCCAACAATAGGCAATGAGCTAAGACGAGCACTGGTCGGATGTTCACAGCATTGTAGTGGTGGTAAATCATTTCCATAGCAACCCTGTGACCATCAAACTGTTTATGTTGATTGAGAATGTGTATCTTGAACTTCTGAAACATATATAAAACAAAAAGAGCAGCAATCTTTCCTGATTAAAATTGCAAAAACTGATGTCAGAAACAATACCATTGTTAAACAACTACTTAATTCATAGCTATAATGCAAATTAATTCAAACTTAAATTTGGAGTATTTTTAACAACCTGTAGCCTTTTTGATTACGAATTGAAACTGTGCAATACCTCATTTCCGGGCGTGGTGGGCGGGATTAAAATTAACAGGTGTGTCTTGAGAGAGATTACAGGAAAAGGAAGTAGTATTTGTCATTTGGTTCCCATTTCTATTGTTTTCCAAGAATTACAACTGAGAGGGGTACCAGCCCTTGCCAGATTAAAGGTGAATCAAATGATTGGTTACCTGTAAACAAACTGAGCAAATTCTTGTAAAAATAAATGTCATTATGTTAAGTGTGACATAATGAATAATGTTTTCAAAGTTGTCTGCTGCAGATTTGCTGTATGTGGGAAAGGGTTATATAGAAGTTCACAATTTTGCTTTTTCATGCACACCAACATTGATAAAAAAAATATTTTCCTTAATCTGTTCCTAATTTTCAGTATTTAATGTCATCTGCTTTGTAAATATATAAGGTAAAAAACCCTGTAACATTTAGATAATTAAATCAATTTTTTATACTGACTAGAAAATATTTCATTATAAGCAATTATTTCCTTTTTGGCATAAAAGTTTTTCAAAATTCATCTTCTGCAAAGGTCGCTGCATGTTATGGCTTCATTATCGAGGAATGGGTCAAAAGTTGTTATATTCGGTCTATTTCAGGTGATTGAACCATGTATGACAAGTAACTGGACGTTTGATGAGATGAACACTTACCTCCATATCTATAAGGATTCCAGCCTTCGTCTTTCCGTATTTAGGTAATGAATAGTTTTAATTCATTCATAAATTGGCTGCTGCAGAGGTGTCCAAAGGTGTTGTTACATGGTTATAGGGTTAACATCGTTCACACACTGCAAGGCACATCCTTTTCCAATGATGTAGCAACCACTTGAATCCTTTCCCACATACAACATATTATATTAACCCTTTCCCTCATATAGACGCTTTCTGACGCCTCTGCAGCAGACAGCTTTTTGAAAACATAGTGACAAAAGAAGAAATTGCTCAAAACGAGCAATTTCTTCTTTTGCCACAATGTTTCCACTTTTAGTCATAGGTTATCCATTCATTTATAAAGATTTTCTATTGTGTGCAAAGATGTCTGCTGCAGATTTGCTGTATGTGGGAAAGGGTTAATAGTGGATATATTATGGCCATAAGAAAACAAGTCTATTACCAAGCATACATTTCTGATACGGTAATGATCTGAAAAGTACAATGGAAAAAGCAAAGCCATGCGATGATAACAGCAAACATGCAAAATAATGTCACATGATCATGGCATCAACGCCATGCGATCATGTCTGCAAACATGCAAGGCAATGCTATCACTGTTGATATTACTGTTTATCATTATAAGCGATTTCATCTTTTGTCACAATGTTTTCAAAAGTCATCTGCTGCAGAGGCATCCGAAAACGTCTGTTTCTGAGAAAGGGTAATATAAAATGACATGTATGGCTTAAACATCTTATATAACCCTTTCCCACATGCAGACCTTTTTTTCTTTATTAAACTACAGTCTACAGCAGACGACTTTTTCCACAATGTTTTCAAAATTATATAATAATACTTTTATTTATAGATATTTTCCACAATTTTACCTAGATATTTTCAAAGTTATCTGATACATATTTTTTTTACGTGGGAAAAGGTAAATACTTTGAAACCCTTCCTCTTTCTATTGCAGGACCAATCCAAATTTAGCGACAGTGTGGGAACGTTATATGAACACTTTTACACAGTGCACTATGAAAATGTATCATTCCTAGGATATAAAAGTATCAATACAGGATACATAACCATGGAGGCAACATTTGAAAGAATTCTGCACTATGAAATGTATCATTCCTAGGATAAAAAATATCAATCCAGGATAATTAACCATGGAAGCAACATGTGAAAGAATTCTGCACTATGAAAATGTATCATTCCTAGGATACAAAATATAAATACAGGATACATAACCATGGAAGCAACATGTTAAAGACTTTTGCACTATGAAAATGTTTCATTCCTAGGATATAAATGTGAATACAGGATAATTAACCATGGAAGCAACATGTGAAAGAATTCTGCACTATGAAAATGTATCATTCCTAGGATACAAAATATAAATACAGGATACATAACCATGGAAGCAACATGTAAAAAAATTCTGCACTATGAAAATGTATCATTCCTAGGATAACAAATATAAATACAGAATAATTAACCATGGAAGCAACATGTGAAAGAATTCTGCTGAACACAACACTTAAGAAACTGTTTGTGCTGATAGGGGCTTCTTAAAATGAATTCCACTGTCTGACAACTGTGCTTGAAATAAACTTTCAGCTGTCGGGAGACCAACTAACTTGTGGCAAACAGGGTTGAATTGAATCATTATTCGACCACAAATCGTAACACGCGGTTCATACATATATAAATCCACATGTTCTTTTGAAGGACTGCCTCATGATTATTGGGTTACTATTCTCAAACGACTCAAACAATTTCAATTAGTCCTTGAAGTCATAACTAAGTAAAACCATACTGATTTAATTCTGTTGAAGATGAAAAGTAAATAAAAATAGTTGCCAGGTGTGACCTGATCTGGTCCAAAGCATATATTTGGTTCGGGAGACCCATTAAATGAAAGGGTAATTTGCACAATTTTAAAAAGTATTTGTTGTTATTGTAAGTTAATAAAACAAGAAAGAAACCTTGAGGGACTGCTCTAAGTGCTCTTGCTTTTTTAGCTCACCTGTGCACGAAGTGCTGAATGTGAGCTATTGTGATCATATTTTGTCTGTTGTCTGTCGTAGGTCGTCAACAATTGCCTTGTTAACACTCTACAGGCTATATTTTGCATCCGATATTCATCAAAGTTTATAAGATCATTTAAAATATTGGACAAGTTCGAAACTGGGGTCAAAAACAAGGTCACTAGGTCAAATTGAAGGCAAATCTTGTTAACACTGTCCAAGTTTGAAAATGGGTCCTGTTAAAACAAAGTCACAAGGCCAAATTGATGTAAAATCTTGTTAAAACTCTTGAGGCCGCCCTTTTGAGATCACCTAGAGCCAAAGGCTCAAGGTGAGCTATTCTGATCACTCTGTGTCCGTCGTTAACTTTTAGCTTTAAACATCATCTCCTGAACCGCAAGAACAATTTCCACCAAACATCACAGGAATGTTCCTTTGGTGGTCCTCTTTCAAAATTGTTCAAAGATTTAAATTCCATTGAGAACTTTGGTTGCTGCGGCATCAGAAAGGGGACAAAATGTCCAAACTTTAAAAATCTTCTCCTCCGAATCTGCCTGTCAGATTCAAATATAATTTGGTAGAAATGTTCCTTGGGTGACCCTCTATAAAAATTGTTCAAGCCATACTGATTGGTCGAAAAACATGGCAGTCAGGCGGCATCAAAAAAGGGGCAAAATGACAATACTTTAATAAAGCATCCTTATAAAAGTGCTTGTCTGATTTAAAGATAGTTTTGTAGAAATGTTCTTTCATTGATCATCTACATACTTTGTCAAGCCATATTGATTTGTTGAAAAGCATAGCAACCAAGCAGCATCAGAAAAGGAGTAAAATTAACTTTTTGCTTCAAATGACATATGGTTATTGGATTGATGGTCTAAGGGAGGTAACACTTGGCAGAGTATTATGCAAGGGTTGTCTAGAACAGGAAGTGGAAAGTTAAAATCGCAACATTTCTGGTCTCAACAGCAAGGTGGAAATAAAAGATTGTTATTGAAAGTGAACAAGCAATTATGACATGATTTGTCCTTGTAACTATTGTTAAAGATATCATAATTGGTGAAGAGGTAAATATGAACTCAAATACTACAGTTAATGTATTGGGAGGTATCAAAATTGTGCAAAGACTTGCATTCTATGTAAAACTTTGGTTGCTGCAGCATCAGAACATGAGTAAAACGACCAAACTTTAAAATCCTTTTCCTCCATAATCTGCTTGTCGGACTCCAAGATAATTCAGTAGAAAGAATCCTTAAGTGACCCTCTAAAAAAAAACTGTTCAAGCCATATTGATTTATATTAAAAACAGATCAAGAAAGGTGCAAAATGACAAAAACTTTATAATTCAATTCTAATTGAAGTTCTTGTTAGATTTCAAGATATAAATGACCTTTACTTATAAGCTGTTTCTTGAGAAGTGTTCACTCCTTGAAGTTCTAATTGCACTCCTTGATATTTCCCCCAGATATTTCTACTAATTTACTATCAATCAGGTGATCGATTTAGGGTCATCTTGGCCCTCTTGTTTCTTCAGGAGCTTGAATTTTCTTCAGAATGTTTGTCTAAATGATATCTAGGCCAAGTTGGATTATGGGTCATATTTGGTCAAAAACTAGGTCACTAGGTCAAATTCATGGAAAATCTTGTTAAAACTCTAGAGGCTGCCCTTTTTTCTTCAGCAGCTTGAATTTTTAGCTCACCTATGCACGAAGTGCAAGGTGAGCTATTGGGATCACATTTTGTCCGGCGTCCGTCCGTCGTGCGTCGTGCGTCGTCAACATTTGAGCTTGTTAACACTCTACAGGCTACATTTTGCATCCAATCTTCATGAAAGTTTATCAGAACGTTCATCTCCATAAAATCTTGGACAAGTTCGAAACTGGGCCATATGAGGTCAAAAACGAGGTCACTAGGTCAAATTGAAGCGAAATCTTGTTAACACTCTGGAGGCCACATTTTCAACTTGAGCATGTTGAAACTTTATCAGAATGTTTGTCTTAATGATATGTAGGTCAAGTTCAAACATGGGTCACGTCGGGTCAAGAAGTAGGTCACTAGGCCAAATTGAAGGAAAATCTTGTTAACACTCCAGAGGCCGCAATTTTTGCTTAAGCAGTTTGAAATTTTGTCAGAATGTTTGTCTTAAAAATATCTAGGTCAAGTTCGAATATGGGTTATGCCGGGTCAAAAACTAGGTCACTAGGTCAAATTGAAGGAAAATCTTGTTAACACTTTGGATGCCGCATTTTTTGCTTCAGCAACTTGAAATTTGGTCAGAATGTTTGTCTTAAAGATATCTAGGTCAAGTTCAAATATGGGTCATATTGGGTCAGAAACTAGGTCACTAGGCCAAATTGAGGGAAAATCTTGTTAACTCTGTAGAAGCTGCATATTTTGCTTCAGCGGCTTGAAATTTGTTCAGAATGTTGAGCTGAATGATATCTAGGCCAAGTTCGAATATGGGTCATGCCGGGTCAAAAACTAGATCACTAGGCCAAATTGAAGGAAAATCTTGTTAACACTTTGGATGCCTCATTTTTTGCTTCAGCAGCTTGAAATTTTGTCAGAATGTTTGTCTTAAAGATATCTAGGTCAAGTTTAAATATGGGCCATATTGGATCAGAAACTAGGTCACAAGGCCAAATTAAGGGAAAATCTTGTTAGCTCTGTAGAAGCCGCATGTTTTGCTTCAGCGGCTTGAAATTTATTTATATTTAGGCCAAGTTCGAATATGGGTCATGCCGGGTCAAAAACTAGGTCACTAGATCAAATTGAAGGAAAATCTTGTGAACACTTTGGATGCCACATTTTTTGCTTCAGCAGCTTGAAATTTGGTCAGAATGTTTGTCTGAATTATATCTAGGTCAAGTTCGAATATGGGTCATATTGGATCAGAAACTAGGTCAATAAAGGAAAATATTGTTTAAACTCCGGAGGCCGCATTTTTACTTTGAGCAAGTTGAAACTTTGTCAGAATGTTGTCTTAATGATATCTAGTCCATGTAGGAATATGGGTCATATCAGGTAAAAAAATATAGATCACTAGGCCAAATGAAGGAAAATATTGTTAACACTGTGGAGGATGCATTCAGAATAATTGTCTTGATGTGTTTTGCATTGCAGTACATTGTATAATTAAGGTGAGCGATCCAGGGCCATCATGGCCCTCTTGTTTAAAGAATATTTGTGTCTAAATGATATCTAGGCCAAGTTTGAATATGGGTCATATTGGGTCAAAAGTTGAAACTTTGTCAGAATGTTTGACTTGATGATATGTAGTCCAAGTTTGAATATGGGTCATGTCCTGTCAAAAACAATATCCCTTGGCCAAATTTAAGGATTTGTTTTGTTAACACTCTCGAGACCGCACTATTTGCTTCAGCAGCTTGAATTTTTTTTCAGAATGTTTGTCTTAATGATATCTAGGTCAAGTCTGAATATGGGTCATATTGACTCTTAAACTAGGTCATTAGGCCAAATTGAAGGAAAATTCTCGGGAGACTGCATTTCTTATTTCAGCAGTTTGAGACTTTGTCATTAGTTTAGAATTAGAAATCTCATTGCATAACTCAGGTGAAAGTTCTAGGGCCCTCATGGCCCTCTTGTTCTTCATAGCATGTATGTGAATATTTGTTTTAGTGGGAAACTATTTTACCATTACCCAATGTGTAGTTTCTAGCCTCACAGACATCAAAACTATAAACAAGAGAACCATGATGGTCCTATATCGTTAACAGAACTTAAATAGTTATGTCTCCCCGAATCTTGTAATGGGGAAACATCTTTTTTTTTTTGCTTGCATTGTCTGTCGGTCACAAATCGTGTCAGCTCGATAACTTTGGAACGGTTTGAAGGATTTTGATATAACTCAAATGTTTACCATTTTGAGATTATATGCAGAGCGAATGTTACAACTACCGTTTTAGCTCACCTAAGCTTTGCTCAAGGTGAGTTATTGTGATCGCCTTTTGTCCAGCGTCCGGCGTGCGTTTTGCGTCACTTTCTTCTCCTCAGTAACCAGTGGGTCAATTGGGATGAAACTTCACAGAAACCAACCTCTCAATGGCCTCACCGGATTTCTTTCAAATTTTTGGGATCCATGCAGAATTCTGGTTTCCATGGCAATGAAATGAAAATAACTTCAAAATTCTTCTTCTCCCAAACTGGTTGACAGATTTTCAGAATTGTTTGTAGAAATGTTCCTTGGATGACCCTCTTAATCAGATTCCTTCAAGCCATTTTGATTGGTCGAAAAAATATGGTCGCCAGGGGGGCGGGGCTATTTTGCCTTATATGGCTATAGTGAAAACTCAAAAAATCTTCTCCTCCGAAAGTTTCAGGCCGATTTTCAAATAATTTTGTAGAAATGTTCCTTGGATGACCCTCTATCAGATTCCTTCAAGCCATGTTGATAGGTCGAAAAACATGGCCGCCAGTGAGCAGGGCTATTTTGCATTATATGGCTATAGTGAAAACTTAAAAAATCTCCTACTCCAAAAGTGTCGGGCCGATTTTCAAATAGTTTTGTAAAAATGTTCCTTGGGTGACCCTCTATCAGATTTCTTCAAGCCAAGTTGATTGGTCGAAAATTATGGCCGCCAAGGGGTTAGAGCTTATAAAGCTAAAGTGAAAATTAGGTGAGCGATCCAGGGCCATCATGGCCCTCTTGTTTCAATGTGTCATGGTCCCACTTGAATGTCAAAGGTTATTTAGCTATATTTCATTTCCGCTCCACAACTGTTGAACCACTGGAAGGATTTTGAACAACTCGCCACCATGTTCAGCATATTCTCCATTTACACTATCTTAGTATATTTCAAATCCACTGGCTGAGATGGACTCAAACACGACCCTTTTTGCGTCAAAAAGACCCGGCTGTAAAGGTTTACAAAATATTCATGATTGAGGTTATTTAAAACATATGTGCATTATTAAATGGATCTAAATGCTTGCTTCTTACATTTTGGTACCAAGGCAAACACACTAATCCGTGGTCCCATATGGCTTTAAAATTGAAAGGAAATGATAGTCTAAATGTTTATTTTCCTTATAGTCAACGATGCACTTTACAAAGTTATTTAATACATAAATAAAACTACATAAAGAAAGAAATCTCAAAAATTGTTTCCCTGAAAATATAGGTATAAAATATTCTTTGTTTGAAAAACAGTTAATTTGAATTGGGCCATACTCACTCCAGACATTGGCTGCCCATTCAGTGGACCTAACAAAGGTCCTTATAGTTTATGTGTTATTTGAATCAATTATGAGAACCCTTTCCTGAATTTATGTTTGCATTCACTTTATTCAGTTCCTAGATGTGGATATTTGCAAGGCATGGCATTTCTTCGAAATGTTGTTGTGTTCACATGCAAACAGATGTCGATTTGCAAGGCTATGCAGGCTGTAAGTTACTGAATGGTCTTGAAATACCACTCTGTACAGTGCCTTCTTTTGTATTTGGGTAGCACTGTTTCCCAAGCCACTCTGTGTCATTAAAATGGCAACCTTGTTCTCACAAGGTTATAATGCAGTTATGATGCATTGAAACAGGCTTCTATGTCTAATGCCTAATAATTGGGACAATATTTAAAATGGCTGAAACACTCTGCATTCCATGCCATGATCAACTTAAAACTAAACATGTATTTGTGGCTTGGTCTGACTTGGTGCCAATTCGTGACCAGAAACCATTTTAAACTTCCTTAGAGAATCTTAATTTACGAAGATTTAAGTTATTTTTTATCCAGTCTGCTTCACGTTGATTTCATAAGGCTCCTGTAACATTCTTTTTATCTTTAGTTCTTAGGAAAGGCAAGCTATCCTACTCGCCTCGGCGTTGGCGTCACACCTTAGTTAAGTTGTTTATACCATCCCTCTTTTTTCCAAACCATTAACCCTTTCCCACCTATAGACGCATCTGCAGCAGACAACTTTTAAAAACAACGTGACAAAAGGAGAAGTTGCTCAAAACGAGCAATTTATCCTTTTGCCACAATGTTTTCAACTTTTTTTCAGTAATTATACCTACAATTATAGATAGTTTCTATAGTTGTCTGTAGATTTATTGTATGTGGGAAATGGTTAAGAGATATTACTTAAACAACTTGTATACCATTATTACCTCCACCAACAGACAAGAGTACATTTTTTTGTAAGAATAATGGCATTGTTTCGACTTGTTAGGCCCACAACAGTCTCTGTCCACATATATCACCTCTGAATGTGAATGATTTGCATCTGTAAACCGCTTCATCAAAGCCTTGGCCATTCGATGCAGGCCAAATATTCATTCCTCTGCCGTTAAAACACTAAGATTCCCGACGCTGTTTGCCCATTCAGCGGTCCCTGACAAAGGTCCTGCCACTTTCTAGTTATTTTCTTTCCCCCAAAAAAAGTTATGTTCGCTTTCACTTCACCAAGGCGCTGCAACACATCCTGGTTATATACCTGCATGAACCAGTGATCTCCAGGAATCTTTGCCAGGGATTGCGTTTCTTCAAATGATTTCAGGAACACAGAAGCCTTTTGCAAGGCTATGCAGGCTGTAAGGTACTGAATGGTCTTGGAGTATCACTTGGTACTGTCCTGTTCCTGGACTTTCTTCTGTATTTTGGTGGAACTGTTTCCCAAGCCCCTCTGCTTTATAAAAATGGCAACCTTGTTGTCACTGGTTTTCATTGATTTTAAGATACAATTAAACGGACATTACTGTCTAGGTGTGTGCATATTGTAAAAGGCTCCATGCTACTTGGTTCTTCTTACAGTCGTTGGACTAGCGGCTTTCTGAAGCTAAGAAGTATAGGTCGCAAACATCTACTACTTTTCTGATAACCTGATAAATGCCACAGTTTCTATATTCTGAACGCTGACATGTTGAATTTAGACAGAAAACGACACAGACACTGTCGGTGTTCAAATAGTGCTCTAGCAACGACAGACACTGTCGGTGTTCAAATAGTGCTCTAGCAACGAGATAGCCTGAGTAACTATTGTGGGTTGTGGAGTAGCTTGGTTACCAGGTGAGAGTTCACGCGTTTGTCATAGTGTAAGAGTTCTTACGATATCTTTACTCTGGTCAGACTCGGTTAGATTATTTCTTCATCCTGAATGTAGACCTGCATGAACCAGTGATACCCAGGAATCTCTACCAGGGATGGCGTTTCTTCAACAGTCGATGTCTCTTTCAGGAAAACAACAGCCATCTTCATGGTTGTGGAGGCTGTAATTTAGTGAATGGGCTTGGAGTTCCACTCTGTACTAGGCTATTCCTATAGCCTTTTCTATAAGTGGAAAACACTTTCCCAAGCACGTCTGCCTCATCAAAGTACATATCCATCTCTGATAAGACTCGATTCAATTATTTCTCCATTTTCCTTTAATGATGAATATGAAATAGAAACGGTTCAAGTCAAATATAAAGAATATTATGTACGGCATGTAAATGCATTTTATTGTTGAGCCTGCTTACGGTGAGCTCGATATAGCTGTCAAAATTGTGGTTCGGTTTATATACGTGCGTGCGTCCGTGACTCCGTCCGAATCTTGTCCAGGCCGCATCTTAACCATATATTATAGACTTTTAAAGAAACTTGGCAAAAACGTTCACCATGATGCGGCGGCGTTTCGCGGATAAGGCGTCACACTTAGAGGTCAAAGGTCAAAATCAGGACTGTTTGATAGGACTGTACCTTGTCCGGCCTGCATCTCAACCATGCATCATAGGATTACCAAATTACACGACCCAGGCCTGTACTTCAAAGGTCAATGTCACACTAAGAGGTCAAAGGTCAAATGAGAAATCATGCATCATAGGATTCCCAAGTTATTGGGCACACATGTTCACCATGATGAGGTGACATGTGGCGCACAATAACCAGTAATGTACCTCAAAGGTCAATGTCATACTTTTAAAAAGATCAAAGGTCGAAATGAGAAAGGTTTGACAGGACTGTACATTGTCCATCCCACATGTGTCGGTGTGTACAATTATTCCTATGTTAACAGGACTATACATTGTCCAACCCACATGTGTCGGTGTGTACAATTATTCCTATGTTAAATATTCTTGAACCTTTACACAAACCATACTAAAATGATGTATGTTAAACTTCAGAATAATATGGTATCTCAAAACAAAATAAACAAGATGTGTTTGTGAAACACTGATGCCCCCCAATGGCAACATCTAGGTCAAAGGTCAAGGTCGCAAGGTATACACATGTGAAATATGGTAGCCTTACCTGTTATTGTTCAAAAGTAGTGGGGAAGGTTAAACAAAAAATTGAGAATGGCAACATCTAGGTCAAAGGTCAAGGTCGCAAGGTCAAAAATGTTGGTACTGACAGAAAGGTCATGTCACAAGGAATACACATGTGAAATATGGTAGCCGTATCTGTTATGGTTCAAAAGTAATGGCCAAGGTTAAAGTTTTTTTCGAGAATGGCAACATCTAGGTCAAAGGTCAAGGTCGCAAGGTCAAAATTGTTGGTACTGACAGAAAGGTCATGTCACAAGGAATACACATGTGAAATATGGTAGCCGTATCTGTTATGGTTCAAAAGAAGTGGTCAAGGTTAAAGTTTTTTTCGAGAATGGCAACATCTAGGTCAAAGGTCAAGGTCGCAAGGTCAAAAATGTTGGTACTGACATGTGAAATATGGTAGCCATACCTGTTATGGTTCAAAAGTAATGGCCAAGGTTAAAGTTTTTTTCGAGAATGGCAACATCTAGGTCAAGGTCAAGGTCGCAAGGTACTGACAGAAAGGTCATGTCACAAGGAATACACATGTGAAATATGGTAGCCATACCTGTTATGGTTCAAAAGAAATGGCCAAGGTTAAAGTTTTTTTCGAGAATGGCAACATCTAGGTCAAGGTCGCAAGGTGAAAAATGTTGGTACTGACAGAAAGGTCATGTCACAAGGAATACACATGTGAAATATGGTAGCCGTATCTGTTATGGTTCAAAAGTAATGGCCAAGGTTAAAGTTTTTTTCGAGAATGGCAACATCTAGGTCAAAGGTCAAGGTCGCAAGGTCAAAAATGTTGGTACTGACATGTGAAATATGGTAGCCATACCTGTTATGGTTCAAAAGTAATGGCCAAGGTTAAAGTTTTTTTCGAGAATGGCAACATCTAGGTCAAGGTCAAGGTCGCAAGGTTCTGACAGAAAGGTCATGTCACAAGGAATACACATGTGAAATATGGTAGCCATACCTGTTATGGTTCAAAAGAAATGGCCAAGGTTAAAGTTTTTTTCGAGAATGGCAACATCTAGGTCAAGGTCGCAAGGTGAAAAATGTTGGTACTGACAGAAAGGTCATGTCACAAGGAATACACATGTGAAATATGGTAGCCGTATCAGTTATGGTTCAAAAGTAATGGCCAAGGTTAAAGGTTTTTTTCGAGAATGGCAACATCTAGGTCAAAGGTCAAGGTCGCAAGGTCAAAAATGTTGGTACTGACAGAAAGGTCATGTCACAAGGAATACACATGTGAAATATGGTAGCCGTACCTGTTATGGTTCAAAAGAAATGGCCAAGGTTAAAGTTTTTTTTTAGTATGGCAACATCTAGGTCAAAGGTCAAGGTCGCAAGGTCAAAAATGTTGGTACTGACAGAAAGGTCATGTCACAAGGAATACACATGTGAAATATGGTAGCCGTATCTGTTATGGTTCAAAAGTAATGGCCAAGGTTAAAGTTTTTTTCGAGAATGGCAACATCTAGGTCAAAGGTCAAGGTCGCAAGGTCAAAAATGTTGGTACTGACAGAAAGGTCATGTCACAAGGAATACACATGTCAAATATGGTAGCCGTACCTGTTATGGTTCAAAAGTAATGGCCAAGGTTAAAGTTTTTTTTTGTGCAACAGACAGACAGACAGACCAACAGACCAACCAACCAACAGACAGGCCAAAAACTATATGCCCACCGAATCGGAGATTCCGGGGGCATAAAAATGTTATTGTACTTTTGACATTCTACAACCACTTCAGTATCGTAAAAGGCCCTTAATTAACTGCTTTCAGGTCAACTCTTTGTCAGGCTGTGTTGCAATAGCATGAAAGAGCACTATGTCTGTGACAAAACCTTTGGAGCGGGCTCGTCATATTGCCTGCGGGCATCTAGTTCTATCAGCAGCCGGTCTAGAAAAGCCTGAACACCTGTACACACAATAGTTTGTTGTAACCTCTTACATGGGTCAAATGCTATGGTCATTCATTTACAACAGGACAATAATGGTCCTACATCGCTCACCTGATTTAATAGGACTAAAATAGTGTTCAATGTTCTCTTTCTATGTAGTAGTATATATACGTATAAGAAAGCGTGGCCATTGTTGGTGTTTGATCGTTTTTACCGACTCGTTTTCTGCTATGCAGGCACTCTTGAATAAGAAGACAGTATGTGGTACAGAGGTAGAGCGTCGGCTTCTTGTACCAAAGGTCCCGGGTTCGAATCCCGTGATGAGCGGGTTCTGCCTTTGGGATCTTTCCACACAAACTGCGCGAGTACTGGTTAAGTATCCAGGAAGCAGACATCGAGCGTGATTAATATAAGCTTAAAGCTTATTTCGCAATCGATGTACAATAAATAATTTTAAACTAGAATGAGAAGAATGAATATCGTCGTGTTGAAAGCCTCCTGATTGTCTTAGCTATCTAGTAGCTGTGTCGCATCACATTGTATGTCGCTGGGTCCCCACTCACATTGGTTATATCTGTACTTAAAAATGCTAAGTCTTCATTGTATGCAGATTTTAAACCTTTTAATATTTCATATATTCACGATGTTTGGCATACCTAATGCGTAATGCGATGCTCCCCTGAAAAACAACGACAATAAGTTCTATATAAAAAAATAAATATTGGAGAATGTTTAACAGTTTTCAGATTATCCCGGCGTGAAGCTCTTGATAACACATTTTTACGTTTACTTTTTACATCCTAAAAGGAAAGGATGCTAATCAGCGTGTACCATGTTTTACAAACCTCTCAAACGATCCCCGTTAGCTTAGTCAGTAGCGACGTGGGCTGTCAATCTAGGTGAAGTGAGTTCGAACCCCGGTACGGAAAAAAATATGTTTTTCCGACGTTTGACAAGTCACGGTGACAAGTGTCATTCGTATTCCACTAATGGGCTAACAGACTATGTGGAAGAGCAGCCAGTTCCTTGGAAATAATTTTGTGTGGATATCTGGTGTGAGATAGCCAGGAAACACTTAATATGTGAACTGACCACCGTGATATGACTGAAACATTGATGAACACTGCGTTAAACCCCAATTAATCAACAAATGTTTAAGTACAGCACATTCTCTTTGAGTTTTCTTATTTTGCATCAACTCGTGACAGGCTCAAAGTATGCATCAGTTCTGAGTCTATCAAACCAGAATTAAAATTAAGTACACCAAGAATCCGCCGGGCGTCCCGGCGGTCATAGCGGAGTGTCCTTGGGCAAGGCACATTTCCTAGCCTAGCACTTGTGTGTTTACCCAGGGATCATGAAATATTAAACTGTCGCCGTGATAAAACTAAAATAATGTTAAGAACGGTGTAAAACCCCAATAACACATTATAAAAATAGTTTTATCTTAATGTTAAGTATCACATGATTCGAGTCTGTGACCTGTTGATCACTAGTGTTTAATATACCGTATTGGAACACAGGGACAAAAGCAGTGATTCATTATGAATACATAACAAGGTCATGGGACAGTTGAATGTACACGGACAATACAGTGGTACGACGTATGCATTTTTTTTAGAGATGTCTCCGGTACGAACTCTGTCCAGGCCACCAAAATGTATCCACGATGCTTCTCATTAACCAGTACCCTTGGTGGCAAAATGCCAATGTGCGCGTGATTTCAAATTTGCATTTTTTAGAGATGTCTCCGGTACGAACTCTGTCCAGGCCACCAAAATGTATCCACGATGCTTCTCATTAACCAGTACCCTTTGTGGCAAAATGCCAATGTGCGCGTGATTTCAAATATGCATTAATTCTACGCGTGGATTATGACTCATTATACCACAATAGACGACAGATCGGACATACATGTATTGCATGGATACCGAGGTAAACATTTCCCCTTTACTCATTCGTAAATCAAAATGTCAAAACATGCCTTTCATTCCGTTTTCTCTTTTCGAAACAGACTGTTAAATCGCCAAAGGCTCTTTAAAATATATGTTAACTCGAATAACGAATGGTTTTCGGGCGCAAAAGTTATGTTGCGTAACATAATGCCCATCGTTAAGATTTAGCTGAAATAAGTAACCCTTTCCCACATATAGACGCATTTTGACGCATCTGCAGCAAAACGAGCAATTTCTCATTTTGCCACAATGTTTTCAACTTTTGTCAGTAATTATACCTACAATTATAAGGTTTTACATATTTTTTGAGTAGACATGTTCAAAGTCGTCTGCTGCAGTATTGCTATTTGGGGGAAAGGGTTAAACCTTCCAATGCTGATTTTTTTTTTAAAACGGAATTATCCAGCATCTGATAATTGTAGGAATATCAATCTAAAACTGTGTTCTTGAGCATTTAACAATTAAGAGTCCGGTCAGACGGCGCCGATGAGCCGGCTGATCTGGCTCGATACTGATGGCACAGATTTCACAAAATCGGGATTAATGGGTTAAATAAAAGTATGCTGATTTAGAAAAGTTAAAAACATTGCGGTAAAAAGAAAGATAGAGTCCATAGACAATTATATGAATATCAAGATAAAAACTGTGTTGTTGAGAATTTAACAGTTAAGAGCCTGGTCAGTCGGGTACGGCTAGAGCCGGCTGGCCTGGCTCGATACTGATGGCACATATTTCACAACATCGGGATTAATGGGTTAAATGAAAGTTTGCTGATTTAGAACAGTTGAAAACATTGTGGTAAAAAGAAAGATCGAGTCTATATTTCACTTATATGATCATCAAGATAAATCTGTGTTGTTTATTTGGATTAATGGGTTAAATGAAAGTATGCTTATTTATAAAAGTCTAAAACATTGTGGTAAACAGAGAGATCGAGTCTACATAGGCAATTATATGAACATCAAGATAAATGTGTTGTTGAGAATTTAACAGTTTAAAGCCTGAGCTCAATGTGCGGCTAGAGCAGGCCGCCCCGGCTCGATCCTGATGGCATATATTTCACAAAATCGATGCAGACAGTTTAAGGGTAAATTAAAAGTATTCCTATTTCGAAAAGTTGAAAGCATTGTGGTAAAATGGCTGTTTCCCCTTTTGTCTAAACGTGTAAAATAGTTTGCTACTTACTACAAAGGAGTCAACATGCATTTTCCTGCATATTGGAAAGCGTTAAACTTTCAGTTGGTTTGGCAGTGAAATATTTATTCCAACTATTGTTTCAGATGTATTGTTAAACAATACCCTTCAAAACGAGCAATTTCTCCTTTTGCCACAATGTTTTCAACTTTTTTTCAGTAAGTATACATACCTACAATTATAATTTGAGTAGACATTTTCAAAGTCGTCTGCTGCAGTTTTGATGTATGTGGGAAAGGGTTAACCCTTCCAATGCTGAATTTTTAAAACGGAATAACCCGGCATCTAATCAATGTAGGAATATCAAGCTAAAAATGTGTTCTTGAGCATTTAACAATTAAGAGCCTGGTCAGACGGCGCCCATGAGCCGGCTGGCCTGACTCGATACTGATGGCACATATTTGACAAAATTGGGATTAATGGGTTAATTGAAAGAACGCTTATTTAGAAAAGTTGAAAACATTGTAGTAAAAAGAAAGATAGAGTCTATATTACACTTATATGATCATCAAGATAGATCTGTGTTGTTTATTGGGATTAATGGGTTAATTGAAAGAACGCTTATTTAGAAAAGTTGAAAACATTGTAGTAAAAAGAAAGATCGAGTCTACATAAGCAAGTATATGAACATCAAGATAAATCTGTGTTGTTGAGAATTTAACAGTTTAAAGCCTTTTCTCACGGTGCGGCTAGAGCAGGCCGCCCCGGCTCGATCCTGGTGGCACATATTTCACAAAATCGATGCAGACTGTTTAAGGGTTAATTAAAAGTATGCTTATTTTGAAAAGTTGAAAGCATTGTGGTAAAAGGGCAGTTTCCCTTTTTGTCTAAACGTGTAAAATAGTTTCTACTAACTCCAAAGGAGTCAACATTTTCCTGCAAAACATTCAGTTGGTTTGGCAATGAAAAATTTATGCCATCTATTGTTTCAGATGTATTTTTAAACAATACCCTTCCATTCAATACCCTGTATTTTATTTCAAAACCCTTTCAAAGCGAACACGTACACTGAATGAATGAATGAATGAATGTATATTGTTTTACGGCGCATCGACAGCTAAGGTCATTTAGCGCGCAATTAAATTTAATTATTCATGATCCCTGGGTAAACAAACCAGTACTAGGCTAGAAAATGTGCCTTGCCCAAGGGCACTCCACCATGACCGTAGTGCCGACACGTACATTGAACAGAAGAAGACATATCTTTATACATTTGTTTATGCATTTCTAATAATTTATCGGTGCTCAGATAAATGCGAACCGCAGATTAGAAGCTTTAGAAACAACTAGGATTCGGATAATACTTTTTTGTAAAATCTTCTTGAGGCCATCATATTCCTTGGGGATCTTCAATAATATAATAATGGTTTTTAAAATCAATCAAAATACTTCATGCCGAGAGATAATTGACACAAAATTAATAATGCAACGTTTTTTTCACTTAAATCTTGACTTGCAATTGTACAACTGCATAGTAACGACCAACTGAGAGTGGTGAAGCAACAAACACGCTTGATGAATACAATTAAGAGCTGATTTATACAAACAAATTTTGTGCTTGTGCAGCATAATTTGCTTTAGTTAACCGTCTGCCGCAAACATTAAATCTGCAACGACATTTAGATTATTTTCCTAAATGAATGTTTAATTATTGAAAAGAGTTTTAAATATAATGGCAAAAGGAAACAGTTCTCGGTATATTCAGTATCTCGCTTTACCAACATGTTTGCAAAAATCGCCTACGATTTGGAATGGGTTTATTATATCAAGTCAAAGATATTCAATTCAAAGATATTTGAGCCTGTCCGTTTGTAAAGGTACACGTTAGCATTTGAGCCGTCCCGTGAGAAAACCAACAATATGGCCTCTGCGTAATGTATCGATCCTGATCAGCCTGCGCAGTCCTCGCAAACTGATCCGGGCCGACACATTCAGTCTCAGGGGAAAACAGGTATAGGGTAATGATTCCTGAAACAGAAAATCCACAGGGGACGAAGATTGTATATCCGGGTAAAGCTGTGCGGCGATTCGGTTCGATACATTTCGTTGATTTTCTCCTGTGACGGCTCATTAATGAACAGACTGCGTTCATACCACCCTGGCCTTCTGCTCAATTTTATCAGAATCTACACACGATGACAGAATCTTCTAACAAACCTATGTAAGTTATCTGTGAACAGTGTAAATCTTTACTAGACACAAAAGTAAATTAGTATATTTTCTCAATAGCAGACTAATTATAACCGCGCCATATCTCAGCTGGTAGTAACAAACAAGAACTTCACATTCTAGTTAATACAATTCACGAGCGGCACGTACTCATTGAAAGTGTTTATTCCTTCTTTTTTTACAATGCTATTTTACTAGATGTTTTGTATAGAGCAATAGTGCGCGAAAACGCAAGGAAACACGCCTGTGGTGAACTAGCCGATGTGAAGTAAATGAAATTCGTCGAAAACGGAGTTAAAAACTCCAATCAATCAATGCAAAGGGAAAATAACATTGAATAATTTGCCAAAATAAGTTACGGTTTTTTTAGGATAACGGCATTCGTATTTGTGTATTTCGATGAATACGTTAACAAAGAAAAAAGATTCGAGCGGTGCTCCGGGGAAACCAACCTTAGCGTTATCATACATTATATATGAAAAAGATATGTCCCTTATAAATGGTCCAAATGGATACTGCTTCTCAGAAGTCTCTTGAAACATGATATGAGCCGTCCCGGGAGAAAACTAACATTATGGTATGTAAAGTATAGACCCGGATCAGCTAAAGCATGCTGCGCAGGCTAACCCGGACAGACACTTTTCGCCTCCTGTGGAGAATCATTACTCTATACCTCTATCCCCCTGAGACGGAATGTGTCGGCCCGGATCAGTCTGCGCGGACTGCGCAGGCTGATCTGGGTCGATACATTACGCAGATACCATAATCTGCTGGTCGTAAATACCTTAAGGCTGTGTTAGGCAAAGCGCCGCTGAATTAAACAAATCGTCATAAAATACATCAATATGCCTTAAGCTCGTCTATTTTTCGGAGAAATTAAGTCGGGCTATTTTGATAACCTTTGTCGTCGTCACAAAACTTTAACCTTAACTAATAACTCAAAAACCTTTCAATATTTTCAAACGAAACTTGGTACACAATATGTCAAGTCACATAACTCTGGCTTTGATAATTATTCAATTACGCCCCTTTTGTTGAGACTTAGAAAAAAAAAGGGACGAGCGTTGGTGTTTGCAACGATCTTGTTCATTATATCCTATATGTTTTGTTATTCACACGTCTCTTTAATATAGAGATTATTCAACTTATTTTTTGAAAGATAAGAATATAATTCACGAGCCGTCTCGTGAATGGGAGTGACGTCACGAGTGACGTAGTCACGAGTGGCTCCTCCCATTCACAAGACGGCGAGTGAATTACATTCTAATCTTTGAAAATATAAGTTGAATAATCTGTTTATTACATTTCATTGTTATTTGTTGTAATACATTACATTTTTAAATACGTGTCTTCAACCATAGTTTATATTTACTGTGGAATATTGTTTGTCATTTGACCTACTTTGCGCATTATTTTCGGATGAGGCGTGGCCATGGAAAAAAGAGAGGTGCACGCATGCGCCATTGTGTAGTAGATTATAACACTGGTGTGTAATAACAATACATCAACGATTATGAATTTTCTTTCACCGAGATATCCTTATCTTTGATGGATAGAAATGTAATAAAACATTATAATAAACAAGTGTGGACTAAGATTTGACTTCCCATTTGTGTTCATGTTAGTAGATATTAAATGTAACATTGCAGTTGCGCTACCTGACTTTGTATTGTACTACGAGGCGCATGTCAACTTTCCCACGCTCTGATTAGACAATACAAAGATATGTGTCGCTATTGTGACGTAACTGTCCTTTTCTCATATACCTAGTATAACTTTTGAAACAGAATAACAACAATTTATACAAATTTCAATATATTCAATAATGAAATAATAAGCACAACTTACACATGAAATACATTTTTGGATTTCTTTGAATCAATCATTTTCAATGACGTCACGTCAAATTTCAGTGACGTCTCATTACCATTTTTGGTACTGTGTTTGACTAAGTCAAATACATAATTCTTATCCGTCGTTTACTTTTTCCAGTGACAATCCGCATGTACTTGCGCCGGAAAATGTGCAGGTATATAATAAAATCTAAGCTATGCGGTGTTCACACATACTATTACAGTTTCACGTGTATCGAGCGGCATTCCAGGAAAAAAGCAGCTTCCACCGATTGCGATAAATCAAGATCCAGCTCAACATTCGGCAAGATCTAGATCGGCATTGTTCGCCAGTTAGTCACAGACAATTCCTATAAACATACAGACAACCATTGTATTTGGATCAGAATATACGGATGCGCAGGCAGATCTTTATCTTTTACTCGTGTCGTAATAAAGTCAAGGTTGGTTTTCATCGAGCTCGACCCAATCGTTAATGATATAGAATAAGCCACGCCCTTTTAAAACGCCCATTGCTAAAGCCCTTTCCAACACACAACAAATCTGCAGCAGACCACTTAGAAAACATCGAGGCAAATATTTGGTAACAAAAATAAGCATTATCATTTCGCGAATATCGTTAAAATATTGTTGCAACACGATTATGAGCGCAGTATCTCCTTTAGTGCATTTCACAACTTTTTTTCTTCAAAAGTTTTCTGCTGCAAATGCCTGTCCATGCGGTACAGGGTTAACTTCTTTGTGTCGGATTTAACTGACAGTGTCATTTGCTTACGTCATACATCGACGATCGATTTAGCAGTTTAAAGCATTCGCGCATTAATTGTGCATCTACAAACAATTGGCAGTCCGTTGTCACTGTAACTACCATGAAGCTTTATTTCATACCGCTGATCGATTTGCTCTGCATTTTCAACGTTAAGTGTTTGCGAGGGACAAGCAACTCGACGAGTTTCAGCAAGGATGCAAGCATCATGGGGAAAACCTGCCCGGACAATAATGCATTTTCAGCAAAGAATATCCATAGCATAATTAAATGTGCAACGATGTGCCACCAGGACGAAGTGTGTGCGAGTTTCTTCTTCTCCAGCAGCGATGGAAGGTGTGATGGCTGTAAGCTGTTCTATAACGACGCGTTGGCGCTGACTGGGGTAATGGAAGGCAGTATGTATTACAAACGTATGTATCAACTACAACTTTAAGGTACACGTTGGTATTTCTGAACAATTTAGGTTTAGATCAGCTTGTACGTCTGATCCGTCTCATCGGAATCTTCACATGTTTTCATAAACGTCTAACAAACTTGCGTAAGTAATTTGTGGATAGTGTAGATCTTGATCTGATATGCTATTCTGTATCTGAACTGTTTACAAAACCATCTTGTTCCTTTTTCATTCGTTCGTCCTGTCGTCAGTCGTCAGCTTTTTCTTTAAATGACATCTCCACCTAAGCGGCTGTTTTGACATCTGATCCGTCTCATCGGAATCTACACGTGTTGTCATAATCGTCAAACAAACTTGTGCAAGGAATGTGTGGATAGTACAGATCTTGATATGACTGCGGATGCATATTTTGTTCTGTATCTGCATTGTTTCCAAACTCCAACATGTACCTTCTGTATCTATATTGATAACAAACTCCAACATGTACCTTCTGTATCTAAATTGTTAACAAACTCCAACATGTACCTTCTGTATCTAAACTGTTCCCAAACTCAACATGTACCTTCTATATCTACACTGTTCCCAAATACCAACATGTACCTTCTGTATCTACACTGTTCACAAACTCCAACATGTACCTTCTATATCTACACTGTTCCCAAATACCAACATGTACCTTCTGTATCTAAACTGTTCCCAAACTCCAACATGTACCTTCTGTATCTAAATTGTTCCCGAATTCCAACATGTACCTTCTGTATCTAAATTGTTCACAAACTCCTACATGTACCTTCTGTATCTAAACTGTTCCCAAATACCAACATGTACCTTCTGTATCTAAACTGTTCCCGAATTCCAACATGTACCTTCTGTATCTAAACTGTTCACAAACTCCTACATGTACCTTCTGTATCTAAACTGTTCCCAAACTCCTACATGTACCTTCTGTATCTACACTGTTCCCAAACTCCTACATGTACCTTCTGTATCTACATTGTTCCCAAACTCCTACATGTACCTTCTGTATCTACATTGTTCCCAAACTCCTACATGTACCTTCTGTATCTACATTGTTCCCAAACTCCTACATGTACCTTCTGTATCTACATTGTTCCCAAACTCCTACATGTACCTTCTGTATTTAAACTGTTCCCAAACTCCTACATGTACCTTCTGTATCTACACTGTTCCCAAACTCCTACATGTACCTTCTGTATCTACATTGTTCCCAAACTCCTACATGTACCTTCTGTATCTACACTGTTAACAAACTCCAACATGTACCTTCTGTATCTAAACTGTTCACAAACTCCTACATGTACCTTCTGTATCTACACTGTTCCCAAACTCCTACATGTACCTTCTGTATCTAAACTGTTCACAAACTCCTACATGTACCTTCTGTATCTACACTGTTCCCAAACTCCTACATGTACCTTCTGTATCTACATTGTTCCCAAACTCCTACATGTACCTTCTGTATCTACACTGTTCCCAAACTCCTACATGTACCTTCTGTATCTACATTGTTCCCAAACTCCTACATGTACCTTCTGTATCTACATTGTTTCCAAACTCCTACATGTACCTTCTGTATCTAAACTGTTCCCAAACTCCTACATGTACCTTCTGTATCTACACTGTTCCCAAACTCCTACATGTACCTTCTGTATCTACATTGTTCCCAAACTCCTACATGTACCTTCTGTATCTACACTGTTAACAAACTCCAACATGTACCTTCTGTATCTAAACTGTTCACAAACTCCTACATGTACCTTCTGTATCTACACTGTTCCCAAACTCCTACATGTACCTTCTGTATCTAAACTGTTCACAAACTCCTACATGTACCTTCTGTATCTACACTGTTCCCAAACTCCTACATGTACCTTCTGTATCTACATTGTTCCCAAACTCCTACATGTACCTTCTGTATCTACATTGTTCCCAAACTCCTACATGTACCTTCTGTATCTACACTGTTAACAAACTCCAACATGTATCTTCTGTATCTATATTGTTCCCAAACTCCTACATGTACCTTCTGTATCTACATTGTTCCCAAACTCCTACATGTACCTTCTGTATCTAAACTGTTCCCAAACTCCTACATGTACCTTCTGTATCTACACTGTTCCCAAACTCCTACATGTACCTTCTGTATCTACATTGTTCCCAAACTCCTACATGTACCTTCTGTATCTACACTGTTAACAAACTCCAACATGTACCTTCTGTATCTAAACTGTTCACAAACTCCTACATGTACCTTCTGTATCTACACTGTTCCCAAACTCCTACATGTACCTTCTGTATCTACATTGTTCCCAAACTCCTACATGTACCTTCTGTATCTAAACTGTTCACAAACTCCTACATGTACCTTCTGTATCTACACTGTTCCCAAACTCCTACATGTACCTTCTGTATCTACATTGTTCCCAAACTCCTACATGTACCTTCTGTATCTAAACTGTTCACAAACTCCTACATGTACCTTCTGTATCTACATTGTTCCCAAACTCCTACATGTACCTTCTGTATCTACATTGTTCCCAAACTCCAACATGTACCTTCTGTATCTAAACTGTTCACAAACTCCTACATGTACCTTCTGTATCTACACTGTTCCCAAACTCCTACATGTACCTTCTGTATCTACACTGTTCACAAACTCCAACATGTACCTTCTATATCTACACTGTTCCCAAATACCAACATGTACCTTCTGTATCTAAACTGTTCCCAAACTTCAACATGTACCTTCTGTATCTAAACTGTTCTCGAATTCCAACATGTACCTTCTGTATCTAAACTGTTCCCAAACTCCAACATGTACCTTCTGTATCTAAAATGATTCCCAAACTCTTACATGTACCTTCTGTATCTACACTGTTCTCAAACTCCAACATGTACCTTCTGTATCTACATTGTTCCCAAACTTCAACATGTACCTTCTGTATCTACACTGTTCCCAAACTCTAACATGTACCTTCTGTATCTACACTGTTCCCAAACTTCAACATGTACCTTCTGTATCTACACTATTCCCAAACGCTGACATGTACCTTCTGTATCTACATTGTGAACACAATCCAACATGTACATTCTGTATCTAAACTGTTCTCAAACTCTAACATGTATCTTCTGTATCTACACTGTTCTCAAACTCCAACATGTACCTTCTGTATCTACACTGTTCTCAAACTCCAACATGTACCTTCTGTATCTACACTGTTCTCAAACTCCAACATGTACATTCTGTATCTAAACTGTTCTCAAACTCCAACATGTACCTTCTGTATCTAAACTGTTCCCAAATAGCTGTGCTCTACTTAAACCTAACTTAGAATAATTTAGATCTTTTACCGTCAAATTCCCTAAGTGTTGACTCGTCCATGTTAAAAAAAGGGCGGCTTTTTTCCATGTTATAAACATTTTGGAATATTATGATAACTTAAAGGCAAACAATGCTTTTTTCAGAATAGACAACTCGTCACGAGCTGACTCACTTGAATCTATATCGTTTTCAAAAAGCTCAATATTGATTGTAGCGTTATAAGCGCTACAGCAAACCTGCAGCAGACGACTCTGAAATCGTCTTGGTGTGAGTATGGGAAATCTCCATAACCGAAGTATAAAAATTGAATAGTGTTGTAAACATTGAGGCAAACGTAGGCACAATTCATAGCCTAGTACTGGTTTGTTTAGCTAGAGATCATGAATAAATGAACTATCGCCGTGATATAACTGAAATATTAATGAAAATGGCGTTAAACCTATAATATAAGTTAACGTTAGTTTCAGGTGTTGTAAAGTACTCGTATCTTGGGTGTATTGGTTGTTTTAAGAATAATGCACGCCTGATCGCAGCAGACATGACGGTAGAACGATGTGCTGATTTCTGTACACCGACCATGGACACGTACCCACGTTTTATGTTATATGTAAGCACTTCAACTCTTTCCCACATACAACAAATCTGCAGCAGACGACTTTGAAAACATCTAGAAAAAAATGTGAAAATTCCTTTATACATGTAAATGAAAGTATACTTACTGAAAAGAGTTGAAATCATTGTGGCAAAAGGAGAAATAGTTCATTATGAGCAATTCGTCTTTTGCCACAAAGTTTTCAAAAGTTGTTTGCTGCAGAGGCATGAGGTAAATGGTTAATCATATATAATCAGTCACGTCATAAAACTAACGATTGATTGATTGTTTGGTGTTTTACGCCGCTTTCAACAATGTTCAGCTTATATCACGGCGTTTCCTGGGTTAGTTACCAGAACTACTGGACCTTTTATCCTGACACCAGACAGTCAGTCGTAATGCTAACCCCGCAACTATGAGGGCCAAGGAGGCAGTCATTACTAACAATTTTCAAGTCTTACACAAAAAAACATTGTCTTAGGAACTGTACTTATCGTAAAGTAATGCTTCATATGTTTCAATTGTTCGTACATCCCGACGGGCAGTATTGTTCATTGTATAAATGTAGTTATAATGGTAGAAAAAAGACTCTAAAAACATTTCGAAATCAATCACAAATCTTATAATTTTTACAGTATGGTACACACTGTTATTGTGGTGATTGGTGCGACACACATAATATCGTTTCTGATCATTACTGTAACATTGCGTGTGGAGGTGACCCCAATCAGAGATGCGGTGGACCTGGATATGCTAGTGCATACGGTTATGATTAGGTGACGGACACACTTCAGCTTTTCATGTTGCGTAAGATTTTGCCAATGTTTTTAGTAATAGCGCCTGGATTTTATTTACAAAATAATCTTAGCATTGTGTATAAAAAAAAAGAAAGATCAATGTATACATGTTTGTAATGTATATAGATCAACGTTGCTATTTATAGAACACTGTATTCTGATTTTCTTCTCGTACGAGCGCGTAGTACTGAATCTGAGCTTTTTTAATCACCCACCGTCCGTCGTCCGTCAACAATTATTTAAACGACGTCTCCAACAGATAACTTTCTTTTAAACTTAATACATAATCCTGACATGGTCCACAATAGCTAAAACAAACATATAAATATAAGCAGACTTTTGGGTTGCTATTGCAACGAAGAGGATTATCTTTTTTTAAAAATCTTCTCTATAGATGTTGGTCTGAATTAAAACATAAGTTGGTACAAATGATCATCTGGTGACCCGTGAATTAAACATAATTTGGTACAAATGATCATCTGGTCACTTGTGAATTAAACATAATTTGGTACTTGTAATGATCATCTGGTGAAATGATCATCTGATGATTCGTAAATTAAACATAATTTGGTACCAAAGATCATCTGGTGATCCGTGAATTAAACATAATTTGGTACAAATGATGGTCTGGTGACCCGTGATCAAAATAGTTAAAATGAAGGCCGTCCTACATAAAATGAGGCCTCAGGACAGGGATAGTTATTGCTTTTGTAGGCTTTATAGAAACTTTAAAAATCTCATCCTCTTAAAGAAACTGTCAGAATTCAAAGCTGAAAGGTACAAATAATCATATGGTGACCCCCTCCGCCAGCCAAAATAGTTAAAATGAAGGCAGTGCTTCAACAAATGAGGGGCCCCGGGGCATGGGGTAATATTTCCTTCTATAGACTTTATAGAGACTCTATACATTTATCAAATTAACTGTCAGAATTCAAAGGTGATTGGAATAAATGATCATCTGGTGACCCTTCATTAAATTAGCTAAAATGAAGACTGACCTTTAAAACATAAGGCATATTATATGGTGGAAAAAATGAGTATCCTGTAGATAATAAAATGAGTATCCTGTAGATAATAAAACCAGCCGTTCCACGAGAAAACAAACATTGTGGACTCTGCGTAAAGTTTTGACCCGGATCAGTTTAAGCAAGCCGCGCAGGCTTACCCGGACAGACACTTTTCGCCTCCTGTAGATGTTTTATTTCAGGAATCATTACTCTATACCTCTATCACCTAGTGTCTGTTCGGGTTAGCCTGCACGGCATGCTTAGGCTGATCTGGGTCGATACTTTACGCAGAGTCCACACTGTCGGTTTTCTTTATTTATAAATAAAATCATTGTATTGTATATGTATTGTATTGTACTGTGGCAGTTTCATAGTAATTCTCACCAAATTCGTTTAAAGAATGTCGCGTTGTTTTTAGTGGCAAAAGCAAATGACACATGCTGACAACTACAGGGAAACTGTGGGTATTAACATATCGCAATTTCTGTTACATAATGTCATATGTGACTCTATCATAATTTTTTCCTTTATTCATTTCGTCTGTCTGTCGTTATGATTGATTCATAAATGAAAGGATAAGTTGTACATTCTACAATAAAGATTAAGTATCCTCGAGCATCCGTAATTCGTGAGTGTAAGGCTTCAAAGACAAAATATGCAGAAGGCTTAGTGAATGATACGAAATTTCATGTCTTATCTGAAAGATTTATTTATTTCCTCCAAGTTTCGAGCAAAAAATCCTTTGAAAACTAATAATTCACAAAAAAAATAATCTTGAATACACAATGTGTTCAACAAGTCAGAAGCCGAAATTGTTATCCTATTTTCGTGACGTCATTATTTTGGCACTTTGCAGTTTCCATAAAGACAACACAAACAAAAAATATATATTTTTTAAAAGGGGCAATAGGTCGTAACATATTGAAAACTAAAACACTGAAGTAATTAAACATTTTGTATAGTTTAAATCAATTAATTTGAAATTATCCTTGATATAAATATGAACCTTTTTTTTTTTTAATTACTCAACTTTGAATCTTCGTTAAACTTATTTTCCTTTCTCATTTTTTATCCCACTGTGTCAACCTAAAGGGTTTGCATGGATGTTTGGACCCTGTAAGCATCCTATATTTATATCATCACAAAGATCAATACAGATTTCAAAATTGCCATATTTCTAATGGGATATTATTTAAAATATTTTAGTTATTTTACATCTTTATGCGTAAGCACCTTTAGGAATGTGAAATCCAATGAAAAATTGCATTGACCTAACTAGGTCAAACAAATCACATGACCCTAGCCGCCATTTTGTAAACAACAAAATACCCTTTATACGGTAAATTTTCATGTCCGATTTTTCCACTTTTTGGGGTTTAAACTGTTCTTTAAATTTGGTATATAAAAAATAAGGGTATTTTGGCTATTCCTCCCATGACAACAAGTTACAAAACTGTTGAAGATGAATTCTATTGTTGAAATATGTCAGCAAATACATTGGCCATTGGGAAATAATTTTACAGTTCCAAATCGGCTGCAAGGACAAAGTCACGTGATATAAGCCCGAAAATAGTGACGTCACGAAAAAGGGATGCTAACGAAAATGGAATGTCCAACGATATATTTATTTTACATTTGTAATGTCACATAGAGTGCAATAAAACTATAAGTTAGTATTTATTATAGTTAGTTCCAAACAAAATATCTCGTAAATTAGAAAGCAATCAACCTGGAAGTGTACGTGAAGTCACTTAGCAGGGACTGTATTACATGTATGCTCCCATGTGTGATCACGTGATACAGTCACTGTGTCTTTTTTTATTACTTTTTTTTCCAAATTATATCAACTTCGTCTTATTTGTCCGGAGCTAAAAATCTAAGACTATTCAATTGGTTCATTCATAGTTGGTGGAAAGGTAGATGGCATTGATATTGATTGGGGTTTAACGTCGTTTTCTACAATGTTTCATTCATATCACAGCGGCTAGATCACCTATTCATGTGTTTCCTGGCTTTCTCACACCGGTACTCCACACAACATTCTTTCCAAGCAACTGGCTGCTTGTCTACATAGACAGCTAGCCAATTAGTGGAAGAGAATGACGCTTGTCACAGTGACCTTTGTCAAACGTCGGAAAGAATGAGCTTGGGTTCGAACTCACAACCCCTGGATTGACAGTTCGCGTCGCTACAGACTGAGCTACCCGGGCAAACCGCGAAGCATATGAACACTTACAATGTTTTTATTCCGTCTTTCTTTGTTCGAGTTGGATTTCGTTTTGCTTTGTATTCAACTTTGAATTAAGTCCGAGTCATACTTCCATATGATCTAAATATCTAATGTTAACAGTTTCTAACGGTACATAGTAACTTGTGTTTGAACATCTTGAGATAAACTCAACGCTTATTGGACATTAATCAAATTCATATAAAGTTAATAACTAATTTCTTATACTGTTTATATGTCATATTTTATATCTTTCATTGTAGAAAAGGAAATCACGAATCAACATTTCACGACGTTAGAAACTTTTTAATTTTCAGAAGAAATCTGTTGCAAATTGTTGCCATACAAAAAACATCATACGTAACAAAGAAAGAAAGAAAAGGGAACTTTTTTTCACGTCTGTTCATTATTGACGCCGCGTGGGAGCGCGGCGTCAGTATGGGATAGGTTTTAATTTTGTACCATGGGGTGACGTAATCGAAAAGGGAGAAACCAATGTTATTATTGTTAAAAAAACCTCTGTTGTTTGATTGAAAAAAACAACCTTTATGAATCAATAAATTGTATTAACTGATTTAAGAAACAACAAGATACAAAATACGTTTGTCTTCTACCGTTATTACAAAACTTTATACACATTTAATTTGTATTTAATAACTTTTCCCCAACTGTCTAGGCTACGCTGTTTTTGATTGTTTGGTTTACGGCCCTGACCCAATTCATCAAAGCTCAGAGAAAAAGTTCACTTTTCCCAAACTTTCTAGGCTACGCGTTTTTAATTGTTTAGTTTACGGGCCCAAAATTCGCCGGATGTTTTTGCCTATTTATAAAAGTGTGTGAAGTTGGCAGAGCATTAGACGTTAGACATTAGACATTCAAAAAAAATATTCGAATGTCTAATTAGACGTTAGACATTCGATTAGACATTCGCTAATTTTGATTATCGAATGTCTAATTAGACATTAGACATTCAATTAGACATTCAGAAAAATCGCAAATGTTAAATATCGAATGTCTAATTCGACATTAGACATTCAATTAGACATTCGCAAATTACAAGATCTATAACCCAAATTCGTCGGAGGTCATTGTACATTCAAAAAACGAATGTCTAATTGGTCAGTTAGACATTAGACATTCGATTAGACATTCGCAAATTAAGGGATTTAGGTACCAAATTCGTCGGAGGTCATTGTACATGCAAAAAACGAATGTCTAATTGGTCAATTAGACATTAGACATTCTATTAGACATTCGCAAATTAAGGGATTTAGGTACCAAATTCGTCGGAGGTCATTATACATGCAAAAAACGAATGTCTAATTGATCAGTTAGACATTAGACATTCGATTAGACATTCGCAAATTAAGAGATTTAGGTACCAAATTAATCAGAGATCAATGTACATTAAAAAACCGAATGTCTAATTGGTCAATTAGACATAGGACATTCGATTAGACATTTGTACCAAATTCATCAGAGATCGATGTACATTAAAAAAACGAATGTCTAATTGATCAGTTAGACATTAGACATTCGATTAGACATTCGCAAATTAAGAGGTTTAGGTACGAAATTTGTCTGAGGTCATTGTACACGCAAAAAACGAATGTCTAATTGGTCAAATAACTTGAACATATTGATAACTCGAACATATCGATATCTCGAACATACCGATGACTCGAACACATCGATATCTCGAATACATTGATAAAACGAATGTTTTTAACTTGAACATTTATTGACAAATCGAACATATCGATATCTCGAAACTTTCGATATCTCGAACTTTCCAATATCTCGAACTTTCGATATCTCGAACTTTCCGATATCTCGATTTTTTTTTTTTTTTTTTTTTTTTTTATTTTTATTTTTATATATATCTTTTTTTTTTTTTTTTTTTTTTTTCTTCTCGATATCTCGAACTTTCCAATAACTTTTCGTTATCTTTAAAAAAAAATTCTCGATATCTCGAACTTTATCGGAAAGTTCGAGATATCGACAAGTACGAGATATCGTCAAGTTCGAGATACCGAAAATTTCGAGATATCGGAAAGTTCGAGATATCGAGAAAAACATGAAAAAAAATTGGTAAGTTCGAGATATCGGAAAGTTCGAGATATCGAAAAAAAATATAATTTTCTTTTTCGAAAAGTTCGAGATATCGGAAAGTTCGAGATATCGAAAAAAAAAAAAAAAGATAAAAGATATCAATATGTTCGAAAATTTCGATTTCTCGATTATTTTTTTTTATATTTTTTTTTCTCGTTATCTCAGAAATTTGCGATATCGTATTTTTTGTTTATATACTTCCGTTTTTAACTCCACTGGCTGAAAGCCAGTCGAGCTTATGTCATGGGGAATCGTCCGTCCTGCGTTCGTGCGTGCGTGAGTGCGTCCGTGCGTGAGTGCGTCCGTGCGTGAGTGCGTCCGTGCGTGAGTGCGTACTTACGAGAGTAATCTTGTTGGATAGTGTTTTTTCGTAAACCCCAGCCACCACCCTTATAAGACACTTTGATAAGTGTTTTTTTTTATACAATTGTGTTATGGGTATCTAATTAACATATTATTGCTATTTATTCCGTAAAGGGGGGATAATTACGGAATAAACCATGTGCTTGTTGGGTATACCCAACAAGAGAACATCAAAGGAAAACACCCAACAAACGCCTTTTGGACGTACGTGCGTGCATGCGTGCGTCCGTCCGTCCGTAAACGTTTTGCTTCAAACTGTTTCTCCTACCTAACCACTGGACCAATTAGGATGAAACTTCATAGGAAGTATCCTCTCAATGATCTCTCCTTAGTTCCTCAAACTGTTTGGGATCCATGCACAATTCTGGTTTCCGAAAGAAAAAACAATTGATGAAGACTTAAAAAATCTTCTTCTCCTCCGTAGGTATCAGGCCGATTTTCAAATAATTGTGTAGTAGTGAAGACTTAAAAAATCTTCTTCTCCTCCGTAGGTATCAGGCCGATTTTCAAATAATTGTGTAGAAATGTTGCTTGGGTGACCTTCTTTCAGATTTTTTCGAGCCAAGTTGATTGGTCGAAAACTATGGCCGCCAGAGGGCAGAGCTATTTTTGCCTTATAATATGGTTATAGTGAAAACTTAAAAAATATTTTATATATATATATATATGACCCTCTATCAGATTCCTTCAAGCCATGTTGATTGGTAAAAAACATGGCAACCAGGGCGCGGGGCTGTTTGAAGATTTAATTGGCAGTGGAGCGATACTGGCCCTCTTGGGCCTCTTGTTGTTATCATACTTCTGATAAATACGAAGGAGAATATACTTCACCCTCTCCTTCCAAAGCTTGTGTCACACTTAATTTATAACTAGAGACATTACATGTTAATATTTAAGCACCTATGTGATGTTTTTTTTATCTAATTGATCTAGTTAGAGCAGATTTGAAACCGTGTATTGGTAAAAAATTAAGAAACTTCATGTTGTATGGTAACATTTTATTATAGGCTATGGTAGCCAGGTGAGCAATATAGGCACATCTTGGCCTTTTTGGTTATGATATAGGGACATTTGGCCTTCTTGTTCGAAATATTTACATCCTGTCTGTTTTCACACGTTATTTAAATGTACTGAACTACATCTGCTTCCTTTAAGTCATGCTTCAAATTCATGCGCGGCGTCCTTTGATGCTCTGCATCAAAATTCGTCTTGTATATATATAGGAATAAATATCGGTCTCCTTTGTTGTATAAATATTGAAATATTACATTTATTATTTGTTTACATGTTTATCTATAGTCTGGATTTCAAAGTGTTACATGTGTTTTTCTTTACTTTAAATAAATTAAAATTTTCATCGTTCTTAACACTTATCCTATCCCACTAGAAAAAATAAATTGAGAACAGTGCGGTGCATATTGAACGGAGCTATTGACTGAAACAACCAACATCCACTTTTCTCATAATGATTTCTACTAGTTCTAACTTCGATATTTGTCAATATGATGTGTTTCAGAGTTGTTAGATAAAGATTTATTTACGAGGAAAAGGTAATACCCCCATCACACCATAACGAAGTTCCCACTGCGTCCTTGGAGTTCTAAACAAATGCTAGGACTCCGCGACAATGCCGTGGACTTCGAGAAAATCAAAGACGATGTGAAATGTTCACGACCATGCTACGTCTGCGCCACGTCCTTGCTACGTTCATTTTACGTTGGTGGAGTACCCAGTGAGTTCTATGTGCGAGTACGCTACGTGCGTGCGGCGTCGAAAGGGTTCCCAATATGTCCTCGCTACGTCCGTGCAGATTGAGACGCGTTTGTAGCTACGTCTATACTGCGTCCGCCACGTCACTATAAATGGTCCTGAAAGTTGACACATTCTTCATTCGGTATCCAGAAGTCAAACAGCGAAGAACAGTCAAATATTTAACATGCACAATCATAATTACCTCTGACCAGCATCATGCCGCCAAAGAGGGTCAGGCAACAGCAGAAAGCACCGGCTGGCTGTGGGAAGAAACGACATAACCCCATCCGTTCCCAAATTGAATCAAGAAGCAGTGACTTTTAGGGCCCTGTACCACCTCCTCCTCCTTCACCAGAAAAGCACGCATCGCCTAGCAGTGATAAAACTTCCGTGACCGCCGGTGACCACCGTCTTCTCATCATCACCAGCAGTGTCAATTGCTCATCTTGAGTCTGTTGATTCACACCCATTTGTTGGAGAATAAGCACATTATGACTTTGCACATCCATGACTTGACAAGAACTGATAGTGCCAGTGGGTAGATGTGCCTGGTATTTTGCATAGATGTGGTGAGAACGTAGGCGTTTGGACGTACTGTGTGCGTGATATAAACTTCATGGTAGTACCAAGGGACGTGCCACGAACGTAGCATTCACTTCATGTGGTCTTATGTAACGTATTATGGACGAAGCGAGGACGTAGCGACAACTGCATCTGCGTAGTGAACGTGCAGTAGACAAGGACGGAGTTGTCACTGCGTTGTTGCTACGCTCTAACCGTGAATACAACGTCTCCGCTACGCCAATGGCGCTGTTAGTACGTCTGAAGTAGGTCCCTCCTGCGTCCTGTTTAGGCTTTGTCCGCGCTACGTGGGTCTTGAACATGTCCAAAGTCCACGTAGCAGAAACGCGGTCTCCGGAGACCATGGAGACCATACCACGTCAATGAAAAGTCCTCAGTACGTTCTAGGAGTTCGCACTGCGTTCCGGCCTTTTTTCATGGACGCAGCGAGGTCTTTATGGACGTAACTCTGGTGTGATGGATGTATAACACATACTGCAGTGTATTAATGTTGAAAACATTTTTCAGATAATTGAACGTCCGATCACGATATTTGTATATAATTCATGTATATTTGTATGATACATATACTGTAACATATATTGTTTGGTGACTTATAGGCCCATGGGGTCGGGTGTACTATAACAAATAATTATTGTTAAATTATGAATGTATATCATACATTGTAAGCACTTACTTACTTACTTACTTATTGACGCAGTCAGATTCTTTAACTACGTATTTCACATACTTTAAGGTATTTACTCTCATCCACATCCCATCATATCTTGTGATATTGGGGGGAACAGTGTCTGTCCGGGTTAGCCTGTGCGGCATGCTAAGGCTGATTCGGGTCGATACTTTAAGCACAGTCAACACTGTTGGAACTGCTCATATATAAAAGGAATACGAGCCTCAAATAAGCAAATACGCCATTGGTCGTTGTCACTCTGTGATAAGCACATTTTCCATATTCCGATTATTAAAAAGCAGTTGTTGTCCGTCATAAGCAAATTATTTTAAACCAGGAATATACTACATTCTGTCTGGATGACCAACACAGCAGAAAACATAAAACATCTGAGCCGTTCCACGAGAAAATCAACATTATGGACTTCGCTTAATGTATCGATCCAGATCTGCCTGCGCAGTCCGCGCAGACTAATCCGGACCGACAAATTCCGTCTAAGGGGGATAGAGGTATAGAGTAATGCTTCCTGAAACAGAAAATCATTAGGAGGCGAAGAGTGTCTGTCCGGATTAGCCAGCCGATCCGGATCGATACTCTACGCAGAGTCCACAAGGTTGGTTTTCTCGTGGAACGGCTCAATTAAAGACTCTCGCACCCAAATTCAACATTATCTTTATAGGTCCATATCTCTGAATTAAGGGCGTATTCCTTGTTCGAAAATCTATTTTTGACCATCCAACCCTAAGTTGAGAGAACTCAAAATAATCGACAAATGAGACGATTCCTTTGAGTACCCACATCACAGGGTTTGACTGGATGATACGAGAGATATTGTGTGGAAATATATCTATATAGAGCTGTATATAACTCATTATATGGACCTCTGTTCATATGGAAACTAGTCACCCTTCTATATCCTCATCGGCCATTTTGTTACCGAAACGTGGCGACATAAGCATCTCGTATTGGTAGAGATTCCTACGTTAAGTTATTCGTAAATCAGGCGGCTATGATTTCAGTGGATAATTGTTTGTAGCTCCAGTGGCTGAAAGCCATTCGATCCTATGCCATAGCGAATTGTCCGTCGTGCGTACGTGCGTGCGTTAACTTTAAGCACACAACGACCTCGCCTCTGTAATCACTGGGCCATTGGGAATGATACTACACAGGTACCATACATTCAATGGCTTCTGCCATATTTCTTCTTTTTTGTTTTATCCATGCAAAAGTCTGGTTTCCATGGCAACCAATAGGAAACAAGTCATACCAAACTGGTCGCCCGATTTTAAAGGCCGTTAGTTCTATATTGGTTTTGGTGATTTCAAATAATATTGTAGAACTGTGTTCTTTATGTGACCTTCTACAATATTATTTCAAGCCATTTTAACCTTTTCCCTCATACGACAATTCTGCAGCAGACGACTTTGAACATATTTTGTCAAAATTGGAAAATCTCTTTAATTGGATAGAACCTATGACTAAAAGTGGAAAACATTGTGGCAAAAGGAGAATTTACTCGTTTTGAGCAATTTCTTCTTTTGTCACTATGTTTTCAAAAAGCCATCTGCTGCAGAGGCGTCAAAAAGCGACTATGTGAGGGAGAGGGTTATTAATTGATCGAAAAACATGGCCCTCAGGTGACGGAGCTGGTTTTCCTTAAGTGGCTTTAGTGATTTAAGTTTTTCCTTATGGCAGTGGAGCGTTACTTGTCCTCTTGTTAAAACTTTCTTTTCATTGTCATAGATGTAGCAACTTGAATAATTCGGACATTCTAAAAGGGATCTATCTACGGAATACCGTCTTTGACATGCGGGAGTGTTTCCCTTAGTGAGGCAATTCTTTTGAGACCGACGACACATGGTTCAATTAGGTAATTAGAGAAACATTGTGGGGAAAAGAACTGAATAACCTGCCTGAAAAAGGCCTCTGGTGTTTTTCCATTTTCATTTTCTATTTTAAATAATGCAATGGAACGCTTTAGTGATTAATGAATAGTAATTTGTATCCATTGTTCGAGTTTCTTGGATCACATGGCACACATTTCACCGGTACCGGACTGAATGTCCATCTCTTTTAGGTTAAAGGGAAGTCATTCGGATCGGCTGAATTCATTAGACTTAAGTTGTCTCCCATTGATCAATAAATGATTTTGTTGAAAGTAGAGTGGGTTTTATTTAATAAAATTGAATACCCTCTGACTGATTTGTAACCAAAACATTGTTTGCTGTTAGCTCGATTGACAGACTGAGAATCAATTTTAGAACAACAACAATGACAAAAATTGCAGATCCAGATCGGTCTTTTGGGCTGGGCAGGTTCATTTACAGAATATTCCACGATCGCTTTTTCTTCTTATACTGCAGATACACAACATCAAAGGTAAGCACCAACTTCACCAACGTACAACACATATGCAGCAGACAACTTTGAAAACCACTAGGCAAAAATAAAGATACTCTCTATAAATGAAAAACATATTATTGAAAAGAGTTGAAATCATTGCGGCAAATGGAGACATTGGCTCGTTATGAGCTTACTATCTCCTTAAGCCGCAATGATTTCAAAAGTAGCAACAAGGGCGTGATAATGCGTCTGTTTGTGTGAAAGGGTTAACAATCAGAGCTCTAAATAAAGAGCGTTTTCCATGCTCTAAAATCCTTATTTGACCTCCAAAGCCTGTGTTGTGGGTACTCAACAGAATCATCTCAATATATTAAAGGCGATGAATTTGAGTACACACAACATAGGTTTTAATGAGTGCTTAGAGAGATAGTATATAAGAAAGACCTATTTACTCCACCTTATCTAGTCTTCTGAACAATAACGAAATATGAGTATGTTTTCATAGTTGGGTGAACAAATAGCTATTTTTGTCAGAACAGCATTCTATTGTCTCACGTTTTTTGACGATAGAACGATGTGCTGATTTCTGCAAATCGACCATGGACACGTCCCCACTTTTTGGATTAAATGTAAGCACTTTAACTCTTTCTCACATACAACAAATCTGCAGCAGACGACTTTGAAAACAAAAATGTGAAATGTCTTTATAAATGAAAGCCTTAGGTTATAATTAGGGTATAATTACTGGGGAAAAAATCCAATCATTAAGGCAACAATTGTTCATTAAAAGTAATTCGTTCTTTTGCCACAAAGTTTCAAAAGTCGTCTGCTGCATATGACATTGAAATTACCAATGTGAACATTTAGGGAAAATCTTTAGATGAGAGTAAATTCTGTTAAAGGAGAAATTGCTCATTTTGAGCAATCTAACCATTGCCACAATGTACTTAGAGGTTGTCCGCTGCAGCTGTTTCAAAATATGTCTGCATGTGGGAAATGGTATAGAAACATTTTGATTCTTTTAGAAGAGCTGATTATGTGTATTATTGTCGTTCTTAGTTAGATTTAGTTAACCTCAAAGAAGTGCTACACCATTTGTCAAGTACAGTATCAAGAAGTTTAATCTTTTCCAACATACAGACGTTTTCTGCCGCTTCTGCAGCAGATGACTTTTGAAAACATTATGACAAAAGGAAAATTGCTCATAATGAGCAATTACTCCTTTTGCCAGAATTTGTTTAACTCGATTCAATTATTATTCTTTAATTTATAGAGGATTACAATATTTTTAACCAGAGGTTTTCGAAGTCGTCGGTTTCAGATTGTTGTATGTGGAAGAGGGTTAAGCTGCGAAAAGTAAAATCAAATAAAAAGTTTAAGCATGAATGTCTTATTTTATCATTACATGCAGATAGTTTTTACTTTAATCTGTTGTATGGCATAATCAACCATAAGCTTTGCACCCTCTTTAAAAACTAAATTTAAATTTTGATGGGAGAAAAAAAGCCCAAACGTGTTCAACACTAATCCAACCCATTTTTGTTTACAATTAAAAGTGTATCCTTTCTCACATTAACAAATCTGAAGCCTATGTTGAATTTTAACAATGATTATTTCCTCCAGAACCCCGAAGCAATTGGATATAATTGTGCTATTATCATCTGTCCTTCTGCCTATTCGTTATCACATACTTAAAGGGACATATAAATAAAATTTTATAGTTGTATCCTGCCAAAGGCACTGATTTGTTTTCATGGACTGTATACATGTATTTGTGTATGACTCTTTACCTTACAATTCAACCATGGACTGTATACATGTAGTTGTGTATGTCCGTCTGGCTTACAATTAAGTCATGTGTTTTATACATGATTATGTGTATGACCCTCTATCTTACAATTAAGTCATGTGCTGTTTACATGTAATTGTGTTTGACTTTCTTGATTACAATTCAATCTAATGCTGTTTACATATATTTGTGTAAGGCACTCTAGCTTAAATTTAAGTCATGTGCTTTCTGTATATGACCCTCTATCTTACAATTCAACCATGTGCTGTATACATGTATTTGTGTATGACCCTTTTGCTTACGATTAAGTCATGTGCTTTTACATGTATCTGTGTATAAACGTCATGCTAACAATTTAATCAAGTGATGTATACTTGTATTTGTGTATGACCCTCTTGCTTACCATTAAGTCAAGTGCTTTCTGTATATGTATCTGTGTATGACCCTGTATCTTACGATTCAACCATGTGCTGTATACAGGTATTTGTGTAAGACCCTCTGGTTTACGATTAAGACATGTGCTTTCTGTATATGACCCTCTATCTTACAATGTAATCAAGTGATGTATACCGGTATTTGTGTATGACCCTCTTGCTTACAATTTAATCAAGTGCTGTATACCGGTATTTGTGTATGACCCTCTATCTTACAATTTAATCAAGTGATGTATACCGGTATTTGTGTATGACCCTCTTGCTTACGATTAAGTCATGTGCTTTCTGTATATGACCCTCTATCTTACAATGTAATCAAGTGCTGTATACATGTATTTGTGTATGACCCTCTTGCTTACGATTAAGTCATGTGCTTTTTGATTGGATATTTTGAAGAGTTTAGTTGCTTTAGTGTGTTCCTAAAGTTGTCCAACAAATGAAAAACATTTTTAATTATTTGATCTTGATTTAAAGGTGTCAACCTTGTAGACTAGCCGAATGACGTTAATTTTCAGTTCTTTAAAATAAATTAAAAGATTCAGAACTAACTAAATAGAATCAGTGGTAAAGTTTTGCTTAGTTATCACTTAAATAAATAATTGGATTAATGTTTGTTGTGTTAAAAATTGTAACCCAAATATCTTTGAGACATTCCTTTAACCCTTTCCCACATACAATAAATCTGCAGCAGACGACTTTGAAAACGTCTAGGCAAAAATATGGAAAATCTCTCATGTGCCAATATTCGAACCTAACTTGGCTTAAAGTCTGTTTAGATCGGCAGCAACTTCACATGTAAACACTTATATGGATTAATAATGAGAGATAGCCGGGAAAGTCTTTCCCACATTTTGATGCATCTGACTTTCATGTGCAATTTCTTTCTTGCCACAATGTTTTCAGCTTTTTTCAATGATAAAATTAAAAAAAAATCATAACTTTCCATATTCTTGCCTCGATTGTTTTAGTCGGCGGCTACATATTTGTTGTATTATTTCATTACTTTTAAGTATTTTTTCCATATATTATTTCTTTATGTCATTATTTCTTACTTTTATTTATTGTTTGGTGTTTTACCCTTTTTCAAAAAAAAATCAGTTATATCACATCATTTTCTGGATAAGTTTCCAGTACTCATTTATCATGTCACCAGACATTCAGTTATAATGCTGACCCTGCAACCCTGAGCACAAAGGAGGGCAACCATTACTACCATTTTTAAAGTCTTTGATATGACCCAGCCGGAGATCAAACCTGCAACCTCCCGCACTAAGGGCGGGCACTGTACCACTACACCACCGAGGTGGTCATGATGAAAAGTGGAAACAGTACTTTAAGTAGAAGTCCCCAATTTTGCTTTTTATTTTCCTTAAGTCTTTTCCTTAATTTAAGTATTTGGAGTCATCTGCTTTGAAAATATATCCAGAAAAACCCTGTAAATCTAGATATAAATTGATTGATTGATTGGGGTTTAACGCCGTTTTTAACAATTTCTCCGGCCAGTTCACCTACTCATGTGTTTCCTGGTTTTCTCACACCAGTACTCCACACAACAATATTCCCAAGCAACTGGCTGCTTTTCCACATAGACTGAGCCCATTGGTAGATGACGAATGACGCATGTCGCAATGACTTTTGTCAATCCTCGGAAAGAAAGTTGGCCGAGCCGGGATTCGAACTCACAACCCCTGGATTGACAGCCCGCGTCGCTACCGACTAAGCTACCGGGGCTCGGCGCATAACATTAGAAAGCATCGAAAACAGTGTTATTCGAGGTCAGCTTGCTATCTCGTCTTGGTCTTTATTGTTTGTTCCATTTTTTTGCACCGAAAATAGTATAACAAATGTTAATTCAAAAATGTTTATACTTAGCCGAAAAGTTCAACTGAATATTTCTTTTTATTTGAATATAAACCATATATACTATACAATAGACAACTTGATATTAAACGTCCACATACTTAATTTGAATACAAAATTTATTTTCTACATTAGTTTGAAATTTTCTTTATTCCTATGTTATAGAAAACAGGACCAAACAGAAAAAAAATAATTGAATATTATTACTGTAACAAATATTCCTAATTTTTGTTAGTTATTTCTGATGAAAAACACAACGAAACGAAGAGAGAATTCGTTACAAACTGTTTCATAAAGAAAGCGAAACATACATTGATAGTGGACTTTTAATTCAACCGAACTGTAGTGATATCTTCGCCCAAAATTCAAAATGTGGGACAATCGGGAATAAACCGTTTCAGGACTATTTTACTGGTAGATTTATGGGTCGCTTAACAGTTGGATTTTATTAAAATGATAAGGACTTAAGTGTCCGTTGGTCGCAAACAGCAGGATCTCGCTTATTGCAGGTTAATTTATGAATGATAAACATCAATGTGGAACTCTTTTCTCCCATTAATGCAAGCGGACGGATTTTTGTTATTCGGTCGAACCAATGAAATCATTGCAAACCAGATGGCAAACCAATCAAAACTCGACTTTCGCGGATGTATACATTTAAGTGAACCATGGTTGCAACCGTAAGTCGAGCAGGCTAGGAATGGGATAGGGGCGAAAAGCCCCTATCCCAAAAAACAACAATTATTGGAGAATGGTTTACAGATTTCAGATTATCCTGGCGTGGAGAACTAGATTACACATTTTAACATACTAAAAGGAGAGGATGCTCCACAGTGCGTGCCATGTTTTACAAACTTTTCAAACGAGACCTGTAAGCTCAGTCAATAGCGACGCGGGCTAACAATCTAGGTGTTGTGAATTCGAACCCCAGCTATTTTTTCCGACATTTGACAAAAGCCACTGTGACAAGCGTCATTCGTCTTCCACAAATAGGCTAACAGTCAGTGTGGAAGAGCAGCCAGTTGCTTCGAAATAATTGTGTGTGGATTACTGGTATGAGATAGCCAGGAAACACTTGAGTATGTGAACTGGCCGCCGTGATATGACTAAAACATTGTTGAAAATTGCGTTAAACCCCAATCAATCAACAATCCTTCCAGACCAACACATTCTCTTTGAGTGCTCTGATTTAGCACCAACTCGTGGCGTGCTCAAAGTATGCATCAGTTCTGAGTCTATAAAAACCGACGAGGGAAATATATATATTTTGATAAAGATATGATTATCTGTTAATTGACTTGATTTTGCTTATATATTACATTAACTTTTTATTTTCCACCTATTTATTTTTGCTTTTCATCTATATTGCATTTTTAGCTCGTCTGATTTTCGTCGTCGTCGTCACAAAACTTTAACCTTACCTCATGACTTAAAAGCCGTTCAATATTGTCAAATGAAACTTGGTACACATGTTCCTAGGAACAATTAATACGCATGTCTATGCCAAGGCACATCACTCTGGCTTTAATAATTATTCGGTAATGCCCCGTTTTCGACTTGGAAAAGGGCAGACGAGCGCTGTTGTTCGAATGCGGTGCTCTTGTTATCTTCATGTTAAGTATGATTCGAGTATGTGACCTGTTGATCACTATGTAGGCACTGAGCTACTGTTGCATGTATTGACCTATCTTATATGTTGCAACAACAATACAATATGCAGGAAGAATACTGTCAACAGAACAAATAAAATAGTTATTTGACATTAAGTTGACCTTAATTTAAAGCGTTTGAAAACGACTTTGATTCTACATTGAAACATTGAGGAAAAGCAGCCAGTTGCTTGGAAAGTATGTTGTGTGGTGTACTGGTGTGGGAAAACCAGGTAACGCATGAGTAGGTGAACTGGTCGCCGTGATAACAATTGTTGGAAACGGCGTTAAACCATATGCAATCAATCTCGTTAACCAGTACCCTTAAAGGCAAAATGCCAATATGCCGTGGCTTCAAATATAAATTAATTAAACGCGTGGAGAATGACTCCATGATACCATTATACCAGATCGGATATCTGTTTTGCATGGATGCCGAGTTAAACCTTCCCCCTTTACATTTTACATATTTCTTTCACAAATTAAAATCTCACAATATGACTTTCAGTCCGTTTTTTTCTTTTCGAAACAGACTGTTTAATCGCTGAAGGCTTTTCAAAATACAGAGTAAACATAAATGTTAACTCGAATAACGAATGGTTTTCGGGCACAAAAGTTATGTTGCTTTGTTAAGCCCATCGTTAAGATTTAGCTGAAATAATTAACCCTTTCCCACATATAGACACATTTCGACGCATCTGCAGCAGACGACATTTGAAAACATCGTTTCAAAAGGAGAAATAATATATACATACCTACAATTATAATTTGAGTAGACATTTTCAAAGTCGTCTGCTGCAGTTTTGCTGTATGTGGGAAAGGGTTAACCCTTCCAATGCTGAATTTTTCAAACGGAATTACCCAGCATCTGATAATTGTAGGAATATCAATCTATAACTGTGTTCTTGAGCATTTAACAGTTAAGAGCCTGGTCAGACGGCGCCAATGAGCCGGCTGGCCTGGCTCGATACTGAAGGCACATATTTCACAACATCGAGATTAATGGGTTAAATGAAAGAATGCTGATTTAGACAAGTTGAAAACATTGTGGTAAAAAGAAAGATAGAGTCTATATTACACGTATATGATCATCAAGATAGATCTGTGTTGTTTATTTGGATTAATGGGTTAAATGAAAGTATGCTTATTTATAAAAGTCTAAAACATTGTGGTAAACGGAAAGATCGAGTCTACATAGGCAATTATATGAACATCAAGATAAATCTGTGTTGTTGAGAATGTAACAGTTTAAAGCCTTGTCTCACGGTGCGGTTAGAGCAGGCCGCCCCGGCTCGATTCTGATGACACATATTTCACAAAATCGATGCAGACTGTTTAAGGGTTAATTAAAAGTATGCTTATTTTGAAAAGTTGAAAGCATTGTGGTAAAAGGGCAGTTTCCCTTTTTGTCTAAACGTGTAAAATAGTTTGCTACTAACTCCAAAGGAGTCAACATTTTCCTGCAAAACTTTCAGTTGGTTTGGCAATGAAATATTTATGCCATCTATTGTTTCAGATGTATTTTTAAACAATACCCTTCCATTCAATACCCTGTATTTTATTTCAAAACCCTTTTAAAGCGAACACGTACACTGAACAGAAGAGGACATATCTTTATACATTTGTTTATGCATTTCTAATAATTTATCGGTGCTCAGAGAAATGCGAACTGCAGATTAGAAGCTTTAGAAACAACTATGATTCGGATAATACATTTTTTTTGTAAAATCTTCTTGAGGCCATCATATTCCTTGGGGATCTTCAATAATATATTAATGGTTTTTAAAATCAATCAAAATACTTCATGCCGAGAGATAATTTACACATATAATTAATAATGCAACGTCATTTCCACATAAATCTTGACTTGCAATTGTACAACTGCATAGTAACGACCAACTGAGAGTGGTGAAGCAACAAACACGCTTGATGAATACAATTAAGAGCTGTTTTATACAAACAAATTTTGTGCATGTGCAGCATAATTTGCTTTAGTTAACCGTCTGCCGCAAACATTAAATCTGCAACGACATTTAGATTATTTTTCTAAATGAATGTATAATTATTGAATAGAGTTTTAAATATAATGGCAAAAGGAAACAGTTCTCGGTATATTCAGTATCTCGCTTTACCAACATGCCTACGATTTGGAATGGGTTTATTATATAAAGTCATAGATGTTCAAGTCAAAGATATTTGAGCCTGTCCGTTTGTAAAGGTACAAGTTAGCATTGAGCCGTCCCGCGAGAAAACCAACATTATGGCCTCTGCGTAATGTATCGATCCAGATCAGACTGCGCAGTCCGCGCAGACTGATCCGGGCCGACACATTCAGTCTCAGGGGAAAACAGGTATAGGGTAATGATTCCTGAAACAGAAAATCCACAGGGGGCGAAGATTGTATATCCGGGTAAAGCTGTGCGGCGATCCGGTTCGATACATTTCGTTGATTTTCTTCTGGGACGGCTCATTAATGAACAGACTGCGTTCATACCACCCGGCCTTCTGCTCAATTTTATCAGAATCTACACACGATGACAGAATCTTCTAACAAACCTATGTAAGTTATCTGTGAACAGTGTAAATCTTTACTAGACACAAAAGTAAATTAGTATATTTTCTCAATAGCAGACTAATTATAACCGCGCCATATCTCAGCTGGTAGTAACAAACAAGAACTTCACATTCTAGTTAATACAATTCACGATCGGCACGTACTCATTGAAAGTGTTTATTCCTTCTTTTTTTACAATGCTATTTTACTAGATGTTTTGTATAGAGCAATAGTGCGCGAAAACGCAAGGAAACACGCCTTTGGTGAACTAGCCGATGTGAAGTAAATGAAATTCGTCGAAAACGGAGTTAAAAACTCCAATCAATCAATGCAAAGGGAAAATAACATTGAATAATTTGCCAAAATAAGTTACGTTTTTTTTAGGATAACGGCATTCGTATTTGTGTATTTCGATGAACAAAGAAAAAAGATTCGAGCGGTGCTCCGGGGAAACCAACCTTAGCGTTATCATACATTATATATGAAAAAAAGATATATCCCTTATAAATGGTCCAAATGGATACTGCTTCTCAGAAGTCTCTTGAAACATGATATGAGCCGTCCCGGGAGAAAACTAACATTATGGTATGTAAAGTATAGACCCGGATCAGCTAAAGCATGCCGCGCAGGCTAACCCGGACAGACACTTTTCGCCTCCTGTGGAGAATCATTACTCTATACCTCTATCCCCCTGAGACGGAATGTGTCGGCCCGGATCAGTCTGCGCGGACTGCGCAGGCTGATCTGGGTCGATACATTACGCAGATACCATAATCTGCTGGTCGTAAATACCTTAAGGCTGTGTTAGGCAAAGCGCCGCTGAATTAAACAAATCGTCATAAAATACATCAATATGCCTTAAGCCCGTCTATTTTTCGGAGAAATTAAGTCGGGCTATTTTGATAACCTTTGTCGTCGTCACAAAACTTTAACCTTAACTAATAACTCAAAAACCTTTCAATATTTTCAAACGAAACTTGGTACACAATATGTCAAGTCACATAACTCTGGCTTTGATAATTATTGAATTACGCCCCTTTTGTTGAGACTTAGAAAAAAAAAAAGGGACGAGCGTTGGTGTTTGCTCCCCCCCCCCCCCCCCAGCGATCTTGTTCATTATATCCTATATGTTTTGTTATTCACACGTCTCTTTAATATAGAGATTATTCAACTTATTTTTTGAAAGATAAGAATATAATTCACGAGCCGTCTCGTGAATGGGAGTGACGTCACGAGTGGCTCCTCCCATTCACAAGACGGCGAGTGAATTACATTCTAATCTTTGAAAATATAAGTTGAATAATCTGTTTATTACATTTCAGTGTTATTTGTTGTAATACATTACATTTTTAAATACGTGTCTTCAACCATAGTTTATATTTACTGTGGAATATTGTTTGTCATTTGACCTACTTTGCGCATTATTTTCGGATGAGGCGTGGCCATGGAAAAAAGGGAGGTGCACGCATGCGCCATTGTGTAGTAGATTATAACACTGGTGTGTAATAACAATAAATCAACGATTATGAATTTTCTTTCACCGAGATATCCTTATCTTTGATGGATAGAAATGTAATAAAACATTATAATAAACAAGTGTGGACTAAGATTTGACTTCCCATTTGTGTTCATGTTAGTAGATATTAAATGTAACATTGCAGTTGCGCTACCTGACTTTGTATTGTACTACGAGGCGCATGTCAACTTTCCCACGCTCTGATTAGACAATACAAAGATATGTGTCGCTATTGTGACGTAACTGTCCTTTTCTCATATACCTAGTATAACTTTTGAAACAGAATAACAACAATTTATACAAATTTCAATATTTTCAATAATGAAATAATAAGCACAACTTACACATGAAATACATTTTTGGATTTCTTTGAATCAATCATTTTCAATGACGAAACGTCAAATTTCAGTGACGTCTCATTACCATTTTTAGTTAGTGTTTGACTAAGTCAAATACATAATTCTTATCCGTCGTTTACTTTTTCCAGTGACAATCCGCATGTAATTGCGCCGGAAAATGTGCAGGTATATAATAAAATCTAAGCTATGCGGTGTTCACACATACTATTACAGTTTCACGTGTATCGAGCGGCATTCCAGGAAAAAAGCAGCTTCCACCGATTGCGATAAATCAAGATCCAGCTCAACATTCGGCAAGATCTAGATCGGCATTGTTCGCCAGTTAGTCACAGACAATTCCTATAAACATACAGACAACCATTGTATTTGGATCAGAATATACGGATGCGCAGGCAGATCTTTATCTTTTACTCGTGTCGTAATAAAGTCAAGGTTGGTTTTCATCGAGCTCGACCCAATCGTTAATGATATAGAATAAGCCACGCCCTTTTAAAACGCCCATTGCTAAAGCCCTTTCCAACACACAACAAATCTGCAGCAGACCACTTAGAAAACATCGAGGCAAATATTTGGTAACAAAAATAAGCATTATCATTTCGCGAATATCGTTAAAATATTGTTGCAACACGATTATGAGCGCAGTATCTCCTTTAGTGCATTTCACAACTTTTTTTCTTCAAAAGTTGTCTGCTGCAAATGCCTGTCCATGCGGTACAGGGTTAACTTCTTTGTGTCGGATTTAACTGACAGTGTCATTTGCTTACGTCATACATCGACGATCGATTTAGCAGTTTAAAGCATTCGCGCATTAATTGTGCATCTACAAACAATTGGCAGTCCGTTGTCACTGTAACTACCATGAAGCTTTATTTCATACCGCTGATCGATTTGCTCTGCATTTTCAACGTTAAGTGTTTGCGAGGGACAAGCAACTCGACGAGTTTCAGCAAGGATGCAAGCATCATGGGGAAAACCTGCCCGGACAATAATGCATTTTCAGCAAAGAATATCCATAGCATAATTAAATGTGCAACGATGTGCCACCAGGACGAAGTGTGTGCGAGTTTCTTCTTCTCCAGCAGCGATGGAAGGTGTGATGGCTGTAAGCTGTTCTATAACGACGCGTTGGCGCTGACTGGGGTAATGGAAGGCAGTATGTATTACAAACGTATGTATCAACTACAACTTTAAGGTACACGTTGGTATTTCTGAACAATTTAGGTTTAGATCAGCTTGTACGTCTGATCCGTCTCATCGGAATCTTCACATGTTTTCATAAACGTCTAACAAACTTGCGTAAGTAATTTGTGGATAGTGTAGATCTTGATCTGATATGCTATTCTGTATCTGAACTGTTTACAAAACCATCTTGTTCCTTTTTCATTCGTTCGTCCTGTCGTCAGTCGTCAGCTTTTTCTTTAAATGACATCTCCACCTAAGCGGCTGTTTGGACATCTGATCCGTCTCATCGGAATCTACACGTGTTGTCATAATCGTCAAACAAACTTGTGCAAGGAGTGTGTGGATAGTACAGATCTTGATATGACTGCGGATGCATATTTTGTTCTGTATCTGCATTGTTTCCAAACTCCAACATGTACCTTCTGTATCTATATTGTTAACAAACTCCAACATGTACCTTCTGTATCTAAATTGTTAACAAACTCCAACATGTACCTTCTGTATCTAAACTGTTCCCAAACTCAACATGTACCTTCTATATCTACACTGTTCCCAAATACCAACATGTACCTTCTGTATCTACACTGTTCACAAACTCCAACATGTACCTTCTATATCTACACTGTTCCCAAATACCAACATGTACCTTCTGTATCTAAACTGTTCCCAAACTCCAACATGTACCTTCTGTATCTAAATTGTTCCCGAATTCCAACATGTACCTTCTGTATCTAAACTGTTCACAAACTCCTACATGTACTTTCTGTATCTACACTGTTCCCAAACTCCAACATGTACCTTCTGTATCTAAAATGAGTCCAAAACTCTTACATGTACCTTCTGTATCTACACTGTTCCCAAACGCCAACATGTACCGTCTGTATCTTCATTGTTCCCAAACTTCAACATGTACCTTCTGTATCTACACTGTTCCCAAAATTGAACATGTACCTTCTGTATCTTCACTATTCCCAAACGCTAACATGTACCTTCTGTATCTACATTGCGAACACCTTCTGTATCTACATTGTGAACAAAATCCAACATGTACATTCTGTATCTACACTGTTCTCAAACTCTAACATGTACCTTCTGTATCTACACTGTTCTCAAACTCCAACATGTACATTCTGTATCTACACTGTTCTCAAACTCCAACATGTACCTTCTGTATCTAAACTGTTCCCAAATAGCTGTGCTCTACTTAAACCAAACTTAGAATAATTTAGATCTTTTACCGTCAAATTCCCTAAGTGTTGACTCGTCCATGTTCAAAAAAGGGAGGATTTTTTCCATGTTATAAACATTTTGGAATATTATGATAACTTAAAGGCAAACAATGCTTAGTTAAGAATAGACAACTCGTCACGAGCTGACTCACTTGAATCTATATCGTTTTCAAAAAGCTCAATATTGATTGTAGCGTTATAAGCGCTACAGCAAACCTGCAGCAGACGACTCTGAAATAGTCTTGGTGTAAGTATGGGAAATCTCCATAACCGATGTATAAAAATTGAATAGTGTTGCAAACATTGAGGCAAACGTAGGCACAATTCATAGCCTAGTACTGGTTTGTTTAGCTAGAGATCATGAATAAATTAACTATCGCCGTGATATAACTGAAATATTAATGAAAATGGCGTTAAACCTATAATATAAGTTAACGTTCGTTTCAGGAGTTGTAAAGTACTCGTATCTTGGGTGTATCGGTTGTTTTAAGAGTAATGCACGCCTGATCGCAGCAGACATGACGGTAGAACGATGTGCTGATTTCTGTACACCGACCATGGACACGTTCCCACGTTTTATGTTACATGTAAGCACTTCAACTCTTTCCCACATACAACAAATCTGCAGCAGACGACTTTGAAAACATCTAGAAAAAAATGTGAAAATTCCTTTATACATGTAAATGAAAGTATAATTACTGAAAAGAGTTGAAATCATTGTGGCAAAAGGAGAAATAGTTCATTATGAGCAATTCGTCTTTTGCCACAAAGTTTTCAAAAGTCGTTTGCTGCAGAGGCATGAGGTAAATGTTTAATCATATATAATCAGTCACGTCATAAAACTAACGATTGATTGATTGTTTGGTGTTTTACGCCGCTTTCAACAATGTTCAGCTTTATCACGGCGTTTCCTGGATTAGTTACCAGAACTACTGGACCTTTTATCCTGACACCAGACAGTCAGTCGTAATGCTAACCCCGCAGTACTACTGGACCTTTTATCCTGACACCAGACAGTCAGTCGTAATGCTAACCCCGCAACTATGAGGGCCAAGGAGGCAGTCATTACTAACAATTTTCAAGTCTTACACAAAAAAACATTGTCTTAGAAACTGTACTTATCGTAAAGTAATGCTTCATATATTTCAAGTGTACATCCCGACGAGCAGTATTGTATATTGTATAAATGTAGTTATAATAATAGAAAAAAGACTCTAAATAAAATTCAATTTCCATCACAAATCTTATATTTTTTACAGTTTGTAAAACACTGTCATTGTGGTGATTGGTGCAAAAAACGTAATATCATTTCTGATGATTACTGTGACAGTCCGTGTGGAGGTGACCCCAATCAGATATGCGGTGGAGGATCTTTATATGGAAATTATAGTGTATACGGTTATGATTAGGTGACGGACACACTTCAGCTTTTGATGTTGCGTAAGATTTTGCCAATGTTTTTAGTAATAGCGCCTGGATTTTATTTGCAAAATAACCTTAGTATTGTGTATATAAACTAGGGATGGCAACGAATACCAAAATTAGTATTCGAATATTCGATCACAAGATATTCGAATATTCGAATATTCGACCCATTTGCGCATGCTTACCAAACAAAGACTTTTTTAATTCTTTATTTGTCCAGTGTACTCTCATTTGACGTTTCCGTTACATCGATGAATTCGTATGAAAAAATACGTTGGTAAAGTGCGCAGATTTTAACTAATTGATCCCATTCTTAATGTATTGTTCGAAACATTTAGCTCTGATTACCCTGTTTACAACTGAGGTTTAATCTTTCTCTTGCTGCATATAACTGAACTATTGTTGAAATGCTGTTGTAAATGACATATTGATGTTTGTTTCTTTTGCTCGGTAGTTACAGAAGGGTTATCTATGTATCTAGATGGATGTTTGTTTTGTAGATTATTGCGGAGGTTGGTTGTGGTAGGACAGCTCCGCCTTACACAGAGTACATGATGCTATTTTCTCAGATCGGCGGATATACTTCCAAACTATATACGGCGTAACAGGCATTGTTGAAATCAAATATTACGTACTAATGTCAAGATATTTCAAAACAGATGTGGCTATGCAGATCGAATTTTCGAGTATTTATGAACAAAATGAATAGCAACAATTATCTGCAAATAAAAGGTTTTATTTGCACAGTTTGATACTTGCTACATATCTGCATGTTCGCAATTACCAATCAAGGCTTCTGTTATTATACAAAATGTGAAATACAACGCTACTTAATTATTTACAGTTTGTTTATCAAAACAATTAACGAAACCGGATAATAACACCTCAAATATTGTCTGATTGATGCCTCATTCTAAAAAGCGGTAACTACATAGAATCAACTGTGAAGTTACGATGTTTTGGAACGAAAACATCTGTATTATATCGATCACACTTATAGCCTAAAGCAGGGATTATCAGTTTGACATGTTATACACTATATTGACACTTTATAAACAATGCGTAAAATAGACCATCGATAACCCTTTACCTACAGTTTATGAAAAAAATAAACAAGCAGAAATTAAATTTTTGTTTTTTAGTGTTGAAAATCCTGATTTCATCGAATATTCGAACCATGATATAGTATTCGAATATTCGACCGTATGATCGAATATTCGAATATTCGTTGCCATCCCTAATATAAACAAAGAAAGATCAATGTATACATGTTTGTAATGTATATAGATCAACGTTGCTATTTATAGAACACTTTATTCTGATTGTCTTCTCGTACGAGCGCGTAGTACTGAATCTGAGCTTTTTTAATCACCCACCGTCCGTCAACAATTATTTAAACGACGTCTCCAACAGATAACTTTCTTTTAAACTTTAAATACATAATCCTGACATGGTCCACAATAGCTAAAACAAACATATAAATATAAGCAGACTTTTGGGTTGCTATTGCAACGGAGAGGATTATCTTTTTTAAAAAATCTTCTCTATAGATGTTGGTCTGAATTAAAACATAAGTTGGTACAAATGATCATCTGTTGACCCGTGAATTAAACATAATTTGGTACAAATGATCATCTGGTCACTTGTGAATTAAACATGATTTGGTACTTGTAATGATCATCTGGTGAAATGATCATCTGGTGATTCGTGAATTAAACATAATTTGGTACCAAAGATCATCTGGTGATCCGTGAATTAAACATAATTTGGTACAAAAGATCATCTGGTGATCCGTGAATTAAACATAATTTGGTATAAATGATCATCTGGTGACCCGTAATCAAAATAGTTAAAATGAAGGTTGTCCTACATAAAATGAGGCCTCATGACTGGGATAGTTATTGTTTTTGTAGGCTTTATAGAAACTTTAAAAATCTCATTCTCTTAAAGAAACTGTCAGAATTCAAAGCTGAAAGGTACAAATAATCATATGGTGATCCCTTCCACCAAAATAGTTAAAATGAAGGCGGTGCTTCAACAATTGAGGGCCCCGGGGCATGGGATAATATTTCCTTCTATAGACTTTATAGAGACTCTATACATTTATCTAATTAACTGTCAGAATTCAAAGGTGATTGGAATAAATGATCATCTGGTGACCCTTCATCAAATTAGCTAAAATGAAGACTGACCTTTAAAACATAAGGCATATTATATGTTGGAAAAAATGAGTTTCCTGTAGATAATAAAACCAGCCGTTCCACGAGAAAACAAACATTGTGGACTCTGCGTAAAGTATAGACCCGGATAAGTTTAAGCAAGCCGCGCAGGCTTACCCGGACAGACACTTTTCGCCTCCTGTAGATGTTTTGTTTCAGGAATCATTACTCTATACCTCTATCACCTAGTGTCTGTTCGGGTTAGCCTGCACGGCATGCTTAGGCTGATCTGGGTCGATACTTTACGCAGAGTCCACAATGTTGGTTTTCTTTATTTATAAATAAAATCATTGTATTGTATATGTATTGTATTGTACTGTGGCAGTTTCATAGTAATTCTCGGCAAATTCGTTTAAAGAATGTCGCGTTGTTTTTAGTGGCAAAAGCAAATGACACATGCTGACAACTACAGGGAAACTGTGGGTATTAACATATCGCAATTTCTGTTACATAATGTCATATGTGACTCTATCATATTTTTTTCTTTTATTCATTTCGTCTGTCTGTCGTTATGATTGATTCATAAATGAAAGGATAAGTTGTACATTCTACAATAAAGATTAAGTATATTTATTTTACATTTGTAATGTCACATAGAGTGCAATAAAACTATAAGTTAGTATTTATTATAGTTAGTTCCAAACAAAATATCTCGTAAATTAGAAAGCAATCAACCTGGAAGTGTACGTGGAGTCACTTAGCAGGGACTGTATTACATGTATGCTCCCATGTGTGATCACGTGATACAGTCACTGTGTCTTTTTTTATTACTTTTTTTTCCAAATTATATCAACTTTGTCTTATTTGTCCGGAGCTAAAAATCTAAGACTATTCAATTGGTTCATTCATAGTTGGTGGAAAGGTAGATGGCATTGATAGGGGTTTAACGCTGTTTTCAACCTTGTTTCATTCCTATCACAGAGGCTTGATCACCTATTCATGTGTTTCCTGGCTTTCTCACACCGGTACTCCACACAACATTCTTTCCAAGCAACTGGCTGCTTGTCTACATAGACAGTTAGCCAATTAGTGGAAGAGAATGACGCTTGTCACAGTGACCTTTGTCAAACGTCGGAAAGAATGTTGGCCGAGCTTGGGTTCGAACTCACAACCCCTGGATTGACAGTTCGCGTCGCTACAGACTGAGCTACCCGGGCAAACCGCGAAGCATATGAACACTTACAATGTTTTTAAGTTTTAGTCATTCCGCCTTTCTTTGTTCGAGTTGGATTTCGTTTTGCTTCTGTATTCAACTTTGAATTAAGTCCGAGTCATAATTCCATATGATCTAAATATCTAATGTTAACAGTTTCTAACGGTACATAGTAACTTGTGTTTGAACATCTTGAGATAAACTCAACGCTTATTGGACATTAATCAAATTCATATAAAGTTAATAACTAATTTCTTATACTGTTTATATGTCATATTTTATATCTTTCATTGTAGAAAAGGAAATCACGAATCAACATTTCACGACGTTAGAAACTTTTTAATTTTCAGAAGAAATCTGTTGCAAATTGTTGCCATACAAAAAACATCATACGTAACAAAGAAAGAAAAAAAAGGGAACTTTTTTTCACGTCTGTTCATTATATATATATATAGGAATAAATATCGGTCTCCTTTGTTGTATAAATATTGAAATATTACATTTATTATTTGTTTACATGTTTATCTATAGTCTGGATTTCAAAGTGTTACATTCTTTACTTTAAATAAATTAAAATTTTCATCGTTCTTAACACTTATCCTATCCCACTAGAAAAAATAAATTGAGAACAGTGCGGTGCATATTGAACGGAGCTATTGACTGAAACAACCAACATCCACTGTTCTCACAATGATTTCTACTATGTTCTAACTTCGATATTTGTCAATATGATGTGTTTCAGAGTTGTTAGATAGAGATTTATTTACGAGGAAAAGGTAATACCCCCATCACAACGAAGTTCCCACTGCGTCCTTGGAGTTCTAAACAAATGATAGGACTCCGCGACAATGCCGTGGTCTTCGAGAAAATCAAAGACGATGTGAAATGTTCACGACCATGCTACGTCTGCGCCACGTCCTTGCTACGTTCATTTTACGTTGGTGGAGTACCCACTGAGTTCTATGTGCGAGTACGCTACGTGCGTGCGGCGTCGGAAGGGTTCCCAATATGTCCTCGTTACGTCCGTGCAGATTGAGACGCGTTGTAGCTACGTCTATACTGCGTCCACCACGTCACTATAAATTGTCCTGAAAGTTGACACATTTTTCATTCGGTATCCAGAAGTCAAACAGCGAAGAACAGTCAAATATTTAACATGCACAATCAAAATTACCTCTGACCAGCATCATGCCGCCAAAGAGGGTTAGGCAACAGCAGAAAGCACCGGCTGGCTGTGGGAAGAAACGACAGAACCCCATCCGTTCCCAAATTGAATCAAGTAGCAGTGAATTTTAGGGCCCTGTACCACCTCCTCCTCCTTCACCAGAAAAGCACGCATCGCCTAGCAGTGATAAAACTTCCGTGACCGCCGGTGACCACCGTCTTCTCATCATCCCCAGCAGTGTCAATTGCTCATCTTGAGTCTGTTGATTCACACCCATTTGTTGGAAAATAAGCACATTATGACTGTGCACATCCATGACTTGGCAAGAACTGATAGTGCCAATGGGTAGATGTGCCTGGTATTTTGCATAGACGTGGTGAGAACGTAGGTATGTTGGTGTTTGGACGCACTGTGTGCGTGATATAAACTTCATGGTAGTACCAAGGGACGTGCCACGAACGTAGCATTCACTTCATGGGGTCTTATGTAACGTAGTGTGGACGAAGCGAGGACGTAGCGACAACTGTATTTGCGTAGTGAACGCGCAGTAGACAAGGACGGAGTTGTCACTGCGTTGTTGCTAGGCTCTAACCGTGAATACAACGTCTCCGCTACGTCAATGGCGCTGTTAGTACGTCTGAAGTAGGTCCTTACTGCGTCCTGTTTAGGCTATCTCCACGCTACGTTGGTCTTGAACATTCCAAAGTCCACGTAGCAGAAGAAACGCGGTCTCCGGAGACCATGGAGACCATACCACGTCAATGAAAAGTCCCCATTGCGTCCTCAGTACGTTCTAGGAGTTCGCACTGCGTTCCGGCCTTTTTTCATGGACGCAGCGAGGTCTTTATGGACGTAACTCTGGTGTGATGGGGTATAACACATACTGAAGTGTATTAATGTTGAAAACATTTTTCAGATAATTGAACGTCCGATCACGATATTTGTATATAATTCATGTATATTTGTATGGTACATATAATGTAACATATATTGTTTGGTGACTTATAGGCCCATGGGGTCGGGTGTACTATAACAAATAATTATTGTTAAATTATGAATGTATATCATACATTGTAAGCACATTTACTTACCTATTTACTTACTTATTGACGCAGTCAGATTCTTTAACTACGTATTTCACATACTTTAAGGTATTTACTCTCATCCACATCCCATCATATCTTGTGATAAGTGCATGTTTACTGATGATTGTTTTTCTCATGTACCATACTTTGAAATAATAAAGGGATGTGATGTGTTCCATTGTGTTCTGTTAACATATTTTGAAATTAGCGGGGTTCTTCTAACACGACCGGGAAATACAAAAAATGTATGTCCTAAATCGCTCCCCTGATGTATTATATAATTTTTAGAATTTATTTTCGTGGTCTATAACCCGGGCCGATACATTCCGTCTCATGGGGATAGAGGTATAGAGCAACGAGTCCTGTACTAGTATAATTAACAAGGGGGGGAGGGGGGGGGGGGGGGTGGGGGTGAAGCGAACAGTGCCTGTCCGGGTTAGCCTGTGCGGCATGCTAAGGCTGATTCGGGTCGATACTTTAAGCAGAGTCAACACTGTTGGAACTGCTCATATATAAAAGGAATACGAGCCTCAAATAAGCAAATACGCCATTGGTCGTTGTCACTCTGTGATAAGCACATTTTCCATATTCCGATTATTAAAAAGCAGTTGTTGTCCGTAAAGTTGTTGAAAGTAAATTATTTTAAACCAGGAATATACTACATTCTGTCTGGGTGACCAACAAAGATGAAAACACAAAACATCTGAGCCGTTCAACATTATGGACTTCGCTTAATGTATCGATCCAGATCTGCCTGCGCAGTCCGCGCAGACTAATCCGGGCCGACAAATTCCGTCTAAGGGGGATAGAGGTATAGAGTAATGATTCCTGAAACAGAAAATCATTAGGAGGCGAATGGTGTCTGTCCGGATTAGCCAGCCGATCCGGATCGATACTCTACGCAGAGTCCACAAGGTTGGTTTTCTCGTGGAACGGCTCAATTAAAGACTCTCGCACCCAAATTCAAACATTATCTTTATAGGTCCATATCTCTGAATTAAGGGCGTATTACTTGTTCGAAAAATCATTTTTGACCATCCAACCCTAAGTTGAGAGAACTCAAAATAATCGACAAATGAGACGATTCCTTTGAGTACCCACATCACAGGGTTTGACTGAATGATACGAGAGATATTGTGTGGAAATATATCTATATAGAGCTGTATATAACTCATTATATGGACCTCTGTTGATAGGGAAACCAGTCGACCTTCTATATCCTCATCGGCCATTTTGTTTAACGAAACGTGGCGACATAAGCATCTCGTATTGGTAGAGATTCCTACGTTAAGTTATTCGTAAATCAGGCGGCGATGATTTCAGTGGATAATTGTTTGTAGCTCCAGTGGCTGAAAGCCATTCGATCCTATGCCATAGCGAATTGTCCGTCGTGCGTACGTGCGTTAACTTTAAGCACACAACGACCTCTCCTCTGTAATCACTGGGCCATTGGGAATGATACTACACAGGTACCATACATTCAATGGCTTCTGCCATATTTCTTCTTTTTTGTTTTATCCATGCAAAAGTCTGGTTTCCATGGCAACCAATAGGAAACAAGTCATACCAAACTGGTCGCCCGATTTTAAAGGCCGTTAGTTCTATATTGGTTTTGGTGATTTCAAATAATATTGTAGAACTGTGTTCTTTATGTGACCTTCTACGAGATTACTTCAAGCCATTTTAACCATTTCCCTCATACGACAATTCTGCAGCAGACTACTTTGAACATATTTTGTCAAAAATGGAAAATCTCTTTAATTGGATAGAACCTATGACTAAAAGTTGAAAACAATTTGGCAAAAGGAGAATTTACTCGTTTGTCACTATGTTTTTTCAAAAAGCCATCTGCTGCAGAGGCGTCAGAAAGCGACTATCTGAGGGAGAGGGTTATTAATTGATCGAAACACATGGCCCTCAGGTGACGGAGCTGGTTTTCCTTAAGTGGCTTTAGTGATTTAAGCGGTGGAGCGTTACTTGTCCTCTTGTTAAAACTTTCTTTTCATTGCCATAGATGTAGCAACTTTGAGTTCTAAATGGAATAATTTGGACATTCTAAAAGGGCAATATCTACGGAAATACCGTCTTTGACATGCGGGAGTGTTTCCCTCAGTGAGGCAATTCCTTTGAGACCCGACGACACATGGTTCAATTAGGTAATTAGAGAAACATTGTGGGGAAAAGAACCGAATTACCTTCCTGAAAAAGGCCTCTCGAGGGCTTGGCGTGAAACAGTTGTAACTAAAATTGGTATTTTTTTACCAAGGTTAATGACCTCGCCATGAAGTCTTTATAAGCGTTAAATCATTTTTCTTGGTAAACTATGGAAATTTAGGTGCCATTGCTCGTTCTGAGCAATGGCACCTAAATTTGCATTGTTTACAAAGGGGTCAAAATTGCCCCTAAACCAGGGTTTTCAAAATTGGGTTTTAGTTACAACCGTTTCACGCCAAGCCCTCGCTCTGGCGTTTTTCCATTTTCTTTTTCTATTTTGAATAATGCAGTGGAACGCTTTAGTGATTAATAAATAGTAATTTGTATCCATTGTTCAAGTTGCTTGGATCACATGGCACACATTTAACCGGTACCGGACTGAATGTCCATCTCTTTTAGGTCAAAGGGAAGCCATTCGGATCGGCTGAATTCATTAGAGACTTAAGTTGTCTCCCATTGATCAATAAATGATTTTGTTGAAAGTAGAGTGGGTTTTTTTAAATAAAATTGAATACCCTCTGACTGATTTGTAACCAAAACATTGTTTGCTGTTAGCTCGATTGACAGACTGAGAGCCAATTTTAGAACAACAACAATGACAAAAATTGCAGATCCAGATCGGTCTTTTGGGCTGGGCAGGTTCATTTACAGAATATTCCACGATCGCCTTTTCTTCTTATACTGTAGATACACAACATCAACGGTAAGCACCAACCTTACCAACGTACAACACATATCGAGGGCTTGGTGTGAAACGGTTGTAACTAAAATCAGTATTTTTTTACCAAGTTTAATCACCTGGCCATAAAGTCCTTATAAGCGTTAAGTCATTTTTCTTGGTAAACAATGGAAATTTAGGTGCCATTGCTCGTTCTGAGCAATGGCACCTAAATTTGCATTGTTTACAAAGGGGTCAAAATTGCCCCTAAACCAGGGTTTTCAAAATAGGTTTTTAGTTACAACCGTTTCACGCCAAGCCCTCGATATGTAGCAGACAACGTTGAAAACCTCTAGGCAAAAATAAAGATACTCTCTATAAATGAAATCATTGCGGCAAATGGAGACATTGGCTCGTTATGAGCTTACTATCTCCTTAAGCCGCAATGATTTCAAAAGTAGCAACAAGGGCGTGATAATGCGTCTGTATGTGTGAAAGGGTTAACAATCAGAGCTCTAAATAAAGAGCGTTTTCCATGCTCTAAAATCCTTATTTGACCTCCAAAGCCTATGTTGTGGGTACTCAACAGAATCATCTCAATATATTAAAGGCGATGAATTTGAGTACACACAACATAGGTTTTAATGAGTGCTTAAGGAGATAGTATATAAGAAAGACCTATTTACTCCACCTTATCTAGTCTTCTGAACAATTACGAAATATGAGTATGTTTTCATAGTTGGGTGACCAAATAGCTATTTTTGTCAGAACAGCATTCTATTGTCTCACGTTTTTTGACGATAGAACGATGTGCTGATTTCTGCAAATCGACCATGGACACGTCCCGACTTTTTGGATTAAATGTAAGCACTTTAACTCTTTCTCACATACAACAAATCTGCAGTAGACGACTTTGAAAACAAAATGTGAAATGTCTTTATAAATGAAAGCCTTAGGTTATAATTAAGGTATAATTACTGGGGAAAAAATCCAATCATTAAGGCAACAATTGTTCATTAAAAGTAATTCGTTCTTTTGCCACAAAGTTTCAAAAGTCGTCTGCTGCATATGACATTGAAATTACAAATGTGAAAATTTAGGGAAAATCTTTAGATGAGAGTAAATTCTGTTAAAGGAGAAATTGCTCATTTTGAGCAATCTAACCATTGCCACAATGTACTTAGAGGTTGTCCGCTGCAGCTGTATCAAAATATGTCTGCATGTGGGAAATGGTATAGAAACATTTTGATTCTTTTAGAAAAGCCGATTATGTGTATTATTGTCGTTCTTAGTTAGATTTAGTTAACCTCAAAGAAGTGCTACACCATTTGTCAAGTGCAGTATCAAGAAGTTTAACCTTTTCCAACATACATACGTTTTCTGCCGCTTCTGCAGCAGTTGACTTTTGAAAACATTGTGACAAAAGGAAAATTGCTCATAATGAGCAATTACTCCTTTTGCCAGAATTTGTTTAACTCGATTCAATTATTGTTCTTTAATTTATAGAGGATTACAATATTTTTAACCAGAGGTTTTCGAAGTCGTCGGTTTCAGATTGTTGTATGTGGAAGAGGGTTAAGCTGCGAAAAGTAAAATCAAATAAAAAGTTTAAGCATGAATGTCTTATTTCATCATTACATGCAGATAGTTTTTACTTTAATCTGTTGTATGGCATAATCAACCATAAGCTTTGCATCCTCTTTAAAAACTAAATTTAAATTTTGATGGGAGAAAAAAAGCCCAAACGTGTTCAACACTAATCCAACCCATTTTTGTTTACAATTAAAAGTGTATCCTTTCTCACATTAACAAAGCTGAAGCCTATGTTGAATTTTAACAATGATTATTTCCTCCAGAACCCCGAAGCAATTGGATATAATTGTGCTATTATCATTTGTCCTTCTGCCTATTCGTTATCACATACTTAAAGGGACATATATATAAATCTTTATAGTTGTATCCTGCCAAAGGCACTGAATTTTTTCATGGACTGTAGACATGTATTTGTGTATGAATCTTTACCTTACAATTCAACCATGGACTGTATACATGTAGTTGTGTATGTCCGTCTGGCTTACGATTAAGTCATGTGTTTTATACATGATTCTGTGTATGACCCTCTATCTTACAATTAAGTCATGTGCTGTTTGCATGTAATTGTGTTTGACTTTCTTGATTACAATTCAATCTAATGCTGTTTATATGTATTTATGTAAGGCCCTCTAGCTTAAATTTAAGTCATGTGCTTTCTGTATATGACCCTCTATCTTACAATTCAACCATGTGCTGTATACATGTATTTTTGTATGACCCTTTTGCTTACGATTAAGTCATGTGATTTTACATGTATCTGTGTATAAACGTCCTGCTAACAATTTAATCAAGTGCTGTATACTTGTATTTGTGTATGACCCTATTGCTTACCATTAAGTCATGTGCTTTCTGTATATGTATCTGTGTATGACCCTGTATCTTACGATTCAACCATGTGCTGTATACAGGTATTTGTGGAAGAACCTCTGGCTTACGATTAAGGCATGTGCTTTCCGTATATGACCCTCTATCTTACAATTTAATCAAGTGCTGTATACCGGTATCTGTGTATGACCCTCTTGCTTACGATTAAGTCATGTGCTTTTTGATTGGATATTTTGAAGAGTTTAGTTGCTTTAGTGTGTTCCTAAAGTTGTCCAACAAATGAAAAACATTTTTAATTATTTGATCTTGATTTAAAGGTGTCAACCTTGTAGACGTTAATTTTCAGTTCTTTAAAATAAATTAAAAGATTCAGAACTAACTAAATAGAATCAGTGGTAAAGTTTTGCTTAGTTATCACTTATATGAATAATTGGATTAATGTTTGTTGTGTTAAAAATTGTAACCCAAACATCTTTGAGACATTCCTTTAACCCTTTTCCACATACAATAAATCTGCAGCAAACGGCTTTGAAAACGTCTAGGCAAAAATATGGAAAATCTCTCATGTGCCAACTTATTCGAACCTAACTTGGCTAAAAGTCTGTTTAGATCGGCAATAATAATAAAGAGAGATAGCCGGGAAAGTCTTTGATTGGTCATTTTGTCGCTAAAAAAACTGTTTAAAAAGGGATTAAAACCCTTTCCCACATTTTGATGAATCTGACTTTCATGTGCAATGTCTTTCTTGCCACAATGTTTTCAGCTTTTTTCAATGATAAAATTAAAAAGTTTCATAACTTTCCATATTCTTGCCTGGATTGTTTTAGTCGGCGGCTACATATTTGTTGTATTATTTCATTACTTTTAAGTATTTTTTCCATATATTATTTCTTTATGTCATTATTTCTTACTTTTTGATGATCAAAATATAGATTGTTTGGTGTTTTACCCTGTTTCAAAAAAAAATCAGTTATATCACATCATTTTCTGACAAAGTTTGCAGTACTCATTTATCATGTCACCAGCCATTCAGTTATAAGTGCTGACCCTGCAACCGTGCACTCAGGGCGAGCACTGTACCACTACACCACCGAGGTGGTCATGATGAAAAGTGGAAACAGTACTTTAAATAGAAGTCCCCAATTTTGCTTTTTATTTTCCTTAAGTCTTTTCCTTAATTTAAGTATTTGGAGTCATCTGGTTTGAAAATATATCCAGAAAAACCCTGTAAATCTAGATATAAATTGATTGATTGATTGGGGTTTAACGCCGTTTTTAACAATTTCTCAGTCATATCACGGCGGCCAGTTCACCTACTCATGTGTTTCCTGGTTTTCTCACACCAGTACTCCACACAACAATCTTCCCAAGCAACTGGCTGCTTTTCCACATAGACTGAGCCCATTGGTGGATGACGAATGACGCATGTCGCAATGACTTTTGTCAATCCTCGGAAAGAAAGTTGGCCGAGCCGGGATTCGAACTCACAACCCCTGGATTGACAGCCCGCGTCGCTAACGACTAAGCTACGCGGGATCGGCGCATAACATTAGAAAGCATCGCAAACAGTGTTATTCGAGGTCAGCTTGCTATCTCGTCTTGGTCTTTATTGTTTGTTCCATTCTTTTACGTACGTACCGAAAATAGTATAATAAATGTTAATTCAAAAATGTTTATACTTAGCCGAAAAGTTCAACTGAATATTTCTTTTTATTTGAATATAAACCATATATACTATACAATAGACAACTTGATATTAAACGTCCACATACTTAATTTGAATACAAAATTTATTTTCTACATTAGTTTCAAATTTTCTTTATTCCTATGTTATAGAAAAGAGGACCAAACAGGAAAAAATAATTGAATATTATTACTGTAACAAATATTCCTAATTTTGGTTAGTTATTTCTGATGAAAAACACAACGAAACGAAGAGAGAATTCGTTACAAACTGTTTCATAAAGAAAGCGAAACAAACATTGATAGTGGACTTTTAATTCAACCGAACTGTAGTGATATCTTCGCCCAAAATTCAAAATGTGGGACAATCGGGAATAAACCGTTTAAGGACTATTTTACTTGTAGATTTATGGGTCGCTTAACAGTTGGATTTTATTAAAATGAGAAGGACTTAAGGGTCCGTTGGTCGCAGACAGCAGGATCTCGCTTATTGCAGGTTACTTTATGAATGATAAACATCAATGTGGAACTCTTTTCTCCCATTAATGCAAGCGGACGGATTTTTGTTATTCGGTCGAGCCAATGAAATCATTGCAAACCAGATGGCAAACCAATCAAAACTCGACTTTCGCGGATGTATACATTTAAGTGAACCATGGTTGCAACCGTAGGTCGAGTTTTCGAAAGCAGGCTAGGAATGGGATAGGGGCGAAAAAGGGGGGGGGGGGGCGGGGGGGGGGGGGGGGGGGCAGTAATCAGATCTATAAACGAGCGAGCAAAGTTTAGGTTTGTTTTTCCGACGCCCCAATAAATGTGAACCGCATATTCCTTGGGGATCTTCAATAATATACTAATCGTTTGAAAGTCAATCAAAATACTTCATGCCGAGAGATAATTTCCACAAAATTAATAATGCAACGTCATTTCCACATAATTCTTGACTTGCAATTGTACAACAACTGAGAGTGGTGAAGCAATAAACACGCTTGATGAATATAATTAAGAGCTGTTTTATACAAACAAATTGTGTTCGTGTGCAGCATAATTTACTTCATTTAACCTTCTCCCTCATACATTAAATCTGCAACGACATTTAGATAATGTATAATTATTGAATAGAGTTTAAAATAGAATGGCAAAAGGAAACAGTTCTCGGTATATTCAGTATCTCGCTTTACAAACATGTTTGCAAAAGTCGCCTACGATTTGGAATGGGTTTATTATATCAAGTCAAAGATATTTGAGCCTGTCCGTTTGTAAAGGTACAAGTTGGTATTGAGCCGTCCCGCGAGAGAACCCACATTATGGCCTCTGCGTAATGTATCGACCCAGATCAGCCTGCGCAGTCCGCGCATATTTATCCGGGCCGACACATTCAGTCTCAGGGGAAAAACTGGTATAGGGTAATGATTCCTAAAACAGAAAATCCACAGGAGGCGAAGAGTGTCTATCCGGGTAAGCCTGTGCGGCGATCCGGGTCGATACATTTCGTTGATTTTCTCCTGGGACGGCTCATTAATGAAAAGACTGCGTTCAGACCGCCCTGGCCGTCCCGCGAAAAAAACCAACATAGTGGTCTCTGCGTAAAGTATCTTGCCGGATCAGCCTTAGCACCCGGACAGACGGATTTTCTGTTTCAGGAATCATTACTCTAAACCCCTGAGACGGAATATGTCGGCCCGGATCATTTTGCGCGGATACATTACGCAGAGGCCATAATGTTGGTTTTCTCGCGGGACGGCTCAAATGTACATGTGGTAAATCTAAAAAATGAAATCAAAACGTTGGAAGGTTGACGGAAAAGAAAAATTGTATATTATGAGCAATTTCTCCATTTTCTACAATGTTTTCAAATGTCATCTGCTGCAGATGTGGCAAAATGCGGCTGCAAGTGGAAAAATGTTAAAGAAATGACCATTGATTTAATTTATATTGTTACATACTCATCATTTAGTAGTCCAGCGCCCAACTGTATATTTCACTGTCTTAGATGCCGCATTACAAAGGATGTTTTAAATGCTCTTACACTGGCATGGTGAAAAGGTTAGTGCATATTTAGGCAAAAATTGAATAAAGAGTGAGGACTTCTACTATGTCGTGTAGGATTTCAGAAGTTATATTATACCAGCCAGCCCTTTAACCCTTGCCCACAGAAGAATTTTGAAGACATTGTGGCAAAAGAAAAAATAATGCTCATCATGTCGTATGCTGCAGATTAACCAGCCGTCTCAAATAGTATAGACCAAAATTATACCTACACACACCTGTAGTCTAATCTTTGTTTACACTTGAATTATTAAAATGAAAAACATTCGTGCCTAGCATTGCCCAAGTAGAGTCTTGTATACATGTATATCAATAGTGCGCGAGAACGCAAGGAAACACGCCTTTGCTGAACTAGCCGATAAGAAGTAAATGAAATTCGTTGAAAACGGTGTTAAACTCCAATCAATCAATGCAAATGGTAAATAACATTGAATAATTTGCCAAAATTATTCATGTATTTTTTTTTTCATGACTCCATTAGTATAACGGCATTCGTATTTGTGTATTTGGATAAATACGTTAACAAAGAATAAAGAATCGAGCGGTGCTCCAGGAAAACCAACCCTAGCGTTATTATAACTTTTATACGGGTAAACAATCCTCGACGGCGAAGCCGTCGATGTTTCCCGTCAATAGGTAATGTGTATGAACTTTGCAAAACTTTGCTATACCGTCTTTCCAAAAATTGTGTCCAGATTGCATTTTTAGATGCAATCACGATTCTGCTACGTTTTGATTGGATGAAAAGAAAATATCGAAACAAAAGAAACTTATAGAGGAAATAATTAAATATGATAATACGTACTCGATAAAGGAACGAGCACAAGTTATTTTATGTGTGATCATTTCCGTTTAATAACACTCGTCGTCTATTTCTAAAATGAGTTTGAATAACAACTCATACGGGTTTTTGACTTTCTGGAAGTTACAAATGCAAATTCCTGTAATATGACGTCATCATATGACGTCATTCTATTAGCGTAACGCAAATTTAATAATTTAATAAGTTCAATATAAGCTTAACCTGATGATGATTTTTATTTTCTTTGCTAAGATCGGTAGGGGAATTATTTACCGATCACAAAAGTTAATAAATGTTTACCCGAAATAGGTAACACGGAGTGTCCTTGGGCAAGGCACATTTCCTAGCCTAGCACTTGTTTGTTTACTCAGGGATCATGAAATATTAAACTGTCGCCGTGATAAAACTAAAATAATGTTAAGAACGGTGTAAAACCCCAATAACACATTATAACAATAGTTTTATCTTAATGTTAAGTATCACATGATTCGAGTCTGTGACCTGTTGATCACAAGTGTTTAATATACCGTATTGGAACACAGGGACGAAAGCAGTGATTAATTATGAATACATAACAAGGTCATGGGACAGTTGAATGTACGCGGAAAATACAGTGGTACGACGTATGCATTTTTTTTCTCCGGTACAAACTCTGTCCAGGCCACCAAAATGTATCCTCGATGCTTCTCATTAACCAGTACCCTTGATGGCAAAATGCCAATGTGCGCGCGATTTCAAATATGCATAATTCAACGCGTGGATTATGACTCATTATACCACAATAGACGACAGATCGGACATATGTATTGCATGGATACCGAGTTAAACATTTCCCCTTTACTCATTCACAAATCAAAATGTCAAAACATGCCTTTCATTCCGTTTTCTCTTTTCGAAACAGACTGTTAAATCGCCGAAGGCTCTTCAAAATACAGAGTAAACATAAATGTTTACTCGAATAACGAATGGTTTTCGGGCGCAAAAGTTATGTTGCGTAACATAATGCCGATCGTTAAGATTTCTATCCAGAGGGAAGAAAATTCATGTAAAAAAGTTCAAATCGATTTTTTTAAAAGTAAGAAGCTGAATGGGTTTGGGATTAACCACAACACATGTTACCCAAGAGCCCACACTCACAAATTATACTTTTCTCCAAGATTTCAGGATTTTAAAAACGGAGCCATTCATGTACATTTTCATTCCAGAATGTATTTAAAGGGTGGATGTCATATACAAACCGTGTTGAGATAAAATGTACATAACTGTTATAAAAACACACTCAGTTCAATGAGGCATATACATTGTATACACAATAAGTATGTGTATCTGTGCTTCAATGAACTGAGTTATTTTTTATAACAGTTGACTTGTGTACACTTCGTGGGAAAGGGTTAACCCTTCCAATGCTGATTTTTTTTAAAACGTAATTACCCGGCATCTGATAATTGTAGGAATATCAATCTAAAACTGTGTTCTTGAGCATTTAACAATTAAGAGTCTGGTCAGACGGCGCCGATGAGCCGGCTGGATACTGATGGCACAGATTTCACAACATCGGGATTAATGGGTTAAATGAAAGTTTGCTGATTTAGAAAAGTTGAAAACATTGTGATTAAAAGAAAGATAGAGTCTATAGGCAATTATATGAGTATCAAAATAAAAACTGTTGTTGAGAATTTAACAGTTAAGAGCCTGGTCAGTCGGGTACGGCTAGAGCAGGCCGGCCTGGCTCGATTACTGATGGCACAGATTTCACAACATCGGGATTAATGGGTTAAATGAAAGTATGCTGATTTAGAAAAGTTGAAAACATTGTGGTAAAAAGAAAGATAGAGTCTATATTTCACTTATATGATCATCAATAAAAATCTGTGTTGTTTATTTGGATTAATGGGTTAAATGAAAGTATGCTTATTTATAAAAGTCTAAAACATTGTAGTAAAAAGAAAGATCGAGTCTATATTACACTTATATGATCATCAAGATACATCTGTGTTGTTTATTTGGATTAATGGGTTAAATGAAAGTATGCTTATTTATAAAAGTCTAAAACATTGTGGTAAACAGAAAGATCGAGTCTACATAGGCAATTATATGAACATCAAGATAAATCTGTGTTGTTGAGAATTTAACAGTTTAATGCGGCTAGAGCAGGCCGCCCCGGCTCGATCCTGATGGCATATATTTCACAAAATCGATGCAGACAGTTTATGGGTAAATTAAAAGTATGCTTATTTTGAAAAGTTGAAAGCATTGTGATAAAATGGCTGTTTCCCCTTTTGTCTAAACGTGTAAAATAGTTTGCTACTTACTACAAAGGAGTCAACATGCATTTTCCTGCATATTGGAAAGCGTTAAACTTTCAGTTGGTTTGGCAGTGAAATATTTATGCCAACTATTGTTTCAGATGTATTGTTAAACAATAATACCCTTCCATTCAATACCCTGTATTTTATTTCAAAACCCTATAGATTATAGAGTTTAAAATATAATGGCAAAAGGAAACAGTTCTCGGTATATTCAGTATCTCGCTTTACCAATTACATGTTTGCAAAAATCGCCTACGATTTTGAATGGGTTTATTATATCAAGTCATAGATGTTCAAGTCAAAGATATTTGAGCCTATCCGTTTGTAAAGGTACAAGTTGGTTGGAATGGGTTTATTATATCAAGTCAAAGATATTTGAGCCTGTTCGTTTGTAAAGGTACAAGTTGGTTGGAATGGGTTCATTATATCAAGTCAAAGATGTTCAAGTCAAAGATATTTGAGCCTGTTCGTTTGTAAAGGTACAAGTTGGTTGGAATGGGTTTATGATATCAAGTCAAAGATATTTGAGCCTATCCGTTTGTAAAGGTACAAGTTGGTTGGAATGGGTTTATTATATCAAGTCAAAGATATTTGAGCCTGTCCGTTTGTAAAGAAGGTACAAGTTGGTTGGAATGGGTTTATTATATCAAGTCAAAGATGTTCAAGTCAAAGATATTTGAGCCTGTTCGTTTGTAAAGGTACAAGTTGGTTGGAATGGGTTTATTATATCAAGTCAAAGATATTTGAGCCTGTCCGTTTGTAAAGGTACAAGTTGGTTGGAATGGGTTTATTATATCAAGTCAAAGATATTTGAGCCTGTTCGTTTGTAAAGGTACAAGTTGGTTGGAACGGGTTTATTATATCAAGTCAAAGATGTTCAAGTCAAAGATATTTGAGCCTGTCCGTTTGTAAAGGTACGAGTTGGTTGGAATGGGTTTATTATATCAAGTCAAAGATATTTGAGCCTGTCCGTTTGTAAAGGTACAAGTTGGTTGGAATGGGTTTATTATATCAAGTCAAAGATATTTGAGCCTGTCCGTTTGTAAAGGTACAAGTTGGTTGGAATGGGTTTATTATATCAAGTCATAGATATTCAAGTCAAAGATATTTCAGCCTGTCCGTTTGTCAAGGTACAAGTTGGTTGGAATGGGTTTATTACATCAAGTCATAGATATTCAAGTCAAAGATATTTCAGCCTGTCCGTTTGTAAAGGTACAAGTTGGTTGGAATGGGTTTATTATATCAAGTCATAGATATTCAAGTCAAAGATATTTGAGCCTATCCGTTTGTAAAGGTACAAGTTGGTTGGAATGGGTTTATTATATCAAGTCAAAGATGTTTGAGCCTATCCGTTTGTAAAGGTACAAGTTGGTTGGAATGGGTTTATTATATCAAGTCAAAGATATTTGAGCCTGTCCGTTTGTCAAGGTACAAGTTGGTTGGAATGGGTTTATTATATCAAGTCAAAGATGTTTGAGACTATCCGTTTGTAAAGGTACAAGTTGGTTGGAATGGGTTTATTATATCAAGTCAAAGATATTTGAGCTTGTCCGTTTGTCAAGGTACAAGTTGGTTGGAATGGGTTTATTATATCAAGTCAAAGATATTTGAGCCTATCCGTTTGTCAAGGTACAAGTTGGCATTTGAGCCGTCCCGTGAGAAAACCAACATTATGGCCTCTGCGTAATGTATCGACCCAGATCAGCCTGCGCAGTCCTCGAAAACTGATCCGGGCCGACACATTCAGTCTCAGGGGAAAACAGGTATAGGGTACTGATTCCTGAAACAGAAAATCCACAGGGGGCGAAGATTGTATATCCGGGTAAAGCTGTGCGGCGATCCGGTTCGATACATTTCGTTGATTTTCTCCTGTGACGGCTCATTAATGAACAGACTGCGTTCAGACCACCCTGGCCTTCTGCTCAATTTTATCAGAATCTACACACGATGACAGAATCTTCTAACAAACCTACGTAAGTTATCTGTGAACAGTGTAAATCTTTACTGTACACAAAAGTAAATTAGTATGTTCCCAATAGCAGACTAATATAACCGCGCCATGTCTCAGCTGGTAGTAACAAACAAGAACTTCGTATTCTAGTTAATACAATTCACGGGCGGCACGTACTCATTAAAAGTGTTTATTCCTTCTTTTTTCACAATGCTATGTTACTGGATGTTTTTTTCAATAATACAAAAATAGTCGAGATTAATAGAATGATATTGATTAACGGTTTAACCGGTTTCGCAGTAATTGGCAAACTAAAAGTCGTGCATTCTGTTGCAGGATAATGAATTTCCAATATATACAAAGAATATGTTGCATATGTTAACACAATAAGAGCCGTCCCGCGAGAAAACCAACATTGTGGTCTCTGCGTAAAGTATCGTACCGGATCAGGCTGTGCATGCCGCATAGGCTAACCCGGACAGACACTTCGCCTCCTGTGGATTTTCTGTTTCAGGAATCATTACTCTAAACTTCTATCCCACTGAGACGGAATGTGTCGGCCCGGATCAGTCTGCGCGGACTGCGCAGGCTGATCTGGGTCGATACATTACGCAGAGGCCTTAATGTTGGTTTTCTCGCGGGACGGCTCAAATGTAGTAAATCTAAAAAAAAAAATGAAATCAAAACGTTGGAACGTTGACGGAAAAGACAAAATTGTATATTATGTTAAAGAAATGACCATTGATTTAATTTATATTGTTACATACTCATCATTTAGAAGTCCAGCGCCCAACTGTATATTTCACTGTCTTAGGTGCCGCATTACAAAGGATGTTTTAAATGCTCTTACACTGGCATCGTGAAACGGTTAGTGCATATTTAGGAAACAATTGAATAAAGAGTGAGGATTTCTACTATGTCGTGTAGGATTTCAGAAATTATATTATACCAGCCCTTTAACCCTTGGCCACAGAAGAATTTTGAAGACATTGCGACAAAAGAAAAAAAATGCTCATCATGTCGTATGCTGCGGATTAACCAACCGTCTCAGATAGTATAGACCAAAATTATACCTACACACACCTGTAGTCTAATCTTTGTTTACATTGGAATTATTAAAATGAAAAACATTCGTGCATAGCATTTCCCAAGTAGAATCTTGTATATATCAATAGTGCGCGAGAACGCAAGGAAACACGCCTTTGCTGAACTAGCCGATAAGAAGTAAATGAAATTCGTTGTAAACGGCGTTAAACTCCAATCAATCAATGCAAATGGTAAATAACATTGAATAATTTGCCAACATTATTTATGTGGTTTTTTTCCATGACTCCATTAGTATAACGGCATTCGTATTTGTGTATTTGGATAAATACGTTAACAAAGAATAAAGAATCGAGCGGTGCTCCAGGAAAACCAATCCTAGCGTTAGTATAACTTTTATACGGGTGAACAATCCTCGACGGCGAAGCCGTCGATGTTTCCCGTCAATAGGTAATGTGTATGAACTTTGCAAAACTTTGCTATACCGTCTTTCCAAAAATTGTGTCCAGATTGCATTGTTAGATGCAATCACGATTCTGATATGTTTTGATTGGATGAAAAGAAAATATCGAAACAAAAGAAACTTATAGAGGAAATAATTAAATATGATAATACGTACTCGATAAAGGAACGAGCACAAGTAATTTTATGTGTGATCATTTCCGTTTAATAACACTCGTCGTCTATTTCTAAAATGAGTTCGAATAACAACTCATACGGGTTTTTGACTTTCTGGAAGTTACAAATGCAAATTCCTGTAATATGACGTCATCATATGACGTCATTCTATTAGCGTGATAACCTGATGATGATTTTTATTTTCTTTGCTAAGATCGGTAGGGGAATTATTTACCGATCACAAAAGTTAATAAATGTTTACCCGAAATAGGTAACACGGAGTGTCCTTGGGCAAGGCACATTTCCTAGCCTAGCACTTGTTTGTTTACTCAGGGATCATGAAATATTAAACTGTCGCCGTGATAAAACTAAAATAATGTTAAGAACGGTGTAAAACCCCAATAACACATTATAACAATAGTTCGAGTCTGTGACCTGTTGATCACTAGTGTTTAATATACCGTATTGGAACACAGGGACGAAAGCAGTGATTAATTATGAATACATAACAAGGTCATGGGACAGTTGAATGTACACGGAAAATACAGTGGTACGACGTATGCATTTTTTTTTATGTCTCCGGTACAAACTCTGTCCAGGCCACCAAAATGTATCCTCGATGCTTCTCATTAACCAGTACCCTTGATGGCAAAATGCCAATGTGCGCGTGATTTCAAATATGCATAATTCAACGCGTGGATTATGACTCATTATACCACAATAGACGACAGATCGGACATATGTATTGCATGGATACCGAGTTAAACATTTCCCCTTTACTCATTCACAAATCGAAATGTCAAAACATGCCTTTCATTCCGTTTTCTCTTTTCGAAACAGACTGTTAAATCGCCGAAGGCTCTTCAAAATACAGAGTAAACATAAATGTTAACTCGAATAACGAATGGTTTTCGGGCACAAAAGTTATGTTGCGTAACATAATGCCGATCGTTAAGATTTCTATCCAGAGGGAAGAAAATTCATGTAAAAAAGTTCAAATCGATTTTTTAAAAGTAAGAAGCTGAATGGGTTTGGGATTAACCACAAAACATGTTACCCAAGAGCCCACACTCACAAATTATACTTTTCTCCAAGATTTCAGGATTTTAAAAACGGAGTCATTCATGTACATTTTCATTCCAAAATGTATTTAAAGGTTGGATGTCATATACAAACCGTGTTGAGATAAAATGTACATAACTGTTATAAAAACACACTCAGTTCAATGAGGCATATACATTGTATACACAATAAGTTTGTGTATCTGTGCTTCAATGAACTGAGTTATTTTTATAACAGTTGACGTGTGTACACTTAGTGGGAAAGGGTTAACCCTTCCAATGCTGATTTTTTTTAAAACGGAATTATCCAGCATCTGATAATTGTAGGAATATCAATCTAAAACTGTGTTCTTGAGCATTTAACAATTAAGAGTCTGGTCAGACGGCGCCGATGAGCCGGCTGGATACTGATGGCACAGATTTCACAACATCTGGATTAATGGGTTAAATGAAAGTTTGCTGATTTAGAAAAGTTGAAAACATTGTGATAAAAAGAAAGATAGAGTCTATAGGCAATTATATGAGTATCAAAATAAAAACTGTGTTGGTGAGAATTTAACAGTTAAGAGCCTGGTCAGTCGGGTACGGCTAGAGCAGGCCGGCCTGGCTCGATTACTGATGGCACAGATTTCACAACATCGGGATTAATGGGTTAAATGAAAGTATGCTGATTTAGAAAAGTTGAAAACATTGTGGTAAAAAGAAAGATAGAGTCTATATTTCACTTATATGATCATCAATAAAAATCTGTGTTGTTTATTTGGATTAATGGGTTAAATGAAAGTATGCTTATTTATAAAAGTCTAAAACATTGTAGTAAAAAGAAAGATCGAGTCTATATTACACTTATATGATCATCAAGATACATCTGTGTTGTTTATTTGGATTAATGGGTTAAATGAAAGTATGCTTATTTATAAAAGTCTAAAACATTGTGGTAAACAGAAAGATCGAGTCTACATAGGAAATTATATGAACATCAAGATAAATCTGTGTTGTTGAGAATTTAACAGTTTAATGCGGCTAGAGCAGGCCGCCCCGGCTCGATCCTGATGGCATATATTTCACAAAATCGATGCAGACAGTTTATGGGTAAATTAAAAGTATGCTTATTTTGAAAAGTTGAAAGCATTGTGGTAAAATGGCTGTTTCCCCTTTTGTCTAAACGTGTAAAATAGTTTGCTACTTACTACAAAGGAGTCAACATGCATTTTCCTGCATATTGGAAAGCGTTAAACTTTCAGTTGGTTTGGCAGTGAAATATTTATGCCAACTATTGTTTCAGATGTATTGTTAAACAATAATACCCTTCCATTCAATACCCTGTATTTTATTTCAAAACCCTTTCAAAGCGAACACGTACACTGAACAGAAGAGGAAATATCTTTATACATTTGTTTATGCATTTCTAACAATTTATCGGTGCTCAGATAAATGCGAACCGCAGATTAGAAGCTTTAGAAACAACTTGGATTCGGATAATACTTTTTTGTAAAATCTTCTTAAGGCCATCATATTCCTTGGGGATCTTCAATAATATATTAATGGTTTTTAAAATCAATCAAAATACTTCATGCCGAGAGATAATTTACACAAAATTAATAATGCAACGTTTTTTCCACATAAATCTTGACTTGCAATTGTACAACTGCATAGTAACGACCAACTGAGAGTGGTGAAGCAACAAACACGCTTGATGAATACAATTAAGAGCTGTTTTATACAAACAAATTTTGTGCGTGTGCAGCATAATTTGCTTTAGTTAACCGTCTGTCGCAAACAATAAATCTGCAACGACATTTAGATTATTTTTCTAAATGAATGTATAATTATTGAATAGAGTTTAAAATATAATTGCAAAAGGAAACAGTTCTCGGTATATTCAGTATCTCGCTTTACCAAATACATGTTTGCAAAAATCGCCTACGATTTTGAATGGGTTTATTATATCAAGTCATAGATGTTCAAGTCAAAGATATTTGAGCCTATCCGTTTGTAAAGGTACAAGTTGGTTGGAATGGGTTTATTATATCAAGTCAAAGATATTTGAGCCTGTTCGTTTGTAAAGGTACAAGTTGGTTGGAATGGGTTTATTATATCAAGTCAAAGATGTTCAAGTCAAAGATATTTGAGCCTGTCCGTTTGTAAAGGTACAAGTTGGTTGGAATGGATTATTATATCAAGTCAAAGATATTTGAGCCTATCCGTTTGTAAAGGTACAAGTTGGTTGGAATGGGTTTATTATATCAAGTCAAAGATATTTGAGCCTGTCCGTTTGTAAAGAAGGTACAAGTTGGTTGGAATGGGTTTATTATATCAAGTCAAAGATGTTCAAGTCAAAGATATTTGAGCCTGTTCGTTTGTAAAGGTACAAGTTGGTTGGAATGGGTTTATTATATCAAGTCAAAGATATTTGAGCCTGTCCGTTTGTAAAGGTACAAGTTGGTTGGAATGGGTTTATTATATCAAGTCAAAGATATTTGAGCCTGTTCGTTTGTAAAGGTACAAGTTGGTTGGAATGGGTTTATTATATCAAGTCAAAGATGTTCAAGTCAAAGATATTTGAGCCTGTCCGTTTGTAAAGGTACAAGTTGGTTGGAATGGGTTTATTATATCAAGTCAAAGATATTTGAGCCTGTTCGTTTGTAAAGGTACAAGTTGGTTGGAATGGGTTTATTATATCAAGTCAAAGATATTTGAGCCTGTCCGTTTGTAAAGGTACAAGTTGGTTGGAATGGGTTTATTATATCAAGTCAAAGATATTTGAGCCTGTCCGTTTGTAAAGGTACAAGTTGGTTGGAATGGGTTTATTATATCAAGTCATAGATATTCAAGTCAAAGATATTTGAGCCTGTCCGTTTGTAAAGGTACAAGTTGGTTGGAATGGGTTTATTATATCAAGTCATAGATATTCAAGTCAAAGATATTTGAGCCTATCCGTTTGTCAAGGTACAAGTTGGTTGGAATGGGTTTATTACATCAAGTCATAGATATTCAAGTCAAAGATATTTCAGCCTGTCCGTTTGTAAAGGTACAAGTTGGTTGGAATGGGTTTATTATATCAAGTCATAGATATTCAAGTCAAAGATATTTGAGCCTATCCGTTTGTAAAGGTAAAAGTTGGTTGGAATGGGTTGATTACATCAAGTCATAGATATTCAAGTCAAAGATATTTGAGCCTGTCCGTTTGTAAAGGTACAAGTTGGTTGGAATGGGTTTATTATATCAAGTCATAGATATTCAAGTCAAAGATATTTGAGCCTATCCGTTTGTAAAGGTAAAAGTTGGTTGGAATGGGTTTATTACATCAAGTCATAGATATTCAAGTCAAAGATATTTGAGCCTGTTCGTTTGTAAAGGTACAAGTTGGTTGGAATGGGTTTATTATATCAAGTCAAAGATATTTGAGCCTGTCCGTTTGTAAAGGTACAAGTTGGTTGGAATGGGTTTATTATATCAAGTCAAAGATATTTGAGCCTGTTCGTTTGTAAAGGTACAAGTTGGTTGGAATGGGTTTATTATATCAAGTCAAAGATGTTCAAGTCAAAGATATTTGAGCCTGTCCGTTTGTAAAGGTACAAGTTGGTTGGAATGGGTTTATTATATCAAGTCAAAGATATTTGAGCCTGTTCGTTTGTAAAGGTACAAGTTGGTTTGAATGGGTTTATTATATCAAGTCAAAGATTTTTGAGCCTGTCCGTTTGTAAAGGTACAAGTTGGTTGGAATGGGTTTATTATATCAAGTCAAAGATATTTGAGCCTGTCCGTTTGTAAAGGTACAAGTTGGTTGGAATGGGTTTATTATATCAAGTCATAGATATTCAAGTCAAAGATATTTGAGCCTGTCCGTTTGTAAAGGTACAAGTTGGTTGGAATGGGTTTATTATATCAAGTCATAGATATTCAAGTCAAAGATATTTCAGCCTGTCCGTTTGTCAAGGTACAAGTTGGTTGGAATGGGTTTATTACATCAAGTCATAGATATTCAAGTCAAAGATATTTCAGCCTGTCCGTTTGTAAAGGTACAAGTTGGTTGGAATGGGTTTATTATATCAAGTCATAGATATTCAAGTCAAAGATATTTGAGCCTATCCGTTTGTAAAGGTTCAAGTTGGTTGGAATGGGTTTATTATATCAAGTCAAAGATATTTGAGCCTGTCCGTTTGTCAAGGTACAAGTTGGTTGGAATGGGTTTATTATATCAAGTCATAGATGTTCAAGTCAAAGATAGTTGAGCCTATCCGTTTGTCAAGGTACAAGTTGGCATTTGAGCCGTCCCGTGAGAAAACCAACATTATGGCCTCTGCGTAATGTATCGACCCAGATCAGCCTGCGCAGTCCTCGAAAACTGATCCGGGCCGACACATTCAGTCTCAGGGGAAAACAGGTATAGGGTACTGATTCCTGAAACAGAAAATCCACAGGGGGCGAAGATTGTATATCCGGGTAAAGCCGTGCGGCGATCCGGTTCGATACATTTCGTTGATTTTCTCCTGTGACGGCTCATTAATGAACAGACTGCGTTCAGACCACCCTGGCCTTCTGCTCAATTTTATCAGAATCTACACACGATGACAGAATCTTCTAACAAACCTATGTAAGTTATCTGTGAACAGTGTAAATCTTTACTATACACAAAAGTAAATTAGTATCTTCCCAATAGCAGACTAATATAACCGCGCCATGTCTCAGCTGGTAGTAACAAACAAGAACTTCGTATTCTAGTTAATACAATTCACGGGCGGCACGTACTCATTAAAAGTGTTTATTCCTTCTTTTTTCACAATGCTATGTTACTGGATGTTTTTTTCAATAATACAAAAATAGTCGAGATTAATAGAATGATATTGATTAACGGTTTAACCGGTTTCGCAGTAATTGGCAAACTAAAAGTCGTGCATTCTGTTGCAGGATAATGAATTTCCAATATATACAAAGAATATGTTGCATATGTTAACACAATAAGAGCCGTCCCGCGAGAAAACCAACATTGTGGTCTCTGCGTAAAGTATCGTACCGGATCAGCCTGTGCATGCCGCATAGGCTAACCCGGACAGACACTTCGCCTCCTGTGAATTTTTTTTTTCAGGAATCATTACTCTAAACTTATAACCCCCTGAGACGGAATGTGTCGGCCCGGATCAGTCTGCGCGGTCTGCGCAGGCTGATCTGGGTCGATATATTACGCAGAGGCCATACTGTTGGTTTTCTCGCGGGACGGCTCAAATGTACATGTAGTAAATCTAAAAAATGAAATCAAAACGTTGGAACGTTGACGGAAAAGACGAAATTGTATATCATGAGCAATTTCTCCATTTTCTACAATGTTTTCAGATGTCATCTGCTGCAGATGTGGCAAATTGCGACTGCAAGTGGGAAAATGTTAAAGAAATTACCATTGTTATTGTTACATACTCCTCATTTAGAAGTCAAGCGCTCAACTGTATATTTCACTGTCTTAGATGCCGCATTACAATGGTAAATAACATTGAATAATTTGCCAATATTATTTATGTATTTTTTGTTCAAGACTCCATTAGGATAACGGCATACGTATTTGTGTATTTGGATGAATACATTAACAAATAATAAAGAATCGAGCGGTGCTCCAGGAAAACCAACCTTAGCGTTATTATAACTTTTATAGGAAAAAGATATGTCCCTTATAAATGGTCCAAATGGATACTGTTTCACAGAAGTCTCTTGAAACATGATATGACTAAATTGCGAAAAATGCTGAACGAGATAAGATGGTAATTATCTTACACTAGTCGTAAATACCTTTTATCACATAACTTGCACTCCAGGAGTGACATAAAGCAGTGACATAACTATCATATGTAACTAGTTACATAAATAGCCGACTCACAGCCTTAAGGTATTTACGACCAGTGTAAGGTAATTGCCATCTGATCTCGTTCAGCTTTTATCGCAAATTAGTCATATCAAGTTTCAAGAGACTTCTGTGAAGCAGTACCCATTTGGTCAAATACATAATTCTTATCCGTCTTTTAGTATTTGCCCGTGACAATCCGCCGGAAAATGTGCAGGTATATAATAAAATATAAGGTATGTGATGTTCACACATTATGTCACAGTTTTACGTGTATAGAGTGGCATTCCAGGAAAAAGGCAGCCTTCCACCATTTGCGATAAATCAAGATCCAGCTCAACATTCCGTGATATCTGAATCGACATTGTTCGCCAGTTAGTCACAGAAAATTCCTATAAAAATAGAGACAACCATTGTATTTGTATCAGAATATACGGATGCGCAGGCAGATCTTTATCTTTTACTCCTGTCGTAATTACACCAAGGTTGGTTTTCATCGAGCACGACCCAATCGTTAATGATATAGAATAAGCCACACCCTTTTGAAACGCCCATTGCAAAAAGCCCTTTCCAACACACAACACATAGATCTTCAGCAGACCACTTAGAAAACATCGAGGCAAATATTTGGTAACAAAAATAAGCATTATCATTGAATATCGTTTAAAATATTGTTGCAATACGATTGAGAGCTCAGTGTGAGCAGTATCTCCTTTAGTGCATTACACAACCTTTTTTTCTTCAAAAGTTGTCTGCTGTAAATGCGTGTTCAAGCGGTACAAGGTTAACGTCTTTGTGTTGGATTTAACTGACAGTTTCATTTGCTTACGTCATACATCGACGATCGATTTAGCAGTTTAAAGCAGTCGCGCATTAGTTGTGCATCTACAAACAATTGGCAGTCCGTTGTCACTGTAACTACCATGAAGCTTTATTTCATACCGCTGCTCGATTTGCTCTGCATTTTCAACGTTAAGTGTTTGCGAGGAACGAACAACTCGTTGAGTTTCAACAAGGATGCAAGCATTGTCGGAAAGACTTGCCCGGACAATAAGGCATTTACAGCACAGAATATTCACAGCATGTTTGTTTGTGCAACGATGTGCCACCAAGACGAAATGTGTGCGAGTTTCTTCTTCTCCAGCAGCGCTGGAAGGTGTGATGGCTGTAAGCTGGTCTATCACGACGCGTTGGCGCTGACGGGGGTAATGGAAGGCAGTATGTATTACAAACGTATGTATCAACCACAACTTGAAGGTATACGTTGGTATTTCTGAACAATTTAGGTTTAGATCAGCTTGTACGTCTGATCCGTCTCATCGGAATCTACACATGTTATCATAAACGTCTAACAAACTTGTGTAAGTAATTTATGGATAGTGTAAATCTTGAGCTGATATGCTGTTCTGTCTCTGCACTGTTTTCAAAACTATCTTGTAACTTTTTCATTTGGTCGTCCGGTCGTCCGTCTGATCCGTCTCATCGGAATCTACACGTGTTGACATAAACAAACTTGTGTAAGGAATGTGTGGATAGTGCAGATCTTGATCTGATTGCAGATGTATATTATGTTCTGTATCTGCACTGTTCCCAAACTCCAACATGTACCTTCTGTATCTACATTGTTAACAAACTCAAACATGTACCTTCTGTATCTGTATCTAAACTGTTCCCAAACTCCAACATGTACCTTCTGTATCTAAACTGTTCCCAAACTCCAACATGTACCTTCTGTATCTGCACTGTTCCCTAACTCCAACGTGTACCTTCTGTATCTGCACTGTTCCCATACTCCAACATGTACCTTCTGTATATACACTGTTCCCAAACTCCAACGTGTACCTTCTGTATCTAAACTGTTCCCATACTCCAACATGTACCTTCTGTATATACACTGTTCCCAAACTCCAACGTATACCTTCTGTATCTATATTGTTAACAAACTCCAACGTGTACCTTCTGTATCTGTATTGTTAGCAAACTCGAACATGTACCTTCTGTATCTGCACTGTTCCCAAACTCCAACATGTACCTTCTGTATCTATTTTGTTAACACACTCCAACATGTACCTTCTGTATCTACAATGTTCCCAAACTCCAACATGTACCTTCTGTATCTACACTGTTCCCAAACTTCAACATGTACCTTCTGTATCTACACTGTTCCCAAACACGAACATGTACCTTCTGTATCTACACTGTTCCCAATCTCAAACATGTACCTCCTGTACATACACTGTTCCAAAACTCCAACATGTACCTTCTGTATCTACACTGTTCAAAAACTCCAACATGTACCTTCTGTACTTACACTGTTCCAAAACTCCAACATGTACCTTCTGTATCTACACTGTTCCCAAACTCCAACATGTACCTTCTGTATCTACATTGTTCAAAAACCCAACATGTACCTTCTGTATCTACACTGTTCCCAAACTCCAACATGTACCTTCTGTATATACCCTGTTCCCAAACTCCAACATGTACATTTTGTATCTAAATTGTTCCCAAACTCCAACATGTTCCTTCTGTACCTACATTGTTCCCAAACTCCAATAGGTACCTTCTGTATCTAACATGTTCCCAAACTCCAACATGTACCTTCTGTATCTACACTGTTCCCAAACTTCAATATGTACCTTCTGTATCTACACTGTTCCCAAACTCCAACATGTACCTCCTGTATCTACACTGTTCCCAAACTCCAATATGTATCTTCTGTATCTACTCTGTTCCCAAACTCCAACTTGTACCTTCTGTATCTACACTGTTCCCAAACTCCAATATGTACCTTCTGTATCTACACTGTTCTCAAACTTCAACATGTAATTTCTGTATCTACATTGTTCCCAAACTCCAACATGTACCTCCTGTATCTACACTGTTCCCAAACTCCAACATGTACCTCCTGTATCTACACTGTTCCAAAATTCCAACATGTACTTTCTGTATCTATACTGTTCCCAAACTCCAATATGTACCTTCTGTATCTACACTGTTCCCAAACTCCAACATGTACATTCTGTATCTACATTGTTCCCAAACTCCAACATGTACCTCCTGTATCTACACTGTTCCCAAACTCCAATTTGTACCTTCTGTATATACACTGTTCCCAAACTCCAATATGTACCTTCTGTATCTACACTGTTCCCAAACTTCAATATGTACCTTCTGTATCTACACTGTTCCCAAACTCCAATATGTACCTTCTGTATCTACACTGTTCTGAAACTTCAACATGTAATTTCTGTATCTACATTGTTCCCAAACTCCAACATGTACCTCCTGTATCTACACCGTTCCCAAACTCCAACATGTACCTCCTGTATCTACACTGTTTCCAAACTCCAACATGTACCTTCTGTATCTACACTGTTCCCAAACTCCAATATGTACCTTCTGTATCTACACTGTTCCCAAACTCCAACATGTACCTTCTGTATCTACATTGTTCCCAAACTCCAACATGTACCTCCTGTATCTACACTGTTCCCAAACTCCAACATGTACCTTCTGTATCTACACTGTTCCCAAACTCCAATATGTACCTTCTGTATCTACACTGTTCCCAAACTCCAACATGTACCTTCTGTATCTACATTGTTTCCAAACTCCAACATGTACCTTCTGTATCTACATTGTTCCCAAACTCCAACATGTACCTTCTATATCTACACTGTTCCCAAACTCCAATATGTACCTTCTGTATCTACACTGTTCCCAAACTCCAATATGTACCTTCTGTATCTACACTGTTCCCAAACTCCAACATGTACCTTCTGTATCTACACTGTTCCCAAACTCCAATATGTACCTTCTGTATCTACACTGTTCTCAAACTTCAACATGTACCTTCTGTATCATCCTCGGTACCCAGGCTATTCAAAACATATATGATACCCTGGGCAAATTGGCTAGCGTAACTTCGTAAAGCATGCACCACGATTTCCTCCGTAACTACACGGTATTTTTGATATCGCATGAGGTTTGTGTCATGCGGCCAATCGTGCGGCTGCATTTCACCTCATAAATTATTCATGAGTACGAGATTTGTACAGCCAACTTGCCCAGGGTATCATATATGTTATGAATAGCCTGGGTACCGAGGATGCTTCTGTATCTACATTGTTCACAAACTCCAACATGTACCTTCTGTATCTACACTGTTCACAAACTCCAATATGTACCTTCTGTATCTACATTGTTCTCAAACTTCAACATATACCTTCTGTATCTACATTGTTCACAAACTCCAACATGTACCTTCTGTATCTACATTGTTCACAAACTCCAACATGTACCTTCTATATATACTCTGTTCCCAAACTCCAACATGTACCTTCTGTATCTACACTGTTCCCAAACTTCAATATGTACCTTCTGTATCTACACTGTTCCCAAACTCCAACATGTACCTTCTGTATCTACACTGTTCACAAACTCCAACATGTACCTTCTGTATTTACACTGTTCCCAAACTCCAATATGTACCTTCTGTATCTACACTGTTCTCAAACTCCAACATGTACCTTCTGTATCTACATTGTTCACAAACTCCAACATGTACCTTCTGTATCTACATTGTTCACAAACTCCAATATGTACCTTCTGTATCTACACTGTTCTCAAACTTCAACATGTACCTTCTGTATCTACATTGTTCACAAACTCCAACATGTACCTTCTGTATCTACACTGTTCACAAACTCCAATATGTACCTTCTGTATCTACATTGTTCTCAAACTTCAACATGTACCTTCTGTATCTACGTTGTTCACAAACTCCAACATGTACCTTCTGTATCTACATTGTTCACAAACTCCAACATGTACCTTCTGTATCTACATTGTTCACAAACTCCAACATGTACCTTCTGTATCTACACTGTTCACAAACTCCAATATGTACCTTCTGTATCTACATTGTTCACAAACTCCAACATGTACCTTCTGTATCTAAACTGCTCCAAAACTCCAACATGTACCCTCTGTATCCACACTGTTCCCAAACTCCAACATGTACCTTCTGTATCTAAACTGTTCCAAAATTCCAACATGTACTTTCTGTTTATACACTGTTCCCAAACTCGAGCATGTATCTCCTGTATTTACACTGTTCCCAAAATCCAACATGTACCTTTGTTTTCCATGGACAGACTAACTCATGGAGTTGGGAGATGGGGCCGAGGGGGGAGGGGGAGAAGAAATAGCTGTGCTCTACTTAAACCAAACTTAGAATAATTTAAGTCTTTTACCGTCGAATTCCCTAAGTGCCGACTCGTCCATGTTCAAAATCGGGCGGCTTTTTTCCCCATGTTATAAACATTGTGGAACATTTTGAAAACTTTAAAAAAAAGGCAAGCAATGCTTATTTCAGGAGGAACAGATCGTCACGAGCTGACTCAATTGAATCTACATTTTATTCAAAAAGCTCAATATCAGTTTTAGCGTAAAAGGCGCTACAACAAACCTGCAGCAGACGACTTTGAAATCGTTTTGGTGTTAGAATGGGAAATTTCCATAACCGAAGTATAATAATTGAATAGTGTTGAGTGGCAAGGCACATTTTATAGCCTAGTTCTGGGTTGTTTAGCCAGGGATCATGAATGAATGAACTATCGCCGTGATATAACTGAAATATTGATGAAATGTAAAACCCAAAATATAAGTTAACGTTCATTTCAGGAGCTGTAAAGTACTCGTATATTGGGTGTACCTTTGAGTTTGATGTTAACACACAGGAAGGTCCGGTCACAGACATGACGGTAGAACGATGTGCTGATTTCTGCACACCGACTATGGACACGATCCCATATTTTGCATTATATGTAAGCACTTCAACCATTTCCCCACATACAACAAATCTGCAGCAGACGACTTTGATTGATTGATTGATTGATTGATTGGGGTTTAACGCCGTTTTTAACAATTTCTCAGTTATATCACGGCGGCCAGTTCACCTACACACGTATTTCCTGGTTTTCTCACACCAGTACTCCACACAACCATCTTCCCAAGCAACTGGCTGCTTTTCCACATAGACTTAGCTCATTGGTGGAAGACGAATGACGCATGTCGCATTGACTTTTGTCAAACGTCGGAAAGAAAGTTGGCCGAGCCGGAACTCACAACCCCTGGATTGACAGCCCGCGTTGTCACCGACTGAGCTACCGGGGCTCGGCGCAGACGACTTTGAAAACATGTAGACAAAAATGTGAAAATTTCTTTTTAAATGAAAGTATAATTACTGAAAATAGTTGAAATCATTGTGGCAAAAGTAGAAATTTTCATTATGAGCAGCCACAAAGTTTTCAAAAGTCGTTCGCTGCAGAGGCGTCATAAAGAGTCTGTATGCGGTAAATGGTTAATCATATATAATCAGTCACGTCATGCAAATAACGATTTATTGATTGTTTGGTGTTTAACGCCGCTTGCAACAATTGTTCAGCTATATCACGGCGTTTCCTGGATTAGTTACCAGAACTACTGGACCTTTTATCTTGACACCAGACAGTCAGTCGTAATGCTAACCCCGCAGTACTACTGGACCTTTTATCCTGACACCAGTCAGTCAGTCGTAATGCTAACCCCGCAGTACTACTGGACCGTTTATCCTGACACCAGTCAGTCAGTCGTAATGCTAACCCCGCAGTACTACTGGACCTTTTATCCTGACACCAGTCAGTCAGTCGTAATGCTAACCCCGCAGTACTACTGGACCTTTTATCCTGACACCAGTCAGTCAGTCGTAATGCTAACCCCGCAGTACTACTGGACCGTTTATCCTGACACCAGACAGTCAGTCGTAATGCTAACCCCGCAGTACTACTGGACCTTTTATCCTGACACCAGTCAGTCAGTCGTAATGCTAACCCCGCAGTACTACTGGACCTTTTATCCTGACACCAGACAGTCTGTCGTAAAGCTAACCCCGCAGTACTACTGGACCTTTTATCATGACACCAGACAGTCAGTCGTAATGCTAACCCCGCAGTACTACTGGACCTTTTATCCTGACACCAGTCAGTCAGTCGTAATGCTAACCCCGCAGTACTACTGGACCGTTTATCCTGACACCAGTCAGTCAGTCGTAATGCTAACCCCGCAGTACTACTGGACCTTTTATCCTGACACCAGACAGTCTGTCGTAAAGCTAACCCCGCAGTACTACTGGACCTTTTATCATGACACCAGACAGTCAGTCGTAATGCTAACCCCGCAGTACTACTGGACCTTTTATCCTGACACCAGACAGTCTGTCGTAAAGCTAACCCCGCAGTACTACTGGACCTTTTATCCTGACACCAGACAGTCAGTCGTAATGCTAACCCCGCAGTACTACTGGACCTTTTATCCTGACACCAGTCAGTCAGTCGTAATGCTAACCCCGCAGTACTACTGGACCGTTTATCCTGACACCAGTCAGTCAGTCGTAATGCTAACCCCGCAGTACTACTGGACCTTTTATCCTGACACCAGTCAGTCAGTCGTAATGCTAACCCCGCAGTACTACTGGACCTTTTATCCTGACACCAGTCAGTCAGTCGTAATGCTAACCCCGCAGTACTACTGGACCGTTTATCCTGACACCAGACAGTCAGTCGTAATGCTAACCCCGCAGTACTACTGGACCTTTTATCCTGACACCAGTCAGTCAGTCGTAATGCTAACCCCGCAGTACTACTGGACCTTTTATCCTGACACCAGACAGTCTGTCGTAAAGCTAACCCCGCAGTACTACTGGACCTTTTATCATGACACCAGACAGTCAGTCGTAATGTTAACCCCGCAGTACTACTGGACCTTTTATCCTGACACCAGACAGTCAGTCGTAATGCTAACCCCGCAACCATGAGAGCCAACGAGGGCAGCCATTACTAACAGTTTTAAAGTCTTACATAAAAAACGAATTTCGTGATTTTGAAATTGACAACAATTACTGTCACATTTGAATATGAACAGCCAGCTTAAGGCCATAACTTTTGTATAGACATCAAGAATCTTAAAGAATACTTGCAATACTTTATATCGCGGCGAGACGATCCTGGTCAGACTTTGCGGAGGTGCAGGCTCATCTTGACCATCGCTGGCCGTAGAGTACCGTCGATCGATTTTTGAGCCGATTGACCTAAATACTTACTCATGTTTAAATTCCGTTTACAGCAGCATTTCAGTTGTATCATGGCTGTCAGTTCTTAAACTACAGGTTATCTAGTACGGCTAATACATACCGACCATTTTAAGTTGCATAGTGGTATGTCGGATTCATTTATACTACGAGGAGCGTGGGAAAAATGATTTCTCGTGATATGTCAATTTCCTAATGCTCCCAGTAGTACAATATAAACCGACATACCGCTGCTGCAACTTAAAGTACCGCTACTGCAACGTAATTTGTTTCTATAATATACCTAGTAGAACTTTTAAGACAAAATAAAGAAAACATTGTCTTGGAAACTGTACTTATCGTAAAGTAATGCTTCATTTGTTTTAATTGTTCGTACATCCCGACGGGCAGTATTGTACATTGTATAAATGTAGTTATATTAATAAAAAAGAGATTCAAAAGAAAATTCGATTTCAAACACAAATCTTATATATTTTACAGTACGGTACAATCTGTTTTTGTGGTGATTTGTTAGACACATCTGTTTTCGTTCCCGAGGATTACTGTAACAAGGCGTGTGGAGGTGACCCCAATCAGAAATGCGGTTCACATAATGGACTTAATTACGGTAGTCTGTTCCGTTATCATTAGGTGACGGGCACACTTCTGCTTTTGATGTTGCGTAATATTTTACAAAGGTTTTTAGTAATAGCACCTGGATTTTTTTTTTTTTTTAAATGTATACATGTACATATTATATAGATCAACGTTGCTATTTATAGTACACTACACTCTGATTTTCGTCTCATACGATCGCATAGTGCTGAATCTAGGCTTTTAATCACTTGAACCGTCCGTCGTCCGTCAACACTTATTCAAAACGACGTCTCCACCAGATAACTTTCTTTTAAACTTTGAATACATAATCCTGACATGGTCCGCTTCCACAATAGCTCAAACAAATCATATATATGCAGACTTTCTTTGTTCCTATGTCAACGGAGAGGAATATCTTTAAAAAAAAATGTATCTATAGATGATGGTCAGAATCAGGGACACACTATTACAACATTGTAATATAGTGTCCCTGTCAGAATTAAAAATAAATTTGGTACACATTCTCATTCTCCCGTGATCAAAGGGATGGGATAGTTATTGCTTTTATAGGCTTTATAGAAACTTTAAAAATCTCATCCTCTTAAGGTTAAATAAACTGTCAGATTTCAATAAAAGGTACAAATAATCATATGGTGACCCGTGATCAAAGGGATGGGATAGTTATTGCTTTTATAGGCTTTATAGAAACTTTAAAAATCTCATCCTCTTAAGGTTAAATAAACTGTCAGATTTCAATAAAAGGTACAAATAATCATATGGTGACCCCCTCCACCAAAATTGCTAAAATGAAGGCAGTGCTTAAACAAATGAAGGCCCCGGGTCGTGGGGGTAATATTTCCTTCCAGTATTCAAAGGTGATTGGAATAAATGATCATCTGGTGACCCTCCATCAAATTAGCTAAATGAAAGCTATCCTTTAAAAACTTAAGACACAAGGCACAAAGGAGGTGGAGTAATTTTTACTTAAATTGGCAAATTGCAGTTTTTCCTTATATGATAGAAAAAATGAGTATCCTATAAGCAATAAAATGTATTTGAGCCGTTCGACGAGAAAACAAACATTATGGACTCGGATAAGCCTAAGCATGCCGCGCAGGCTAACCCGGACAGACACTTTTGCCTCCTGTGGATGTTTTGTTTCAGGAATCATTACTCTATACTTCTATCCCCCAGTGTCTGTCCGGGTTGGCCTGCGCGGCATGCTAAGGCTGATCCGGGTCGATACTTTACGCAGAGTCCACAATGTTGGTTTTCTCGTGGAACGGCTCATATCTTGTTAACGGTCCGATCTGAAACTTCATGATAATATCTTGTAAACTGCTATGATGGAATTACATTCACTAACTGTTCTCTTAATTAAACTCGTTATAGCTATAAGTAGCCGCAACTTTGTTTATAAAATATTTTCTTTCATTTTGTTGTTGAATAAGCTATGTGCCTTTATTTATAAATAAAATCATTGCATTGTATATGTATTGTATTGTACTGTGGCAGTTTCATAGCAATTCTCACCAAATTCGTTTAAAGAATGTCACGTTGTTTTAGTGGAAAAAGCAAATGACACATGCTGACAACTACAGGGAGACTGTGGGTATTAACATATCGCAATTTCTGTTACATAATGTCATATGTGACTGTATCAGAATGTTTTCCTTTATTCATTTCGTCTGTCTGTCGTTATGATTGATTCATATAGGAAAGGATAAGTTGTACATTCTACAATTAGGATTAAGTTTATTTATTTTATATTTGTAATGTCACATAGAGTGCAATAAAACTATAAGTTGGTATTTATTATAGCTAATTGCAAACAAAATATCTCGTAAATTAGAAAGCAACCAACCTGGAAGTGTACGTGGAATCACTTTGCAGGGACTGTATTATGCTCCCATGGGGTATCACACGATACAGTCACTGTATCCGTCCGTCCGTCTGTCCGTTTCTTTAAACGTTATTGTGCGGACTATATTGTTCAATGAATTCACTTAAAGCGTGGTATGACCGTTGTAAGCTGGAGTTATGTCTGCAGTAATCATGACTCTATCTTCTTTTTTTTTACTTTTTTTTTCAAACTATGTCAACCTTGTCCGGAGCTAACAATCTAAGACTATTCAAATGGTTCATTCATAGTTTTAATGGAAATGTAGTTTTCAACATTTTTCAGTCATATCACGGCGGCTAGATCACCTACTCGTATGTTTCCTGGCTTTCTCACACCGGTACTTTACATAACATTCTTTCCAAACAACTGGCTTCTTATCCACATAGACTGTTAGCCCATTGGTGGAAGAGAAAGACGCTTGTCACAGTGACCTTTGTCAAAAGTCGGAAATAATATTTGCCGAGCTGGGTTTCGAACTCACAACACATGGATTGACAGTTCGCGTCGCTACAGACTGAGCTACCCGGGCTCGGCTGTAGATGGCAACACGGTCAACCGTAATGCATATGAATACTTACAATGTTTTTAGGTTTTAGTCATTCCGCATTTCTTTGTTCGAGTTGGATTTCGTTTTGCTTTGGATTCAACTTTAAATAAAGCCCGAGTCATAATTCCATATGATCTAAATATCTAATGTTAACAGTTTCTAACGGTACATAGTAACTTGTGTTTGAACATCTTGAGATAAAAACAAAACTTATTGGATATTTATCAAATTTATCAATTAATAACTAAATTCTTATACTGTTTATATGTTATATTATATATCTTTCATTGTAGAAAAGGAAATCAACAATTCACGGCGTTAGAAACTTTTTAATTTTCAGTAGAAATCTGTTGAAAAATGTTGCCATACACAAAATCATACATACGTACTTAAAAAAAAAAAAAAAAAATTGGAACTTTTTTCACGTCTGTTCATTATATATAGGAATACATCTCGGTCTCATTTGTTGTATAAATATTAAACTCTTACTTTTATTATTTGTTTACATGTTTTGCTTTAGTCTGGATACCAAAGTGTTACATGTGTTTTTCTTTATTTTAAATAAATTTAAATTTTCATCGTTCTTAACACTTATCCTGTCCCACTAGGAAAAATGTTCTAACTTCGATATTTGTCAATATAATGTTTTCAGAGTTGTTAGATAAAGATTTATTTACGAGGAACAGGTTACACATACTGCAGTGTATTAATTTTGATAACATTTTTCAGATACTTGAACGTCCGATCACGATATTTTGTATATAATTCATGTATATTTGTATGGTACATATAATGTAACATATATTGTTTGGTGACTAATAGGCCCATGGGGTCGGGTGTACTATAACAAATAATTATTGTTAAATTATGAATGTATATCATACATTGTTAACACATTTCGAGGGCTTGGCGTGAAACGGTTGTAACTAAAAACCTATTTTGAAAACCCGGGTTTAGGGGCAATTTTGACCCCTTTGTAAACAATGCAAACTTAGATAGCATTGCTCACCAGGAGCAATGTCACCTAAATTTCCATTGTTTACCAAGAAAAATAATTTAATGCTTTTGAAGACTTTATGATGAGGTGATTAACCTTGATAAAAAAAATACCAATTTTAGTTACAACCGTTTCACGCCAAGCCCTTCATTTACTTACTTACTTAATAACTTTCTTATAGACACAGTCAGATTCTTTGACTACGTATTTCTCATATTTTACGATATCTACTCTCATCCACATCCCATCATATCTTGTGATAATTGCATGTTTACTGATGATTGTTTTTCTCATGTACCATTCTTGCGGTTTGAAATAATAAAGGATGTGATGTGCTCCATTGTGTTCTGTTAAACTATTTTGAAATTAACGGGGTTCTTCTAACATGACCGGAAAAATATGTCCTAAATCGCTCACCTGATTTATTATATAATCTTTAGAAGTTATGTTCTTGGTCTATATTTATATATATGAGCCGTTCCACGAGAAAACAAACATTATGGACTCTGCGTAATGTATCGACCCACATCAGCCTGCACAATCCGCGCAGATACATTCCGTCTGATGGAGGTAGAGGTATAGAGTAACGAGTCCTGAAATAGAAAAATCCACAGGGGGCGAAAAGTGTCTGTCCGGGTTAGCCTGTGCGGCATGCTAAGGCTGATCCGGGTCGATACTTTACGCAGAGTCCACAATGTTGGTTTTCTCGCGGAACGGCTCATATATAAAAGGAATACGAGCTTCAAATAAGCAAATACGCCATTGGTCGTTATCACTCTGTGATAAGCACATTTCCCATATTCCGATTATTGAAAAGCATTTTTGTTTCGGTCATAAGTAAATTATTTTAAACCAGGAATATACTACATTCTGTCTGGATGACCAACAAAGTAGAAAACATAAAACATCTGAGCCGTTCCACGAGAAAACCAACTTTATGGACTCTGCGTAATGTGTCGATCCAGATCAGCCTGCGCAGTCCGTGCAGTCTAATCCGGGCCAACAAATTCCGTCTCAGGGGGATATAGGTATAGAGTAATGATTTTTGAAACAGAAAATCATCAGGAGGCGAAAAGTGTCTGTCCGGATAAGCCAGCCCAGCATGCTTAGATATTTACTCTCATCCACATCCCATCGTGTCTTGTGATAATTGCATGTTTACTTATGATTGTTTTTCTCATGTACCATACTTGCGGTTTAAATAATAAAGGGTGTGATGTGTTCCATTGTATTCTGTTAAAATATTTTTAAATTAACGGAGTTCTTCTGACATGACCGGGAAATAATGTCCTAAATCGCTCCCCTGATTTATCATATTATTTTTAGGTATAAAGTAATGATTCCGGAAACAGAAAATCATCAAGAGGCGAAAAGTGTCTATCCGGATAAGCCAGCCCAGCATGCTGATACGGATCGATACTATACGCAGAGTCCACACTATTGGTTTTCTCGTGGAACGGCTCATAAAGACTCTTGCACCCAAATTCAAACATTATCTTTATAGGTACATATCTTTAATTAGAGGCGTATTGCTTGTTCGAAAATCCATTTTTGACCACCCAACCCTATGTTGACTGAACTCAAAACGAATCGACGAGTGAGACGATACTTACTTCGAGTACACACATCACATGGTTTGACTGGATGCTACGAGAGATATTGCGTGGAAATATATCTATATAGAGTTGTATATAACTCATTATATGGACCTCTGTTGATATGGAAACTAGTCACCCTTCTATATCCTCATCGGCCATTTGTGTTTACCGAAACATGGCGACATTAGCATCTCGTATTGGTAGAGATTCCTACGTTAAGTTATTCCTAAATCAGGCGGCTATGATTTCAGTGGAAAATTGTGTTTAGCTCCAGTGGCTGAAAGTTAGTCGATCTTATATCATGGTGAATTGTCCATCGTGCGAACTTGCGTGCGTTAACTTTTAGCATCCAACGACTTCTCCTCTGTAATCACTTGGCCATTTGGAATAATACTACACAGGTAGCATACATTCATGGTCTTCTGCCAAATTCCTTAATGGGTTTTTTAAAGTCTGGTTTCTATGGCAACCGATAGAAAACAACTCATCCAAAACTGGTTGCCCGATTATAAAATAATATTGTAGAACAGTTTCTTGGTGTCCCTCTATCCGATTTCTTAGAGCCATATTGATTGGTTTAAAATCATGGCAGCTAGTGGTTGGGCGGGGCCATAAGTTTTATATTGGCTTTGGTGATTTCAAATTATATTGTAGAACTGTGTTTTTTGTGTGACCTTCTACGATATTACGTCAAGCCATTTTAACCCTCAAACGACAATTCTGCAGCAGACGACTTTGAACATATTTTGTCAAAAAATGGAAAATCTCTTATTGAATGGGTCACCTACGACTAAAAATGGAAAACATTGTGGCAAAAGGAGAAATTGCTCTTTTGAGCACTTTCTTCTTTTGTCACTATGTTTTCAAAAAGTCGTCTGCTGCAGAGGCGTCAGAAAGCGTCTATATGAGGGAAAGGGTTAATTGGTCGAAACACATGGAACCCAGGGGACGGAGCTGTTTTCCCTTAAGAGGCTTTAGTGATTTAATTGTTGCCTTATGGCAGTGGAGCGTTACTTGACCTCTTGTTAAATAATTCTTTTCACTGCCATAGATGTAGCAACTTGAGTTCTAAATGGAATAATTTGGACATTCTAAAAGGGCATTATCAGGCAATTCTTTTGAGACCCGACGACACATGGTTTAATTTGGTAATTAGAGAAACATTGTGGGGAAAAGAACCGAATAAACTTCCTGAAAAGGTATCTGGTGTTTTTCCATTTTGTTTAAAAAAATATGCGTATTTCATCTTCTATTTTAAATAATGCAATGGAACGGTTTAGTAATTAATGAATAGTAATTTGTATTCATGGTTCCAGTTTCTTGGATCACATTGCCCACATTTCTCTGGTACCATCTCTTTTAGGTCAAAGGAAAGCCATTCGGATCGGCGCGCCGGGCAGATAATTTTCAGATGAATCCATAAGACTTAAGTTGTCTCCCATTGGTTAATAAATTATTTTGTTAAAAGTAGAGTGGTTTTTTTAAGTCAAATTGAATACCCTCCGACTGATTTGTAACCAAACATTGATTGCTGTTAGCTTGATTGACAGACTAAGAGCCATTTTAAGAAGAATAACAATTTGACAAAAATTGCAGAACCAGATCGGTCTGTTTGGCCAGGGTCTTTCAAATAGGGCAGGTTCATTTACATAATATTCCACGATTGTTTTTCTCTCAGAATATTGTAGATGCATTATAAATACACAACATCAAAAAATAAGCACCAACTTAACACGCATACAATACATATTCAGCAGACAACTTTGAAGACCTCAAGGCAAACATTAAAGATACTCTCTATAAATTAAATATCAAATAAGAGTTGAAATCATTGCGGCAAATGGAGACATTGGCTCGTTATGAGCTTACTATCTCCTTAAGCCGCAATGATTTAAAATTAGCAACAAGGGCGTGAGAATGCGTCTGTTTGTGGGAAAGGTTAAATAAGGAGCCCTTTTCATGCTCTAAAATCCTTATTTGACCTCCAAAGCCTATGTTGTGGGTACTCAACAGAATCATCTCAATATATTAAAGGCGATTCTTTTGAGTACACACACCATAGGTTTAAATGAGTCCTAAGAGAGATAGAATATAAGAAAGACCTATTTACTCCTATTTATCTAGTCCTTTGAACAATTACGAAATATGAGTACGTTTTCATAGTTGGGTGAAATAGCTATTTTTGTCAGAACCTCATTTTATTGTCTCGAGTTTTTCTAAGTTGTTTTGTACACTTCAGGGTTTAGTTTTTTTAAAACAGGCGGGGATACTTTAGGACAGTCACATCAGACACATCATATTACAGTCACAGCATAGACATAACTATCACATCAGAGACATCCCAGTCATCAAATCACACACATCTCAGGGACATAACAGTCAAACCACACTCATCACAGCAACACCCACACAGTCACATCATCATCATCGTCGCCAAACACACATCATATCACAGTCACAGCACAGCTACACCCACACATATATTATAACATAGTCACATCAACATCAGTGTCACATCACACATGTATCACATTACGAAATGTTGACCGGTCTGGGGTTCAAACCCACAAATCATTGATTGACAAACCAGCGGTTCGACCGACTGAGCTACTTGGGTTCATACATTATAGTCCACCATAAGATATATTTGTACTCAAAATTCCGTACCAGGTCAATAATCTAATAATCTATGTTTCATGATATCTTCGACTCAAAAAGGTACAGTATCATAAGTGTATATAAGTCTTTGCCATCTGATTTTCTATATTTTATATATTTTATTTAAAACTGAAAATATTCTAATAAATATATTTCACGCGTCACTTATTAATCTTCGCCTGTCTTCGTTATCATTTGGCTTATCAACCGTTGCCTACATGTATGTGATTAGTCGACCTATGAATATGTTGAAGTGCATGGTTAAAACATCACCGACCTAATAGCTTGGTTGGTAAGAACTAAGAACTTCAAAACTCAGAGTGCACAAGTCATGGGTACGATTCATATGCTAGGCGTGAAATCTTGCTCTCCTTTTTTATTTTTTTGGCCTGAGGCTTTAGCCCCTGGTCAAAGTAGTAATACCATGTTTTCGGAGTTGGCAGCCTGCCAATTGCTGTTAACACCTAACAACGCATTTAAGGGCGAGACTGCGTGAGAAAAACAGTTCGTCATAGATTCAACAAAACTGCATTTAAAAGGTTAAGATCTCCCCAAAAAATATCATTATAATGTTGTTGGAACATCGGTGCAAAACTTAAGGCATGAGTATTCCAATATAAGTTTGAAAAATGCTTTAGAAGTTAATGCGCCGAGAGGTCAAATATTGAAGCTTATTAACATTATTAACATTCGCGAAGTGGAACGGAAAATACAAATACAGTGGCGGGTTAACCGGGGGCCTGTAGGGCACATGCGATGCAAAAAATAATGGTAAACAAAGAAATCGCGTGTCAAATGCGACACCCGACCCGGCCGAGTATCATACATATCGTGCGAGAACCGGGCCAAATTCTCCGCTCAGGGCCCGACCGGAAATCGGGCAGACATTGACCGGGTACAGACCGGTGTCTGGCCGACCATCCACTGTGGCTCGCAGGTTTAAAAGCCAGCTCATCGCATCATTCATCTGATTATCTAGTCCCGCTCTTCACAGAAGGTAACACTTTAACACGCAGCTTCACAAACGTTTCAGAGTAACAGTACTACAAGATACCCTAGAAAAGAAGGGAGGACTGAAGGAGACGGAGATGGCAGTACCCACAAGAGAGGGAGTGTGGCAGTGAAGTGAATGAGACCATGGCTCTCCTATTCAGCCACCAAGCCACCAATAAATAAGTTGTAGCGGTAGCGTGCAAACGCAAACCTCTCCCTCAACCTGGCGACCCGATCACGCTGTGCAGGTGCCCACAAGCGCTGTGGTATAAACGGCATTCTCGTTAGAATGTTTGTCTTAATGATATCTAAGTCAAGTTCGGATATGGGTCATATTGGGTTAGAATCTAGGTCACTAGACCAAATTGAAGGGAATTCTTGTTTACATTCTGTAGGCTGCATTTTTAACTTGAGCATGTTGAAACTGTATCATAATGTTTGTCTTGATGATATGTAGGCCAAGTTTGAAAATTGGTAATGTCTGTTAAAAAACTAGGTAACTATGCAAAATTGAAGGAAAATCTTGTCAACACTGTAGAAGCCACATTTTTTAAAATTTTGTCAGAATGTTTATCTTTATGATATCTAGGCCAAGTTCGAATAGGGGTCCTGCGGGTAAAAACAAATTGGAGGAAAATATTGTTAATGCTCTGCAGGCCGCTTTTTTTTTTACTACAGCAGCTTGAAATTTGGTCAGTATGTTTGTATTGATTATATCTAGTCCATGTTCGAAATAGGTCA
>JASEVX010000001.1:24271345-24405275 GCA_031761405.1 Serripes groenlandicus
GCTCCTCCATGGCAAAGATGTTAAGCCACCTTTATGGACATGCAGAACTCTGATTGATGACTTATTATTGTGTGGCTTGACTCAAAGTTCTAACAAATTGTCATTGTTATACGAAACTAGGACTTGGCGCATATGGGAACGGCCAATTCCCTAACGTCGTGTCTGTGTATTGATTCAGTATCAATGACGTTTCGCAATTTGTTTAGCTATGATACAGAGCTGGGTGTAATTTCAAACAAATAAATATAACCTAATACATATGCGGCATAAGGTGGATCCCGACAATATAACGAATCGCAGCAATATCCTTTGTGTATGACGCTTGATTATTTTCCCTTTTTTCCCATTTGTGTCAGCATGTGTACGCATTGGATAAAACAATAAACGGAAATGACAAAAGAATGCATTGAAATATAAAATTACGCCAAATTCATCCGCGGCGGTGCTGAGCCAACTAGTCCCTAAACAACTTTTGTTTTCAATTAAATGCCTGTATATCTTACATTGGGTTTAAATTCATTGTAAATACGTATAACATGGACTGGAAATGTTGTATTTGATTATTTTCAGTATGTTGACCTGGTTTAAAGTTAAAGTAGAGTATGTTGTGAAAGAAATTCGTCCAAGCCCGATATCATTTAAAATGACCACCGATTATTTCAAAGCTTAGAAATAACTATTTTCAATGATATCGGGTGTTCTACCTGGTGAAACTGGTTGATTTTAATGGGTGTAACCTCACTTTAAAAGAATTAAATAGAACAGTGCTCTCTTGAATAATTAATTTTAGCCTTTGTATAACGATGTAAAACGACCCGTTTGTGACCACTTTATACCATACTGAATGACAAGTCATTTGCCTAACGATTTTTTAAGCCACCAATGTTAATTTATTTCAAATGCAGCACACCCATACAGACACTTACCGTGATGAAAGTTGCCTAACTTTAAGAAAAGGTCAACCACTCTACCAACATCGCTATAATAGCCGGCTTCCACAGCAAGGCTGTAGAAGTGATATTTATACCCGTTCCCGTTACATTTCTCCCTCTTTTCTCTTGACTTCGACCCGAGGTCTCACAACTGAACACAATCAGTACACTAGAGCGGAGTCTATGTAACATCACTGGGAACCACCGGGGATCTTAACCCACAATCCCACCGCTGCCACCATTCGTAACGTGTACCGGAGTTAAGCCATCGCGGGTCACCCATCCAGGCACTTACCACGATGAACGTTGCATAATTTTAAAAAAAGGTCAACGACGCTATCAAAGCCGGCTTCCACAGCAATGCTTTAGAAATGATATTTATACATATACCCCGTTCCCGTTACATATGTAGTTGATATATATATGTAACAGTCAAACTGTGTAACTAGGAATTTCATGAAATTCCTGAAAAAATCAGGAAATTCGTGAAATGACCAATTCACCCATCCAGGCACTTACCACGATGAACGTTGCTTAATTTAAAAAAAAAGGTCAACGTCGGTATCAAAGCCGGCTTCCACAGCAATGCTTTAGAAATGATATTTATACATATACCCCGTTCCCGTTACATAAGTAGTTGAAATATATATGTAACAGTCAAACTGTGTAATTCCTGAAAAAAATCAGGAAATTCGTGAAATGACCAATTCACTTAGGGATGTATTCTTGCAATTTACACGGCTATAGTCAGGGAAACGATATACAGGTCAGCTTTAAATATAGCAAATTTCGCTATGACATACATGTGGGCATTATTTATCGTACCCAGAGTTACAACATTTAATACGAAGATGCATCTTCGGATTATGGCGTTGTTGACCAATTTAAGATTCCTGTGACCTTGAACTTTGACCCATTTTAATAAGCAGCGTACCTGTGCTCTAATTCCTATTGTTTACATACATGTAGAGTGGTCAAAAACTAACTAAATATTTACCTCATGGGTGTATCGCATACTAAAATTGGATTACCTTTTAACATGTACATGAGAGTACAAATAAATTAGTAAATCAGTTTAGAAAATGAGTCATGTACAGTCTACATGGATTGCCAGCGATATTGCTGCGCTAAAACTAGTATATTCACCCACATTCATACAGACCAATAAATGTAACAAGGTTCAATAATAAATAAAACATATTATAATTCACATAGTTTTTCTCAATTCATTTGCACTACACGCAAAAGTCTATAGTTCAAAACTGCCCAATACATCTGGCTGTATCACTATCTAGATATTAGCTAAACTTTCAATTAATTTACTTTTTAAGAAGTCGATAACCTTAACGAAAAATACAGCATTTATAGGAAGCATACAGAACATTACAAAAAGGAACACTTAGAAGTGTTTTAATTCATACTTAATTCAATTGGTCGTTAAACCGTTTGACGTATAGCCATTCCTATCGAGATTATTCAAACTGCATGAAAACGATCGTTTCCTAAGTACTAGCAGTGCGTGTTTTAATAAGGAGCATATTCATTCTCACACTGTATCGTTCTGAGCAATGGCACCTTAATTTGCATTGTTTACAAAAGGGTCAAAATTGCCCCTAAACCAGGGTTTTCAAAGTAGGTTTTTAGTTACAACTGTTTCACGCCAAGCCCTCGGTATGTGCGCTAGTTAAAATTCAAACATATTCACCAGTCATTAAGCTCTGGACGTGACTAGATGCCCGTTGGAAGAGTTGATAATTTAGATTTAAGATGTCGTATAACGAAAGAGCTATTGCAGAGCAGAGAATGTGTTTATAATTGTATGTCCTCTTTTTTTCCTTTACGAAATTCATGTCTTTGTGTTTAATCTAATGTTGCTTTGAACATGTATGCATGTTTAACGCGATAAAGTTTATTATTATTATTATTATTATTATTATTATATGTGTTGACTACATACCTGTGGGCTCTTCAACTCTGCCAGCCAAGGAAACGGGAGAGCAAAGGCAGTGTGGTTCAGAGATGTGTTAAAAGGAAGACATGAACATTTTGTATAACGTTGACCTAAATATGAGCCGTTCCAAGAGAAAACCAACAGTGTGGACTCTGCGTAAAGTATGGACCTGGATCAGCCTAAGCATGCCGCGCAGGCTAACCCGGACAGACACATTTCTGTGGATTTGCTGTTTCGGGAATCATTGCTCTACACCTCTTTCACCATGAGACGTAATGTGTCGGCCCAGATTAGATTGCGCAGGCTGATCTGGGTCTGGGTTGATACATTACGCAGGGGTCCATAATGTTGGTTTACGATACCTGTATTGTTTTATTGTTTCGGGGACGGGAGCGATGGTATTTCCCATTTATAATATAACTGTCGCTTGATGACTACATGTTGAGTGGCGGGGTTAACACACTGGACTGTCAATCCAGAGGTCTGGGGGTTCAAATTCCGGTCCGGATTCTGGAAATTTAAGAGGTGCGCTTTTAAGCGTCTTCCACTCAACAAGAGGTCAAGTACTGGTCCTTTCCAGGAAAAATAACCTCGCGTGTATCGGTGCTATACACCGGGAACGTAAAAGAACCAATGGGTATTTTCAGAAAGAGCTGGGGTATCGAATCCGGACTCCCTTGTATATAACTTTGTCTGCTCGCCAAATAAATAATTCTGATCGGCGAGGGTAAATAAAAGAAAGACTACATGACAAGGTCAGTAAACATAGGAATATACAGATAAATCATATTGTTGTGTATACATCATGCGGCGGTAATCCGCCGTGGTCGAGTGGTTAGCGTCGGGGATTTGAAACCGGGTATCCCGGGTTCGATCCCCAGTCACGGCACGACGGTCATGGTGGAGTGCCCTTGGACAAGGCACAATTTCTAGCCTAGTACTGATTTGTTTACCCAGGGATTATGAATAAGTGAACTGTCGCCTTGATATTACTGAAATAATGTTGTAAGCGACGTAAAACCCCAATTAAAAACATACATGATGCGACAGTCGAATACACACGGACAATACAGTGGTATGACGTATGAATTTCTTTTGAGAAGTCCCGGATCCGAACTCTGCCAAGGCAGTCATGATCATGTGGCATTGCTTTGCATGTTTATAGTCATGATCAAGTCGTGTTGCTTTGCTTGTTTGCAGCCATGGTCATGATCATGTGGAATTGCTTTTCATATTTGAAGCCATCATCATGTGGCATATTGCTTTGCATGTTTATAGCCATGATCATGTGGCGTTGCTTTGCATTTTTGCAGTTATGATCACGTGGCTTTGCTCTTTCATTGTATTTTGCAGAACATTACCGTATCAGTAATGGTTGCATTTTTGCTTCGTTTCTTCTCTCTGAATGCTTAAGATTAAATATATTTGACCTTCTATCTGAATGCTTAAGATTAAATATTAAACCTACTCTCATCTGGATGAATTTAAACAGACTTGCTTGATGCCTTAATTATTCATTCCCTGTTGATATGGAATCCGCTGTGGTCGAGTGGTTAGCGTCGGGGATTTCGAAACCGGGTGTCCCGGGTTCGATCCCCAGTCGCGGCATTACGGTCATGGTGGAGTGCCCTTGGGCAAGGCACATTTTCTAGCCTAGTACTGGTTTGTTTACCCAGGGATCATGAATAATTTAATTTAATTGCGCGCTAAATGTCGATGCGCCATAATTCATTCCCTGCTGATATGGTCATAATACATCCACTATTGGTGTAACATTAGTCGGAAAGGGTTCAAGTGGTTGCTACACCATTGGAAAAGGATGTGCCTTGCAGTCTGTGTGAACGATGTTAACCCTATAACCACGTAACGACACCAAGCAGCTGACAACCTTTGAAACATTGTCGTCTGCTGCAAAATTGTAGTATGTGGGGAAGGTTTAAGTTAAACATAATGGGATTCAAATTATTCATTACCTAAATACGGAAAGGCGAAGGCTAGAATCCTTATAGATATGGAGGTAAGTTTTCATCTCATCAAACGTCCAGTTACTTGTCATACATGGCTCAATCATCTGAAATAGACCGAATATAACAACGTTTGGCCCTTTCCTGAATAGTGAAGCCATGACATACAGCGACCTTTGCAGAAGATGATTTTTCAGACCTTTTATGCGAAAAAGGATTAAATTGCTTATAATGAAAACTCTCTACGTATCCCACAATATTTTCTAGTCCGTATAAAGGTTGCATTTTCATATCTAGATGTTACAGGGTTTTTGGCCTGGGGCTTTAGCCCCTGGTCATAATAGCACTACCACTTTTTCGGAGTTGGCAGCCTGCCAAATGCTGTTAGCACCAAACAACGCATGGGAAACTGCGCGGTCTCCCCCATAAATATCATTTTAATGTTGTTGGAACATCAGTGAAAAACTTTCAGTACTCCTATATAAGTTTAAAAAATGCTTTAGAAATTAATGCGCCGAGAGGTCAAATATGGACGCTTGTTAACATTATTAACATTCGCGAAGAGGAACGGAAAAAAAGAAAGAAGTCACATGGAAGTATTAATACCCATTACGGTCCCACTTCCTTAAAATGGTTTTGTTGTCTTTTGAATAGTTCCACTCAAATAAGATATTTGTTTATTAGATTTCTTTTCCAAATTAATGTTGCATGTTTATATTTTTTTCTTAAATTATATGCTTTAAGAATACACTGATATTAAATAAAATAAAAAATATTGAAAATTAATAAAAGTTTTACCATTTATCCCAATTTTGACTTTGTAATTTTTTCGTCGCTTTTTCAAAATGGGGTCCGGTAAAGAAATTGCCGATATTTTTTTTTTTGAGAAAGGTTTTGAAATATATCCCATTACGGTCCCACTACCTTAAAATGGTTTTGTTGTCTTTTGAATAGTTCCACTCAAATAAGCTATACAAGAACTGAATATTTCAAAAAGTTATTATAACTGTTTTTGCAAAATAATTGTGTAGCGTACTCATTAATGGCTAAGGACTTTAAAAGACAGCGGACATTAATACAAATCTGTTCAGCCAACATTAATCTGATAATTGATTAAAGTCATGTGTCAATATTCGAACCTAACTAGGCTAAAAGTCTGTTTAGATCGGCAACAGCTTGACATGTAAACACTTATATTGAATAATAAAGAGAGATAGCCGGGAAAGTCTTGGATTGGTCATTTTGTCGCTAAAAAACTGTTTAACAAGGGATTAAAACCCTTTCCCACATTTTGATGCATCTGACTTTCATGTGCAATTTCTTTCTTTGCCACAATGTTTTCAGCTTTTTTCAATAATAAAATTATAATTTTTCATAATTTTCCATATTCTTGCCTAGATTTTTTAGTCGGAGCCTTGTTTGTTGTATTATTTCATTACTTTTAAGTATTTTTTCCATATATGATTTCTTTATGTCATTATTTACAGACATATAACACCAGCCATTCAGTTATAATTTCTGACCCTGCAACCGTGCACTCAGGGCGAGCACTGTACCACTACACCACCGAGGTGCTCATGATGAAAAGTGGAAACAGTACTTTAAATAGAAGTCCCTAATTTTGCTTTATATTTTTATTTTCCTTAATCCTTTTCCTTATTTTAAGTATTTGCTGACGGCCTGGGGGCACCCGGTTTCGAAATCCCCGACGCTAACCACTCGACCACAGCGGATTCCATATCAACAGGGAATGAATAATTAAGGCATCAAGCAAGTCTGTTAAAATTCATCCAGATGTAGGTTTAATATTTAATCTTAAGCATTCAGATAGAAGGTCAATTATATTTAATCTTAAGCATTCAGAGAGAAGAAACGAAGCAAAAACGCAACCATTACTGATACGGTAATGTTCTGCAAAATACAATGAAAGAGCAAAGCCACGTGATCATAACTGCAAACATGCAAAGCAACGCCACATGATCATGGCTATAAACATGCAAAGCAATATGCCATTTGATGATGGCTTCAAATATGCAAAGCAATTCTACATGATCATGATCATGGCTGCAAACATGCAAAGCAACACGACTTGATCATGACTATAAACATGCAAAGCAATGCCACATGATCATGACTGCAAACATGTAAAGCAATGCCACGTGATCATGTCTGCAAACATACAAAGCAATGCCACGTGATCATGGCTTCAAACATGCAAAGCAATACCACATGATCATGGCTGCAAACATGCAAAGCAATGCCATATGATCATTGCTGCAAAAAGCTATCACTGATGATATTTATGGGAAAGGGTTAAAACGTAATATTATATATGACATGTTAGGCCTATACATGCAATAACTATTCATTTTCCATCAGACAACTTTGCCACAATGTTTTCAAGTTTACTCAAGTTTACTCAATAATCATACATTCATCCATAGATATTTTCAAAGTTTTTCTGCTACGGATTTTATTTATGTGGGAAAGGGTGAATACTTTGAAACTCTTCCTCTTTCTATTGCAGGACCAATCTGTATTTAGCGACGGTGTGGGAACGTTATATGAACACTTTTACACAGTGCACTATGAAAATGTATCATTCCTAGGATATAAACGTATCAATACAGGATACATAACCATGGAGGCAACATTTGAAAGAATTCTGCACTATAACGTATCATTCCTAGAACAAACAAGATGTGTTTGTGAAACACTGATGCCCCCCAATGGCAACATCTAGGTCAAAGGTCAAGGTCGCCAGGTCAAAAATATTGGTACTGACAGAAAGGTCATGTCACAAGGAATACACATGTGAAATATGGTAGCCGTACCTGTTATGGTTCAAAAGTAGTGGTCAAGGTTAAAGTTTGTTTCGAGAATGGCAACATCTAGGTCAAAGGTCAAGGTCGCAAGGTGAAACATTTTGGTACTGACAGAAAGGTCATGTCACAAGGTATACACATGTGAAATATGGTAGCCTTACCTGTTATGGTTCAAAAGTAGTGGGGAAGGTTAAAAAAAAATTGAGAATGGCAACATCTAGGTCAAATGTCAAGGTCAAAAATGTTGGTACTGACAGAAAGGTCATGTCACAAGGAATACACATGTGAAATATGGTAGCCGTATCTGTTATGGTTCAAAAGTAATGGCCAAGGTTAATTTTTTTTTCGAGAATGGCAACATCTAGGTCAAAGGTCAAGCTCGCAAGGTCAAAAATGTTGGTACTGACAGAAAGGTCATGTCACAAGGAATACACATGTGAAATATGGTAGCCGTACCTGTTATGGTTCAAAAGTAATGGCCAAGGTTAAAGTTTTTTTTGAGAATGGCAACATCTAGGTCAAAGGTGGTCAAGGTCGCAAGGTCAAAAATGTTGGTACTGAAAGAAAGGTCATGTCACAAGGAATACACATGTGAAATATGGTAGCCGTACCTGTTATGGTTCAAAAGGAATGGCCAAGGTTAAAGTTTTTTTCGAGAATGGCAACATCTAGGTCAAGGTCGCAAGGTCAAACATTTTGGTACTGATAGAAAGGTAATGTCACAAGGAATACACAAGTGAAATATGGTAGCCGTACCTGTTATGGTTCAAAAGTAGTGGTCAAGGTTAAAGTTGTTTTCGTGCAGACAGGCCAAAAACTACATCTAGGTCAAAGGTCAAGGTTGCAAGGTCAAAACTGTTGGTACTGACAGAAAGGTCATGTCACAAGGAATACACATGTGAAATATGGTAGCCGTACCTGTTATGGTTCAAAAGTAATGGCCAAGGTTAAAGTTTTTTTCGAGAATGGCAACATCTAGGTCAAAGGTCAAGGTCGCAAGGTCAAACATTTTGGTACTGACAGAAAGGTAATGTCACAAGGAATACACATGTGAAATATGGTAGCCGTACCTGTTATGGTTCAAAAGTAATGGCCAAGGTTAAAGTTTTTTTCGAGAATGGCAACATCTAGGTCAAAGGTCAAGGTCGCAAGGTCAAACATTTTGGTACTGACAGAAAGGTCATGTCACAAGGAATACACATGTGAAATATGGTAGCCGTACCTGTTATGGTTCAAAAGTTGTGGTCAAGGTTAAAGTTTTTTTTGTGCAGACAGACAGACCAACAGACAGACCAACAGACAGACAGGCCAAAAACTATATGCCCCCCGAATCGGAGATTCCGCGGAGGCATAAAAATATTAATACAGGAGAATTGACCACAGAAGTAACATGTGAAAGAATTCTGCTGAAGACAAGACTGACGAAAATGTTTGTGCTAATAGGGGAAATGGCTTCTTTTTTTTTTCAAAATGAATACCACTGTCTGACAAATGTGTTTGAAATAAACTTTCAGGACAAATCTGTCCATACAGACTGACTAACTTGTTGCAAACAGGGTTTAATTGAATCATTATTTTTGAATAGACTTGAAATTATAGTCTATAGGACAAACACATTATTCTCAGGTTTGAAGTGTCCAAATAAACAACCTCAATGTCTTATAAATCAACATGTACTTTTAAAAGGACTGTCTCAAAATTATTGGCTTACTATTTTTAAACGATTCAAACTATTCCAAGTAGTCCTTAAAGTCGTATCTAAGCAAGATCATACCGATTTGATTCTGTTGTATGGATTTATTATTTTGTCATTGTGAAACTGTGCTAAAGTAAGCTTAATCCTTTCCAACATACAACAAATCTGCAGCAGACGAATTTGAAAACATCTAGAAAGAGAATGTGTGATAATTGCGGAAGTTCATTTCAAATCTCATTTTGATTGACTTCCGGAACTGATTTCAATAAAACGCAAATCAATTCTGTCCTCTAATACAGGAAATACCAGCGGCTTATTGCAAGAAGCAGACATTTGTGAAAATATGAAATATATCAAATTGAGCAATTCTCCTTTTCCAACAATATCATCACTTCTCTATCAAATAAGTCTATGCATATGTTCCTTATATGAAACTTTTTTCAGAGCAGAGTTCCAAATCAGAAATGTCTCATCAGAGAAACAGTTCGACGGATTAAGGGTGTCTGTTATAGTAGAATGGTCCTCAGATCTTTTGTTAACGGCATTTAGTCGTTCCTCGACTATTTGCATAACTCTTCTGTTTGGTGTTGACATCGATTGTACATTTCTAATATTTGACTGCACTTTAGCATGCTCGTTATGAAAAGAGCATAGCACGATTGTTTCATAATACAAGATTCTTGCACGCGCTCGACGTTATAGAAATGTAAAATTATGAAGTATGAAAAGATCTTGTACAATTGTTCTACGCATTCTTATGTATAACTATGGCAATAAAACTATTCCCACTTTTAAGACGAATTGTGCACGTGTTTGAAGCAGACGACCTTTGAAAAACAGTGTGACAAATGGATAATCTGCTTAAAATAAGCAATTTCTTCTTTTGACACATTTTCCCCCAAATATATTCAATAATTATACTTGTTTTAATAGAGATTTCCTCAAACTTGCTTAGAAATTTTCAAATTCGTCTGCTGCACTATGTGGGCAAGTATTACATTCCGAACGTTTGTTCGAGGAAACGAACATCGATTGGGGAAAAAAAGGAATATAATACATCTATTGTGCTGTCTCGTGTGCGGGAGGTCGCGGGTTCGAGCCTCAGTTGTGTCACACCAAATACATGAACATGTCGAGGGCTTGGCGTGAAACGGTTGTAACTAAAAACCTATTTTGTAAACCCTTGTTTAGGGGCAATTTTGACCCTTTGTAAACAATGCAAATTTAGATGCCATTGCTCAGAACGAGCAATGGCACCTAAATTTCCATTGTTTACCAAGAAAATTAAGTTAACGCTTATAAAGACTTTATGGCGAGGTGATAAACCTTGGTAAAAAAAATAGCAATTTAGTTACAACCGTTTGACACCAAGCCCTCGATGTTAGTTGTTACTTTCCCTTCTTTGTGCTCAGGATTGTAGGGCTAGCATTACGACCAACTTGCTGGTGTCAAGATAATTGTACCGGTTATATTGACAGATTACCCAGGAAAGGCTGTGATGTAACTGAAAAGTTGTTGGAACGACATAAACAAAGCATACGACGAAACTAACAAAGCATGTAGTATGACTTATGCAACAGGATATTTTAAATATTTGAAATGCATCAGAAAATTGACCTATATGGACTTGACCTACGTGCATTAGATGTGGTTAAGGAGAAGTCGTTTAAAGCAAAAAGTTGACGCACGCACGCAGGCACGCAGGCATGCATGCACGCACGACGGACAATTCGACATGATATAAGCTCGACTGGCTTCTAGCCAGTGGAGCTAAAAAGAAAGAAGGCATGTTTAGTTCTCAAAACCCATCAAAATCCACAAAAATTCATGTTTTCCCCCAAAAAAAGAGGTAACACTCATTAGCTACAACATACAATATCATAAAGAGTATAAGATATAACTATGACTGAAGTTTGAAAACGGTAAGATTTGTAGTTTTTTAGGAAATGTAAAAAAAACGAAACTTTAACGTTGAGCTAAACACAAAATAATAAAAATACAAGAAATAAAAATAAAAAAAGGGACCCAAAATCCGTTTTATATGTTGAAGTAATTTATCTATGAAATGTGTGTGCACAATTTGAAATCAATCTAACAAAATAGGAAGATGCTATATCCAATTCTCAAAATCCAACACAAATCATGTATTTTACCCCAACAAGAAGGTTACACTCAGCATCTATAGCATACAATATGAAGAAGGGTACTAGATGTAATCTTATTCCAAATATGAAGGCCCAAGCACCAGTACTTATTGAGAAAAAAGTAAAAAAACGTTGAGCTAAACGCAAAGTTCAAAAATACAAGAAATTGAAAATTGAAAGAATCCAAATGTTTGACCCAAAAACCCGTTTGATATGTTTGAAGTACTTAATCTATGAAATGTGTGTGCACAAATTGAAATCAATCTAACAAGAAGAATAAAGAAGCTATGTCCAATTCTCAAAATCCGCCCAAAACCACCAAAAATAAATTGTTTTACCCAAAATAGAAACTCACACTCAGCATCTTCAGTATACAATATTTCAATATGTAACTATATTTCAAATATGAAAGCCCTAGCACCAGTACTTATTGAGAGAAATTAAATAAATCGAAACATTAACGTTGAGCTAAACACAAAATGTTTGACGCCGCCGCCGTCGTCCCAAGAAAAGCAGCACCTTAGTCTCGCTTTCGCAACTTCGTCGCGGCGAGACAAAAATGATTGGGTAATAATTAACTCGGTTTTGTTCTCATGATAATCGATTTGTTGATTTTGAGTAAAAAAAAATAATCTTATTTTGAATATCATTTTGAATATGAATTTGGTCATTCTTCAATACTTAGCTCTATGTGTATGACTTTAAACAACATTAACATATGCCTTATTGAAATCTTTTAAATCATATCCGTACAATCTAGTCTTGGTCTACACCGTTCGCTTTTCGTGTATCTATACTAGTTGTGTGAATCTATGCTAGTTTCGTGTATCTATACTAGTTGTGTGAATATATGCTAGTTTCGTGTATCTATACTAGTTTCGTGTATCTATACTAGTTTCGTGTATATATAATAAGTGTGTGTATCTATACTAGTTTCGTGTATCTATACTAGTTGTGGGTATCTATACTAGTTTTGTGTATCTATACTAGTTTCGTGTATCTATACTAGTTGTGAGTATCTATATTAACGTCGTGTATCTATACTAGTTGTGTGCATCTATACTAGTTGTGTGCATCTATACTAGTTTCGTGTATCTATACTAGTTGTGTGCATCTATACTAGTTGTGTGCATCTATACTAGTTGTGTGCATCTATACTAGTTGTGTGTATCTATACTAGTTTCGTGTATCTATACTAGTTTCGTGTATCTATACTAGTTGTGTTTATCTATACTAGTTGTGTGTATCTATACTAGTTGTGTGTATCTATACTATTTGTGTGTATCTATACTAGTTGTGTGCATCTATACTAGTTGTGTGCATCTATACTAGTTGTGTGCATCTATACTAGTTGTGTGTATCTATACTAGTTTCGTGTATCGATACTAGTTTCGTGTATCTATACTAGTTGTGTTTATCTATACTAGTTGTGTGTATCTATACTAGTTGTGTGTATCTATACTATTTGTGTGTATCTATACTAGTTGTGTGTATCTATACTAGTTGCGTGTATCTATACTAGTTGTGTGCATCTATACTAGTTGTGTGCATCTATACTAGTTGTGTTTATCTATACTAGTTGTGTGTATCTATACTAGTTGTGTGTATCTATACTAGCTGTGTGTATCTATACTAGTTGTGTGTATCTATACTAGTTGTGTTCCTCTATACTAGTTTCGTGTATCTATACTAGTTGTGTTCCTCTATACTAGTTGTGTGCATCTATACTAGTTGTGTTTATCTATACTAGTTGTGTGTATCTATACTAGTTGTGTGTATCTATACTAGTTGTGTGTATCTATACTAGTTTCGTGTATCTATACTAGTTTCGTGTATCTATACTAGTTGTGTGCATCTATACTAGTTGTGTGTATCTATACTAGTTTCGTGTATCTATAATAGGTGTGTGTATATCTACTAGTTGGGTGTATCTATACTAGTTGTGTGTATCTATACTAGTTGGGTGTATCTATACTAGTTGTGTGTATCTATACTAGTTGTGTGTATCTATACTAGTTGTGTGTATCTATACTAGTTGTGGGTATCTATACTAGTTTCGTGAATCTATACTAGTTTCGAGTATCTATACTAGTTGTGTGTATCTATACTAGTTGTGTGTATCCATACTAGTTGTGTGTATCTATACTAGTTGTGTGTATCTATACTAGTTGTGTGTATCTATACTAGTTGTGTGTATCTATACTAGTTGTGTGTATCCATACTAGTTTCGTGTATCTATACTAGTTGTGTGTATCTATACTAGTTTCGTGTATCTATACTAGTTGTGTGTATCTATACTAGTTGTGTGTATCTATACTAGTTGTGTGTATCTATACTAGTTGTGTGTATCTATACTAGTTTCGTGTATCTATACTAGTTGTGTGTATCTATACTATTTGTGTGTATCTATACTAGTTGTGTGTATCTATACTATTTGTGTGTATATATACTAGTTGTGTGTATCTATACTATTTGTGTGTATCTATACTAGTTGTGTGTATCTATACTAGTTTCGTGTATCTATACTAGTTTCGTGTATCTATACTAGTTGTGTGTATCTATACTATTTGTGTGTATCTATACTAGTTGTGTGTATCTATACTAGTTGTGTGTATCTATACTAGTTTCGAGTATATATACTAGTTGTGTGTATCTATACTAGTTTCGTGTATCTATACTAGTTGTGTGTATCTATACTAGTTGTGTGTATCATATACTTTTTAAGGGTGTGTCATTAAGTGGCTCGCAGGCCGCCCAATACAACACGCGTGACGCATAGCTTGCACCGCGTCGCGCAAGATGTTACGCATAGGTTTACAAACAATTTACGAAATGTGTACTATCCTTTTATCACGCATTGTCCAGCCATCCTGATGCCAAGGTTAATGTTCACGCATGATTCACTACAGTGGTACGCACACTGTCACTCCTGGAACCAACTTGCTTCTCAAAGTATGTCACACTGTATGTGCGCTAGTTAAAATTTAAACATATTCACCAGTCAACTTTGGACGTGATTAGATGCCCGTTGGAATTTAATAAAACTTCATACGATGATACAACACATTGAGAAGAGTGCAGTGTACAAGAACCATAAATCTACCGGCTTGTCTTATTTTTTACCTTTATGAAATTCGTGTCTTTGTATTTAACTGTATGCTTAAACATGTATGCATGTTTAACGCAATACAATTATTATTATTTCTATTAGTTTTATTTGTAGTAGTAGTAGTAGTAGTAGTATTAGTATTAGTATTATTAGTATATGTGTTGACTACATACCTGTGGGCTCTTCAACTCTGCCAGCCAAGGAAACGGGAGTGCAAAGGCAGTGTGGCTCAGAGATTTGTTGAAAGTAAGACATGAACATTGCCAGCCATGGTAACGGGAGAGTAAGACATGATCATTTGGTATAACGTTGACCTAAATATGAGCCGTTCCAAGAGAAAAAACAACATTGTGGACTCTGCGTTAAGTATCGACCCGGATCAGCCTAAGCATGACGCGCAGGCTTACCCGGACATACTTTTTTCTGTGGCTGTGATTGACTGTTTCGGGAATCATTGCTCTATACCTCTATCACCCTGAGACGTAACGTGTCGGTCAAGATTAGACTGAGCAGGCTGATCTGGGTCGATACATAACGCAGGGTCCATAATGTTGGTATTCTCATGGAATGGCTCATATGTTTAATTTTGTTTTTATTATTTATTTACGTAATCAAAGGCCACCGGCCCAAAATACATAATCAAATGTTACAAATAATATTACATCATATGAAAAATAGGTTATGTCAATTGCAGCATATTAAGTATAAACATGCTATATGTAAAACAAACAATACAATACAGAAAACACAAAGTTCATTTTCTGTGAGATACATGTTCCTACAAACCATCAATTCCCTCATAAGTTTTGTAATAATATATCTCATTGAACCACGATTTTGATTGAACATTGCAACAATGGTTGACCGAGATCTGTATTGTTGTATTGTTTCGGGGACGGTAGGGATGGTATTTTCCATTTATAATTTAACTGTCGCTTGATGACTACATGACATTTGAGCCGTCGCGCGAGAAAATCAACAGTATGGCCTCTGCGTAATGTATCGACCCAGATCACTCTGCACAGTCCGCACAGACTGATCCGGGCCGACACATTCCGACGCAGGGGGATAGAGGTATAGAGTTATGTTCCTGTCCGGGTTAGCCTGCGGGGCATGCTTAGGCTGATTCAGGTCGATACTTTACGCAAAGTCCATTATGTTGGTTTTCTTGCGGGACGGCTCATTTATCCATCATGCGACAGTCGAATGCACACGGACAAAACAGTGCTATCACGTATGCATTTCTTTTGTGTGGTCCCGGATCTGCCAACATTTATCCATCATGCGACAGTCGAATGCACACGGACAAAACAGTGCTATTACGTATGCATTTCTTTTGAGAGGTCCCGGATCTGGCAAACACACCGACATTTATTCATGTTGCTTCTTGTTAACCGGTACACTTGAAGGCAAAATGCGCCGTGGCTTCAAATGTGCCTTTAAGTACTGGGGTGAATTATAACCCCAATGATGCCAGAAAAGTGGACAAACGGACATTTTGTATTTCATGGAGACTTAATTTAACCATTCACATTTACATTTAACATATTTCTACCACTAACTCAGATGTCACAATAGGCCGTTCAGTCAGTTTTCTATTTATGAATGCTTTTGAAAAAATAAAGCAAAGCAATGTTAACTCGGATAACGAATGTTGTAGGGCGGAAACGTATGCTTATTTGGAAGAGTTAAAAACATTGTGGTAAAAAGGAAAGTGTTCATTATTAGCAATTTACAGTTTTCTACAGCAAATGAGTCAACATATGCCTGCATATTGGAAAAGGATTAAAAAATTCCGTTGGTTCGGCAATGAAATATATATGCCAATTGTTTAAGATGTATTGTTGAAAACAATTCCGTTCCACTCAATACCCTGTATATTATTACAAAACCCTTTCAATGCATAAACGTACACTGAACATAAGAGCACATACCTTACTTTACTTTTCAGACAGAGTAGTTACCAATTTTAACTTATTAACATTTCTTATCATTTATGAGTCAAAGCTAACATTTCCCAAATGCAACACACCTGCAGAAAACGAAGTTGACAACATACGTGGGAATTAAATGAAAGTACAACTTTAGATAAGAGTTGAAAATATTCTGAGCAAAGAGGAATCATAGGTGCACATTTAGGTCATACAGCATGTATGGACAAACATATCTTCATCTACACTTGCCACACATATCAGAAGGATGGTTTTCCCGCTCATTCAAATCAGACCAAAACACTTTGCTGTACGTATAATGTAATGACAACACCGCTATAATGGTCGTCTCGAATTGACCCTATACACTTAAATACTAATGAGCGCGTGCTCGCTTTCTTTGTCCAATAGCACGATACAATCACCACTCGGTTCTATAAAATCGGAAAACTCGACAATCATCCGCTCTTTATCTCATTTATCTATCAGGATTATCATACCTATTTGTATACAGAACGATTCGGTAAGCGACAACTTGATTGGCTGACGCAAACATCTGGCAGTCTTCAGATCTATATACGAGCGAGCGAGGTTTAGGTCTGGTTTTAATGAGATTGGTTGTCCTGGTGCTCACGTCAATGTGAACCGCAGATTAGAATGTTTAGAAACAACAAGGATTCGGATCATATTATATATACAATCTTCTTGAGGCCATGATATTCCACGGGGATCGACAACACTGCATGAATGAGTTGATGAAAGTTAACCTGCAGTACCTTGCCAAAACAAAGACTGCTTTGGATCTGTACTGGAAGCAATGTTCTGAAGGTCTGAATACCTAAAGTGAAAGAACAACACTGGACTATGTATGTATACACCATGAATTGTTTCGAGGCAAACTTTTACTTTTCAACATTGGAAACATCATGTGTAAGTCCAAAATGAAAGTGTTGTTATGTTCTGTTCTGTTCTAAGTACCTCATACCAAGACAATTTACACAAAATTAATAATTCAAAGTTGTTTCCATGTAAATATTGTCTTGCATTATGAAACTGCGTAGTAACGACCAATTGAGAGTGGTTAAGCAACAAGCACGCTTGATGAATACAATCATGAGCTGTCAGTTTCATTTCTAAATTATTGTATAGTTATAGAATATTATTTGATATGTTGTTGCAAAAGGAGACACATCTCATTGTGTTCAATATTTTGATTTACCACTGTTTTCAAAATTCGTCTGCAATTTGGAATGGTTTTATTATATCCAGACAAAGATAATTGAGCCCATCCGTTCAAAAAGGTGCAAGTTGACATTTATGGACAGTGTACGTTCAGACCACCATGTCCTCCTGCTCAAGTTCTTTTGAATCTACACAATATGACAGAATCTTCTAACAAGCCTATGTGAATAATCTACCAGTGAAGATCTTCCACAGCGCCGCGACAGGGGGTCGAACCCGGGAATCCCTGTTCCAAATCCCCGACGCAAACCACTAGAGTCACGGCGGTTTCCTTTTAACAAACCCTTTCAAATGATACAGACAAAATCTAACCGGCACACACATGTAGTCTAATCTTTGGTGACATCGATGTTATTAAAATGCAAAACCTTTCTCGCCCAGATAGCTCATTCAGTAAGAACGATGTTTATCAATCCAGGCATCGTGAGTTCGAACCCTGGCTAGGCCAGCCTATCTCTTCGATGATTGACAAAATAAACTATATCTTACGACATTCGTCTTCGTCCAAGGGGCTTAGAGGTGTGTCCAGTGGTTGCCCAGTGTATTGCGCACTGGTGCGAGAAAGCATGGAAACGCACCCTTTGGTGAACTAGACGCTATGAAGTAACTGAAATAAGTTGAGAATGATATTAACTTAAACATTTTCAGCGCCGAATTGTATAACATAGACTCTTCCATGTTCAAAATCGGGCGTCTCCATTTCTCTCTCTTAATAACAGATTTGGACTATCTTGATAAAAGGCAAACAATGCTGATTCCAGAATGTGCGGAACCTTCGCTAATGATATAGAATAAATAAGCCACACCCTTTTGAAAAAACTGGTGCATATCAGAAAAAAATAGTGCATATCGCAAGATATTTTTTCTAAAAAGTTACTTTTTAGCAAATGAAAAAGCGTCTATTTATAGGTTATATAATAATATACAATTATGGACTTTTCAGTTGTTATACATGACAGCTGAAAAAGCCCATAACTGTTTTATTATATAACCCTCAATTTATCATGTTGTTTTGATATTGCTCAACTTAAAAGAAAACAGAATAGTTATATTTACCAAGCAGTTTAGGAGGATAAAGGCGTAGGATATTAATAGGCGGCTCATGGGATTCCCCGGTCTTCTCCTGTTACTATTTATAAAACTGGTGCATATCAGAAAAAAACCGGTGCATATCGCAAGATATTTTTTCTAAAAAGTTGCATTTTAGCCAATGCCGAAAAAGCGTCTATTTATAGGTTATATAATAACAACTGATATTGCATCCTTGTACCAAATGGAACATAGAAGGAACAGTTAAAGTAAAAACCTTTATTCTTAGAACAAAGTTCCACGTGAACACCAACAGTATGGACTCTGCGTAATGTATCGATCCGGATCAGCCTGTGCAGACCGCGCAGGTTAATCCGGGCCGACAAATTTCGTCTTAGGGGGATAGAGGTATAGAGTAATGATTCCTGAAACAGAAAATCCACAGGAGGCGAAAAGTGTTTGTCTGGGTTAGCCTGCACGGCATGCTTTGGCTAATCCGGGTTGATACTTTACGTAGAGCCCACACTGTTGGTTTTCTCATGTAACAGCTCATATATGTTTTCCATCTGGTCTCTTAACCCCCCTTTCCACTATACAATAAAAGCACTGCAGTGCTGAGGGCTGCTGGAAGGTTGGATTTTCGACGCACGAGCCCTACGCTCCCCCCCCCCCCCGGTTAATCCGCCACTGTATATTTCACGTGACATCTTTGGGGTGGGGGTGGGGAGTCGGGCACGGGACGTATGGGCCCCCGCTAAATCCGCCCCTGCATTTGCCCCGCTTTTTCTTTGTTTACCATTATTTTTTCGACGCACGGGCCCTACGCCCCCCCCCCCGGTTAATCCGCCACTGTATTGTTCACGTGACTTCTTTCTTTTTTTCCCGTTCCTCTTCGCGAATGTTAATAATGTTAACAAGCGTCCATGTTTGACCTCTCGGCGCATTAATTTCTAAAGCATTTCTTAAACTTATATTGGAGTACTCACGCCTTCAGTTTTTCATTAATGTTCCAACAACATTAAAATGATATTTATGAAGGAGATCCTATCCTTTTAAATGCAGTTTTGTTGCATCCATGATGAACTTTTTACTCGCGCAGTTTCTCATGCGTTGTTTGGTGCTAACAGCAATTGGCAAGCTGCCAACTCGAAAAAATGGTATTACTACTATGACTCTAAAGCCCCAGGTCAAAAATGGTATATTACAGACGATACAAAAATATGTTGCAGACGACCTTAAAAACATGTGTTGACAAATGTACATGCAGTAAATCTAAAAATGAAAGTATGATAATTGAATGTAGATCATCTGCAGATGTGGCAAAATACGACTGCAAGAAATGACCATTGATTTAATTTATATTGTTACATAATCATCATTTAGAAGTCCAGCGCCCAACTATATATTTCACTGTCTTAGATGCCGCATTGCAAATGATGTTTTTAATGCTCTTACACTGGCATCGTGAAACGGTTAGTGCATATGTAAACACACATTAAATAAAGAGTGAGAACCTCTACTATGACATGTAGGATTTCAGAAGTTATATCATTCCAGCCCTTTAACCCTTGCCCACAGAAGAGGAATTTTAAAGACATTGTGGCAAAAGAAAAAGAGTTACTGTATGTGGGAACAGATTAACCAACCGTTTCAAATAGTATAGACCAAAATTATACCTACACACACATGAAGTCTAATCTTTGTTTACATCGGAATTATTAAAATGCAAAACATTCGCGCCTAGCATTGCCCAAGTAGAATCTTGTATAGAGTAATAGTGCGCGAAAACGCAAGGAAACACGCCTTTGGTGAACTAGCCGATGTGAAGTAAATGAAATTCGTTGAAAACTCCAAATCAATCAATGCAAAGGGAAAATTGAATAATTTGCAAAAATTAGTTACGTTTTTTTTTAGGATAACGGCATTCGTATTTGTATATTTGAATAAATACGTTAACAAAGAATAAAGATCCGAGCGGTGCTCCAGGAAAACCAACCTTAGCGTTATCATAACTTTTATATGAAAAAGATATGTCCCTTATAAATGGTCCAAATGGATACTGTTTCACAGACGTCTCTTGAAACATGATATGAGCCGTCCCGCGAGAAAACTAACATTATGGTATCTGCGTAAAGTATAGACCCGGATCAGCTAAAGCATGCCGCGCAGGCTAACCAGGAGAGACACATTTCGCCTCCTGTGGATTTTCTGTTTCAAGAATCATTACTCTATACCTCTATCCCCCTGAGACGGAATGTGTCGGCCCGGATCAGTCTGCGCGGACTGGGCAGGCTGATCTGGGTCGATACATTACGCAGATACCATAACCTTAGTTTCCTCGCGGAACGGCTCATAGGACTTATAGGACCCCGGTAGCTCAGTCGGTAGCGACGCGGGCTGTCAATCCAGGGGTTGTGAGTTCGAATCCCGGCTCGGCCAACTTTCTTTCCGACGATTGACAAAAGCCAATGCGACATGCGTCATTCGTCTTCCACCAATGGGCTTAGTCTATGTGGAAAAGCAGCCCGTTGCTTGGGAAGATTGTTGTGTGGAGTACTGGTGTGAGAAAACCAGGAAATGCATGAGTAGGTGAACTGGCCGCCGTGATATAACTGAGAAATTGTTAAAAATGGCGTTAAACCCCTACAATCAATAGGACTTAATTGCAGAAAAAGGTTAACGAGATCAGATGGCAAGTATCTTACACTGGTCGTAAATACCTTAAGGCTGTTTTAGGCAAAGCGCCGCTGAATTAGACAAATCGTCATAGAAGACATCAATATGTCTTAAGCTCGTCTATTTTATGGAGAAATTAAGTCGGGCTATTTTGATAACCTTTGCGTCGACGTCTTCCGTGTCGTCGTCACAAAACTTTAACCTTAACTAATAACTCAAAAACCTTTCAATATTTTCAAATGAAACTTGGTACACAATTTGTCAAGTCAAATAACTCTGGCTTTGATAATTATTCAATTACGCCCCTTTTGAGACTTAGAAAAAAAAGGACGAGCGTTAGTGTTTGCTCGCCGGCGATCTTGTTCAATATATCCTATATGTTTTGTTATTAACATGTCTCTAAAATGAAATTATTATAAACAAGTGTGGACTAAGATTTGACTGCACATGTGTTCATGCTAGTAGATATGGAATATAACATTGCAGTTGCGCTACCTGACTTTGTATTGTACAACGAGGCGTATGTCAATATTCCCACGCCCTGATTAGACAATACAAAGATATGTGTCGCTAATGTGACGTAACTGTCCTTTTCTCGTATACCTAGTATAACCTTTGAAACAGAATAACAACAATTTATACAAATTTCAATATTTTCAATAATGAAATAATAAGCACAACTTACACATGAAAAAAGTTTTTGGGTTTCTTTGAATCAATCATTTGAATGACGTGAAATCATGTTTCAATGACGTCACGTCAAATTTCAGTGACGTCTCATTACCATTTTTGGTACTGTGTTTGACTTAGTCAAATACATAATTCTTATCCGTCGTTTACTTTTTTCCAGTGACAATCCGCATGTACTTGCGCCGGAAAATGTGCAGGTATATAATAAAATCTAAGCTATGCGGTGTTCACACATACTATTACAGTTTCACGTGTATCGAGCGGCATTCCAGGAAAAAAGCAGCTTCCACCGATTGCGATAAATCAAGATCCAGCTCAACATTCGGGAAGATCTAGATCGGCATTGTTCGCCAGTTAGTCACAGAAAATTCCTATAAACATACAGACAACCATTGTATTTAGATCAGAATATACGGATGCGCAGGCAGATCTTTATCTTTTACACGCGTCGTAATACAGTCAAGGTTGGTTTTCATCGAGCTCGACCCAATCGTTAATGAGATAGAATAAGCCACACCCATTTCAAACGCCCATTGCTAAAGCCCCTTTCTCACACACAACAAATCTGCAGCAGCTAGCTAGACCACTTAGAAAACATCGAGGCAAATATTTGGTAACAAAAATAAGCATTATCATTGAATATCGTTAAAATATTGTTGCAACACGATTATGAGCGCAGTATCTCCTTTAGTGCATTTCACAACTTTTTTTCTGCAAAAGTTGTCTGCTGCAAATGCCTGTCCATGCGGTACAGGGTTAACTTCTTTGTGTCGGATTTAACTGACAGTGTCATTTGCTTACGTCATACATCGACGATCGATTTAGCAGTTTAAAGCATTCGCGCATTAGTTGTGCATCTACAAACAATTGGCAGTCCGTTGTCACTGTAACTACCATGAAGCTTTATTTCATACCGCTGATCGATTTGCTCTGCATTTTCAACGTTAAGTGTTTGCGAGGGACAAGCAACTCTATGAGTTTCAGCAAGGATGCAAGCATCATGGGGAAAACCTGCCCGGACAATAATGCATTTTCAGCAAAGAATATCCATAGCATGTTTGTTTGTGCAACGATGTGCCACCAGGACGAAGTGTGTGCGAGTTTCTTCTTCTCCAGCAGCGATGGAAGGTGTGATGGCTGTAAGCTGTTCTATAACGACGCGTTGGCGCTGACTGGGGTAATGGAAGGCAGTATGTATTACAAACGTATGTATCAACCATAACTTTAAGGTACACGTTGGTATTTCTGAACAATTTAGGTTTAGATCAGCTTGTTCGTCTGATACGTCTCATCGGAATCTTCACATGTTCTCATAAACGTCTAACAAACTTGCGTAAGTAATTTGTGGATAGTGTAGATCTTGATCTGATATGCTATTCTGTATCTGAACTGTTTACAAAACCATCTTGTTCCTTTTTCATTCGTTCGTCTTGTCGTCAGTCGTCAGCTTTTTCTTTAAATGACATCTCCACCTAAGCGGCTGTTTGGACATCTGATCCGTCTCATCGGAATCTACACGTGTTGTCATAATCGTCAAACAAACTTGTGCAAGGAGTGTGTGGATAGTACAGATCTTGATATGACTGCGGATGCATATTTTGTTCTGTATCTGCAATGTTTCTAAACTCCAACATGTACCTTCTGTATCTATATTGTTAACAAACTCCAACATGTACCTTCTGTATCTACATTGTTAACAAACTCCAACATGTACCTTCTGTATCTAAACTGTTCGCAAACTCCAACATGTACCTTCTATATCTACACTGTTCCCAAATACCAACATGTACCTTCTGTATCTAAACTGTTCCCAAACTCCAACATGTACCTTCTATATCTACACTGTTCCCAAATACCAACATGTACCTTCTGTATCTACACTGTTCCCAAACTCCAACATGTACCTTCTATATCTACACTGTTCCCAAATACCAACATGTACCTTCTGTATCTAAACTGTTCCCAAACTCCAACATGTACCTTCTGTATCTAAACTGTTCCCGAATTCCAACATGTACCTTCTGTATCTACACTGTTCCCAAACTCCAACATGTACCTTCTGTATCTAAAATGATTCCCAAACTCTTACATGTACCTTCTGTATCTACACTGTTCCCAAACGCCAACATGTACCTTCTGTATCTACACTGTTCCCAAACTCTAACATGTACCTTCTGTATCTACACTGTTCCCAAATACCAACATGTACCTTCTGTATCTACACTGTTCCCAAACTCCAACATGTACCTTCTGTATCTAAAATGATTCCCAAACTCTTACATGTACCTTCTGTATCTACATTGTTCCCAAACTTCAACATGTACCTTCTGTATCTACACTATTCCCAAACGCTAACATGTACCTTCTGTATCTACATTGTTCCCAAACTTCAACATGTACCTTCTGTATCTACACTATTCCCAAACGCTAACATGTACCTTCTGTATCTACATTGTGAACAAAATCCAACATGTACATTCTGTATCTACACTGTTCTCAAACTCTAACATGTACCTTCTGTATCTACACTGTTCTCAAACTCCAACATGTACATTCTGTATCTACACTGTTCTCAAACTCCAACATGTACCTTCTGTATCTAAACTGTTCCCAAATAGCTGTGCTCTACTCAAACCTTACTTAGAATAATTTAGATCTTTTACCGTCAAATTCCCTAAGTGTTGACTCGTCCATGTTCATAAAAGGTCGGCTTTTTTCCATGTTGTAAACATTTTGGAATATCATGATAACTTAAAAGGCAAACAATGCTTATTTAAGAATAGACAACTCGTCACGAGCTGACTCGTTTGAATCTATATCGTTTTCAAAAAGCTCAATATTGATTGTAGCGTTATAAGCGCTACAGCAAACCTGCAGCAGACGACCCTTAAATCGTGTTGGTGTAAGTATGGGAAATCTCCGTAACCGAAGTATAAAAATTGAATAGTGTTGCAAACATTGAGGCAAACGTAGGCACAATTCATAGCCTAGTACTGGTTTGTTTAGCTAGAGATCATGAATAAATGAACTATCGCCGTGATATAACTGAAATATTAATGAAAATGGCGTTAAACCTATAATATAAGTTAACGTTCGTTTCAGGAGCTGTAAAGTACTCGTATTTTGGGTGTATGGGTTGTTTTAACAAATATACAATCCTGATGTCAGCAGACATGACGGTAGAACGATGTGCTGATTTCTGTACACCGACCATGGACACGTACCCAGGTTTTTTGTTACATGTAAGCACTTCAACTCTTTCCCACATACAACAAATCTGCAGCAGACAACTTTGAAAACATCTAGAAAAAAATGTGAAAATTCCTTTATACATGTAAATGAAAGTATAATTACTGAAAAGGAGAAATAGTTCATTATGAGCAATTCGTCTTTTGCCACAAAGTTTTCAAAAGTCGTTTGCTGCAGAGGCATGAGGTAAATGGTGAATCATATATAATCAGTCACGTCATACAACTAACGATTGATTGATTATTTGGTGTTTTACGCCGCTTTCAACAATGTTCAGCTTTATCACGGCGTTTCCTGGGTTAGTTACCATAACTACTGGACCCTTTATCCTGACACCAGACAGTCAGTCGTAATGCTAACCCCGCAACTATGAGGGCCAAGGAGGCAGTCATTACTAACAATTTTCAAGTCTTACACAAAAAAACATTGTCTTAGAAACTGTACTTATCGTAAAGTAATGCTTCATATGTTTCAATTGTTCGTACATCCCGACGGGCAGTATTGTTCATTGTATAAATGTAGTTATAATGGTAGAAAAAAGACTCTAAAAACATTTCGAAATCAATCACAAATCTTATATTTTTTACAGTATGGTATACACTGTTATTGTGGTGATTGGTGCGACACACGTAATATCTTTTCTGATGATTACTGTGGCAGGCCGTGTGGAGGTGACCCCAACCAGAGATGCGGTGGAGGACCTGGACATTATAGTGTATACGGTTATGATTAGGTGACGGACACACTTCTGCTTTTGATGTTGCGTAAGATTTTGCCAATGTTTTTAGTAATAGCGCCTGGATTTTATTTGCAAAATAACCTTAGCATTGTGTATTAAAAAAAAAGAAAGATCAATGTATACATGTTTGTAATGTATATAGATCAACGTTGCTATTTATAGAACACTTTATTCTGATTTCTTCTCGTACGAGCGCGTAGTACTGAATCTGAGCTTTTTTAATCACCCACCGTCCGTCGTCCGTCAACAATTATTTAAACGACGTCTCCAACTTTCTTTTAAACTTTAAATACATAATCCTGACATGGTCCACAATAGCTAAAACAAACATATAAATATAAGCAGACTTTTGGGTTGCTATTGCAACGGAGAGGATTATATTTTTAAAAAAATCCTCTCTATAGATGTTGGTCTGAATTAAAACATAATTTGGTACAAATGATCATCTGGTGACCCGTGAATTAAACATAATTTGGTACAAATGATCATCTGGTCACTTGTGAATTAAACATAATTTGGTACTTGTAATGATCATCTGGTGATCATCTGGTGATTCGTGAATTAAACATAATTTGGTACAAATGATCATCTGGTGATCCGTGAATTAAACATAATTTGGTACAAATGATGATCTGGTGACCCGTGATCAAAATAGCTAAAATGAAGGCTGTCCTACATAAAATGAGGCCTCAGGACAGGGATAGTTATTGCTTTTGTAGGCTTTATAGGGGTTTAACGCTGTTTTCAACTATGTTTCATTCATATCACAGAGGCTTGATCACCTATTCATGTGTTTCCTGGCTTTCTCACACCGGTACTCCACACAACATTATTTCCAAGCAACTGGCTGCTTGTCTACATAGACAGCTAGCCAATTAGTGGAAGAGAATGACGCTTGTCACAGTGACCTTTGTCAAACGTCAGAAAAAATGTTGGCCGAGCTTGGGTTCGAACTCACAACCCCTGGATTGACAGTTCGCGTCGCTACAGACTGAGCTACCCGGGCAAACCGCGAAGCATATGAACACTTACAATGTTTTTATTCCGTCTTTCTTTGTTCGAGTTGGATTTGGTTTTGCTTTGTATTCAAATTTGAATAAAGTCCGAGTCATACTTCCATATGATCTAAATATCTAATGTTAACAGTTTCTAACGGTACATAGTAACTTGTGTTTGAACATCTTGAGATAAACTCAACGCTTATTGGACATTAATCAAATTCATATAAAGTTAATAACTAATTTCTTATACTGTTTATATGTCATATTTTATATCTTTCATTGTAGAAAAGGAAATCACGAATCAACATTTCACGACGTTAGAAACTTTTTCAGAAGAAATCTGTTGCAAATTGTTGCCATACAAAAAACATACGTAACAAAGAAAGAAAAAAAAAGGGAACTTTTTTTCACGTCTGTTCATTATATATATATAGGAATAAATATCGGTCTCCTTTGTTGTATAAATATTGAAATATTACATTTATTATTTGTTTACATGTTTATCTATAGTCTGGATTTCAAAGTGTTACATGTGTTTTTCTTTACTTTAAATAAATTAAAATTTTCATCGTTCGTAACACTTATCCTATCCCACTAGAAAAAATAAATTGAGAACAGTGCGGTGCATATTGAACGGAGCTATTGACTGAAACAACCAACATCCACTTTTCTCACAATGATTTCTACTAGTTCTAACTTCGATATTTGTCAATATGATGTTTTTCAGAGTTGTTAGATAAATATTTATTTACGAGGAAAAGGTAATACCCCCATCACACCATAACGAAGTTCCCACTGCGTCCTTGGAGTTCTAAACAAATGCTAGGACTCCGCGACAATGCCGTGGACTTCGAGAAAATCTAAGACGATGTGAAATGTTCACGACCATGCTACGTCTGCGCCACGTCCTTGCTACGTTCATTTTACGTTGGTGGAGTACCCACTGAGTTCTATGTGCGAGTACACTACGTGCGTGCGGCGTCGGAAGGGTTCCCAATATGTCCTCGCTACGTCCGTGCAGATTGAGACGCGTTGTAGCTACGTCTATACTGCGTCCACCACGTCACTATAAATGGTCCTGAAAGTTGACACATTCTTCATTCGGTATCCAGAAGTCAAACAGCGAAGAACAGTAAAATATTTAACATGCACAATCATAATTACCTCTGACCAGCATCATGCCGCCAAAGAGGGTCAGGCAACAACAGAAAGCACCGGCTGGCTGTGGGAAGAAACGACATAACCCCATCCGTTCCCAAATTGAATCAAGTAGCAGTGAATTTTAGGGCCCTGTACCACCTCCTCCTCCTCCTTCACCAGAAAAGCACGCATCGCCTAGCAGTGATAAAACTTCCGTGACCGCCGTTGACCACCGTCTTCTCATCATCACCAGCAGTGTCAATTGCTCATCTTGAGTCTGTTGATTCACACCCATTTGTTGGAAAATAAGCACATTATGACTTTGCACATCCATGACTTGACAAGAACGGATAGTGCCAGTGGGTAGATGTGCCTGGTATTTTGCATAGACGTGGTGAGAACGTAGGTATGTTGGTGTTTGGACGCACTGTGTGCGTGATATAAACTTCATGGTAGTACCAAGGGACGTGCCACGAACGTAGCATTCACTTCATGGGGTCTTATGTAACGTAGTGTGGACGAAGCGAGGACGTAGCGACAACTGTATTTGCGTAGTGAACGCGCAGTAGACAAGGACGGAGTTGTCACTGCGTTGTTGCTAGGCTCTAACCGTGAATACAACGTCTCCGCTACGTCAATGGCGCTGTTAGTACGTCTGAAGTAGGTCCTTACTGCGTCCTGTTTAGATCTCCACGCTACGTTGGTCTTGAACATTCCAAAGTCCACGTAGCAGAAGAAACGCGGTCTCCGGAGACCATGGAGACCATACCACGTCAATGAAAAGTCCCCATTGCGTCCTCAGTACGTTCTAGGAGTTCGCACTGCGTTCCGGCCTTTTTTCATGGACGCAGCGAGGTCTTTATGGACGTAACTCTGGTGTGATGGGGTATAACACATACTGAAGTGTATTAATGTTGAAAACATTTTTCAGATAATTGAACGTCCGATCACGATATTTGTATATAATTCATGTATATTTGTATGGTACATATAATGTAACATATATTGTTTGGTGACTTATAGGCCCATGGGGTCGGGTGTACTATAACAAATAATTATTGTTAAATTATGAATGTATATCATACATTGTAAGCACATTTACTTACCTATTTACTTACTTATTGACGCAGTCAGATTCTTTAACTACGTATTTCACATACTTTAAGGTATTTACTCTCATCCACATCCCATCATATCTTGTGATAAGTGCATGTTTACTGATGATTGTTTTTCTCATGTACCATACTTTGAAATAATAAAGGGATGTGATGTGTTCCATTGTGTTCTGTTAACATATTTTGAAATTAGCGGGGTTCTTCTAACACGACCGGGAAATACAAAAAATGTATGTCCTAAATCGCTCCCCTGATGTATTATATAATTTTTAGAATTTATTTTCGTGGTCTATAACCCGGGCCGATACATTCCGTCTCATGGGGATAGAGGTATAGAGCAACGAGTCCTGTACTAGTATAATTAACAAGGGGGGGAGGGGGGGGGGGGGGGAAGCGAACAGTGCCTGTCCGGGTTAGCCTGTGCGGCATGCTAAGGCTGATTCGGGTCGATACTTTAAGCAGAGTCAAGGTTTTCTCGTGGAACTGCTCATATATAAAAGGAATACGAGCCTCAAATAAGCAAATACGCCATTGGTCGTTGTCACTCTGTGATAAGCACATTTTCCATATTCCGATTATTAAAAAGCAGTTGTTGTCCGTAAAGTTGTTGAAAGTAAATTATTTTAAACCAGGAATATACTACATTCTGTCTGGGTGACCAACAAAGATGAAAACACAAAACATCTGAGCCGTTCAACATTATGGACTTCGCTTAATGTATCGATCCAGATCTGCCTGCGCAGTCCGCGCAGACTAATCCGGGCCGACAAATTCCGTCTAAGGGGGATAGAGGTATAGAGTAATGATTCCTGAAACAGAAAATCATTAGGAGGCGAATGGTGTCTGTCCGGATTAGCCAGCCGATCCGGATCGATACTCTATGCAGAGTCCACAAGGTTGGTTTTCTCGTGGAACGGCTCAATTAAAGACTCTCGCACCCAAATTCAAACATTATCTTTATAGGTCCATATCTCTGAATTAAGGGCGTATTACTTGTTCGAAAAATCATTTTTGACCATCCAACCCTAAGTTGAGAGAACTCAAAATAATCGACAAATGAGACGATTCCTTTGAGTACCCACTTCACAGGGTTTGACTGGATGATACGAGAGATATTGTGTGGAAATATATCTATATATAGAGCTGTAAAGATCTCATTATATGGACCTCTGTTGATAGGGAAACTAGTCGCCCTTCTATATCCTCATCGGCCTTTTTTTTACCGAAACGTGGCGACATAAGCATCTCGTATTGGTAGAGGTTTCTACGTTAAGTTATTCGTAAATCAGGCGGCGATGATTTCAGTGGATAATCGTCTTCGCCTCTGTAATCACTGGGCCATTGGGAATGATACTACACGGGTACCATACATTCAATATCTTCTGCCATATTTCTTCTTTTTTGTTTTATCCATGCAAAAGTCTGGTTTCCATGGCAACCAATAGGAAACGAGTCATACCAAACTGGTCGCCCGATTTTAAAGGCCGTTAGTTCTATATTGGTTTTGGTGATTTCAAATAATATTGTAGAACTGTGTTCTTTATGAGACCTTCTACGAGATTACCTCAAGCCATTTTAACCTTTTCCCTCATACGACAATTCTGCAGCAGACTACAGAACCTATGACTAAAAGTTGAAAACATTTTGGCAAAAGGAGAATTTACTCGTTTGTCACTATGTTTTCAAAAAGCCATCTGCTGCAGAGGCGTCAGAAAGCGACTATCTGAGGGAGAGGGTTATTAATTGATCGAAAAACATGACCCTCAGGTGACGGAGCGGGTTTTCCTTAAGTGGCTTTAGTGATTTAAGCGGTGGAGCGTTACTTGTCCTCTTGTTAAAACTTTTCATTGCCATAGATGTAGCAACTTGAGTTCTAAATGGAATAATTTGGACATTCTAAAAGGAAAATATCTACATAAATACCGTCTTTGACATGCGGGTGTGTTTCCCTCCGTGAGGCAATTCTTTTGAGACCCGACGACACAAGGTTTAATTTGGTAATTAGAGAAACATTGTGGGGAAAAGAACTGAATAACCTGCCTGAAAAAGGCCTCTGGTGTTTTTCCATTTTCATTTTCTATTTTAAATAATGCAGTGGAACGCTTTAGTGATTAATGAATAGTAATTTGTATCCATTGTTCGAGTTTCTTGGATCACATGGCACACATTTCACCGGTACCGGACTGAATGTCCATCTCTTTTAGGTCAAAGGGAAGCCATTCGGATCGGCTGAATTCATTAGACTTAAGTTGTCTCCCATTGATCAATAAATGATTTTGTTGAAAGTAGAGTGGTTTTTTTTTAATAAAATTGAATACCCTCTGACTGATTTGTAACCAAAACATTGTTTGCTGTTAGCTCGATTGACAGACTGAGAGCCAATTTTAGAACAACTACAATGACAAAAATTGCAGATACAGATCGGTCTTTTGGGCTGGGCAGGTTCATTTACAGAATATTCCACGATCGCCTTTTCTTCTTATACTGTATATACACAACATCAACGGTAAGCACCAACCTTACCAACGTACAACACATATCGAGGGCTTGGTGTGAAACGGTTGTAACTAAAATCAGTATTTTTTTACCAAGTTTAATCACCTGGCCATAAAGTCCTTATAAGCGTTAAATCATTTTTCTTGCCCCTAAACCAGGGTTTTCAAAATAGGTTTTTAGTTACAACCGTTTCACGCCAAGCCCTCGATATGTAGCAGACAACGTTAAAAACCTCTAGGCAAAAATAAAGATACTCTCTATAAATGAAATCATTGCGGCAAATGGAGACATTGGCTCGTTATGAGCTTACTATCTCCTTAAGCCGCAATGATTTCAAAAGTAGCAACAAGGGCGTGATAATGCGTCTGTATGTGTGAAAGGGTTCTAAATAAAGAGCGTTTTTCATGCTCTAAAATCCTTATTTGACCTCCAAAGCCTGTGTTGTGGGTACTCAACAGAATCATCTCAATATATTAAAGGTGATGAATTTGAGTACACACAACATAGGTTTTAATGAGTGCTTAGAGAGATAGTATATAAGAAAGACCTATTTACTCCACCTTATCTAGTCTTCTGAACAATTACGAAATATGAGTATGTTTTCATAGTTGGGTGAACAAATAGCTATTTTTGTCAGAACAGCATTCTATTGTCTCACGTTTTTTGACGATAGAACGATGTGCTGATTTCTGCAAATCGACCATGGACACGTCCCCACTTTTTGGATTAAATTTTAGCACTTTAACTCTTTCTCACATACAACAAATCTGCAGCAGACGACTTTGAAAACAAAAATGTGAAATGTCTTTATAAATAAAAGCCTTAGGTTATAATTAGGGTATAATTACTGGGAAAAAAATCCAATCATTAAGGCAACAATTGTTCATTAAAAGTAATTCGTTCTTTTGCCACAAAGTTTCAAAAGTCGTCTGCTGCATATGACATTGAAATTACCAATGTGAAAATTTATGGAAAATCTTTAGATGAGAGTAAATTCTGTTAAAGGAGAAATTGCTCATTTTGAGCAATCTAACCATTGCCACAATGTACTTAGAGGTTGTCTGCTGCAGCTGTTTCAAAATATGTCTGCATGTGGGAAATGGTATAGAAACATTTTGATTCTTTTAGAAGAGCCGATTATGTGTATTATTGTCGTTCTTAGTTAGATTTAGTTAACCTCAAAGAAGTGCTACACCATTTCGAGGGCTTGGCGTGAAACGGTTGTAACTTAAAACCTATTTTGAAAACCCTGGTTTATGGGCAATTTTGACCCCTTTGTAAACAATATAAATTTAGGTGCCATTGCTCAGAACGAGCAATGGCACCTAAATTTACATTGTTTACCAAGAAAAGTGATTTAACGCTTATAAAGACTTTATGGCGAGGTGATTAACCTTGGTAAAAAAATACCAATTTTAGATACAACTGTTTCACGCCAAGCCCTCGATTTGTCAAGTGCAGTATTAAGAAGTTTAACCTTTTCCAACATACAGACGTTTTCTGCCGCTTCTGCAGCAGATGACTTTTGAAAACATTATGACAAAAGGAAAATTGCTCATAATGAGCAATTACTCCTTTTGCCAGAATTTGTTTAACTCGATTCAATTATTATTCTTTAATTTATAGAGGATTACAATATTTTTAACTAGAGGTTTTCGAAGTCGTCGGTTTCAGATTGTTGTATGTGGAAGAGGGTTAAGCTGCGAAAAGTAAAATCAAATAAAAAGTTTAAGCATGAAAGTCTTATTTCATCATTACATGTACATGCAGAGAGTTTACTTTACTTTAATCTGTTGTATGTCATAATCAACCATAAGCTTTGCACCCTCTTTAAAAACTAAATTCAAATTTTGATGGGAGAAAAAAAAGCCGAAACTTGTTCGACACTAATCCAACCCATTTTTGTTTACAATTAAAAGTGTATCATTTCTCACATTAACAAATCTGAAGCCTATGTTGAATTTTAACAATGATTATTTCCTCCAGAACCCCGAAGCAATTGGATATAATTTTGCTATTATCATCTGTCCTTCTGCCTATTCGTTATCACATACTTAAAGGGACATATATATATAAAACTGTATAGTTGTATCCTGCCAAAGGCACTGAATTTTGTCATGGACTGTATACATGTATTTGTGTATGACTCTTTACCTTACAATTCAACCATGGACTGTATACATGTAGTTATGTATGTCCGTCTGGTTTACAATGAAGTCATGTGTTTTATACATGATTCTGTGTATGACCCTCTATCTTACAATTAAGTCATGTGCTGTTTGCATGTAATTGTGTTTGACTTTCTTGATTACAATTCAATCTAATGCTGTTTACATGTATTTGTGTAATGCCCTCTAGCTTAAATTTAAGTCATGTGCTTTCTGTATATGACCCTCTGTCTTACAATTCAACCATGTGCTGTATACATGTATTTGTGTATGACCCTTTTGCTTACGATTAAGTCATGTGCTTTTACATGTATCTGTGTATAAACGTCATGCTAACAATTTAATCAAGTGATGTATACTTGTATTTGTGTATGACCCTATTGCTTACCATTAAGTCAAGTGATTTCTGTATATGTATCTGTGTATCACCCTGTATCTTACGATTCAACCATGTGCTGTATACAGGTATTTGTGTAAGACCCTCTGGTTTACGATTAAGACATGTGCTTTCTGTATATGACCCTCTATCTTACACTGTAATCAAGTGATGTATACCGGTATTTGTGTATGACCCTCTTGCTTACGATTAAGTCATGTGCTTTTTGTGTATGACACTCTATCTTACAATTCAACCATGTGCTGTATACATGTATTTGTGTATGACCCTCTTGCTTGCGATTAAGTCATGTGCTTTTTGATTGGATATTTTGAAGAGTTTAGTTGCTTTAGTGTGTTCCTAAAGTTGTCCAACAAATGAAAAACATTTTTAATTATTTGATCTTGATTTAAAGGTGTCAACCTTGTAGACTAGCCGAATGACGTTAATTTTCAGTTCTTTAAAATAAATTAAAAGATTCAGAACTAACTAAATAGAATCAGTGGTAAAGTTTTGCTTAGTTATCACTTAAATAAATAATTGGATTAATGTTTGTTGTGTTAAAAATTGTAACCCAAATATCTTTGAGACATTCCTTTAACCCTTTCCCACATACAATAAATCTGCAGCAGACGACTTTGAAAACGTCTAGGCAAAAATATGGAAAATCTCTCATGTGCCAATATTCGAACCTAACTTGGCTTAAAGTCTGTTTAGATCGGCAGCAACTTCACATGTAAACACTTATATGGATTAATAATGAGAGATAGCCGGGAAAGTCTTTCCCACATTTTGATGCATCTGACTTTCATGTGCAATTTCTTTCTTGCCACAATGTTTTCAGCTTTTTTCAATGATAAAATTAAAAAAAAATCATAACTTTCCATATTCTTGCCTCGATTGTTTTAGTCGGCGGCTACATATTTGTTGTATTATTTCATTACTTTTAAGTATTTTTTCCATATATTATTTCTTTATGTCATTATTTCTTACTTTTATTTATTGTTTGGTGTTTTACCCTTTTTCAAAAAAAATTCAGTTATATCACATTATTTTCTGGTAAAGTTTCAAGTACTCATTTATCATGTCACCAGCCATTCAGTTAAATGCTGACCCTGCAACCCTGAGCACAAAGGAGGGCAACCATTACTACCATTTTTAAAGTCTTTGATATGACCAAGCCGGAGATCAAACCTACAACCTCCCGCACTCAGGGAGGGCACTGTACCACTACACCACCGAGGTGGTCATGATGAAAAGTGGAAACAGTACTTTTAGAAGTCCCCAATTTTGCTTTTTATTTTCCTTAAGTCTTTTCCTTAATTTAAGTATTTGGAGTCATCTGCTTTGAAAATATATCCAGAAAAACCCTGTAAATCTAGATATAAATCGATTGATTGATTGATTGGGGTTTAACGCCGTTTTTAACAATTTCTCCGGCCAGTTCACCTACTCATGTGTTTCCTGGTTTTCTCACACCAGTACTCCACACAACAATCTTCCCAAGCAACTGGCTGCTTTTCCACATAGACTGAGCCCATTGGTGGATGACGAATGACGCATGTCGCAATGACTTTTGTCAATCCTCGGAAAGAAAGTTGGCCGAGCCGGGATTCGAACTCACAACCCCTGGATTGACAGCCCGCGTCGCTACCGACTAAGCTACCGGGGCTCGGCGCATAACATTAGAAAGCATCGAAAACAGTGTTATTCGAGGTCAGCTTGCTATCTCGTCTTGGTCTTTATTGTTTGTTCCATTTTTTTACGTACGCACCGAAAATAGTATAACAAATGTTAATTAAAAAATGTTTATACTTAGCCGAAAAGTTCAACTGAATATTTCTTTTTATTTGAATATAAACCATATATACTATACAATAGACAACTTGATATTAAACGTCCACATACTTAATTTGAATACAAAATTTAATTTCTACATTAGTTTGAATTTTTCTTTATTCCTATGTTATTGAAAACAGGACCAAACAGAAAAAAAGAATTGAATATTATTACTGTAACAAATATTCCTAATTTTTGTTAGTTATTTCTGATGAAAAACACAAAGAAACGAAGAGAGAATTCGTTACAAACTGTTTCATAAAGAAAGCGAAACATACATTGATAGTGGACTTTTAATTCAACCGAACTGTAGTGATATCTTCGCACAAAATTCAAAATGTGGGACAATCGGGAATAAACCGTTTCAGGACTATTTTACTGGTAGATTTATGGGTCGCTTAACAGTTGGATTTTATTAAAATGAGAAGGACTTAAGTGTCCGTTGGTCGCAGACAGCAGGATCTCGATTATTGCAGGTTAATTTATGAATGATAAACATCAATGTGGAACTCTTTTCTTCCATTAATGCAAGCGGACGGATTTTTGTTATTCGGTCGAACCAATGAAATCATTGCAAACCAGATGGCAAACCAATCAAAACTCGAATTTCGCGGATGTATACATTTAAGTGAACCATGGTTGCAACCGTAAGTCGAGCAGGCTAGGAATGGGATAGGGGCGAATAGCCCCTATCCCAAAAAACAACAATTATTGGAGAATGGTTTACAGATTTCAGATTATCCTGGCGTGGAGAACTAGATTACACATTTTTACATGCTAAAAGGAGAGGATGCTCCACAGTGTGTGCCATGTTTTACAAACTTTTCAAACGAGACCTGTAAGCTCAGTCAATAGCGACGCGGGCTAACAATCTAGGTGTTGTGAGTTCGAACCCCAGCTCGGCCAAAATTATGTTTTCCGACATTTGACAAAAGCCACTGTGACAAGCGTCATTCGTCTTCCACAAATAGGCTAACAGTCAGTGTGGAAGAGCAGCCAGTTGCTTCGAAATAATTTTGTGTGGATTACTGGTATGAGATAGCCAGGAAACACTTGAATATGTGAACTGGCCGCCGTGATATGACTAAAACATTGTTGAAAATTGCGTTAAACCCCAATCAATCAACAATCCTTCCAGACCAACACATTCTCTTTGAGTGCTCTGATTTGGCACCAACTCGTGGCGGGCTCAAAGTATGCATCAGTTCTTTTTGATAAAGATATGATTATTTGTTAATTGACTTGATTTTGCTTATATATTACATTAACTTTTTATTTTGCACCTATTTATTTTTGCTTTTCATCTATATTACATTTTTAGCTCGTCTGATTTTCGTCGTCGTCGTCACAAAACTTTAACCTTACCTCATGACTTAAAAGCCGTTCAATATTGTCAAATGAAACTTGGTACACATGTTCCTAGGAACAATTAATACGCATGTCTATGCCAAGGCACATCACTCTGGCTTTAATAATTATTCGGTAATGCCCCGTTTTCGACTTGGAAAAGGGCAGACGAGCGCTGTTGTTCGAATGCGGTGCTCTTGTTATCGTCATGTTAAGTATCTCATGATTCGAGTATGTGACCTGTTGATCACTATGTAGGCACTGAGCTACTGTTGCATGTATTGACCTATCTTATATGTTGCAACAACAGTACAATATGCAGGAAGAATACTGTCAACAGAACAAATAAAATAGTTATTTGACATTAAGTTGACCTTAATTTAAAGCGTTTGAAAACGACTTTGATTCTACATTGAAACATTGAGGAAAAGTAGCCAGTTGCTTGGAAAGTATGTTGTGTGGTGTACTGGTGTGGGAAAACCAGGTAACGCATGAGTAGGTGAACTGGTCGCCGTGATATGACTGAACAATTGTTGAAAACGGCGTTAAACCATAGTCAATCAATCTCGTTAACCAGTACCCTTGAAGGCAAAATGCCAATATGCCGTGGCTTCAAATATTAATTAATTAAACGCGTGGAGAATGACTCCATGATACCATTATACCAGATCGGATATCTGTTTTGCATGGATGCCGAGTTAAACCTTCCCCCTTTACATTTTACATATTTCTTTCACAAATTAAAATCTCACAATATGACTTTCAGTCCGTTTTTTTCTTTTCGAAACAGACTGTTTAATCGCTGAAGGCTTTTCAAAATACAGAGTAAACATAAATGTTAACTCGAATAACGAATGGTTTTCGGGCACAAAAGTTATGTTGCTTTGTTAAGCCCATCGTTAAGATTTAGCTGAAATAATTAACCCTTTCCCACATATAGACACATTTCGACGCATCTGCAGCAGACGACATTTGAAAACATCGTTTCAAAAGGAGAAATAATATATACATACCTACAATTATAATTTGAGTAGACATTTTCAAAGGCGTCTGCTGCAGTTTTGCTGTATGTGGGAAAGGGTTAACCCTTCCAATGCTGAATTTTTAAAACGGAATTACCCAGCATCTGATAATTGTAGGAATATCAATCTATAACTGTGTTCTTGAGCATTTAACAGTTAAGAGCCTGGTCAGACGGCGCCAATGAGCCGGCTGGCCTGGCTCGATGCTGATGGCACATATTTCACAAAATCGGGATTAATGGGTTAAATGAAAGAATGCTGATTTAGACAAGTTGAAAACATTGTGGTAAAATGAAAGATAGAGTCTTTATTACACGTATATGATCATCAAGATAGATCTGTGTTGTTTGTTTGGATTAATGGGTTAAATGAAAGTATGCTTATTTATAAAAGTCTAAAACATTGTGGTAAACAGAAAGATCGAGTCTACATAGGCAATTATATGAACATCAAGATAAATCTGTGTTGTTGAGAATGTAACAGTTTAAAGCCTTGTCTCACGGTGCGGTTAGAGCAGGCCGCCCCGGCTCGATCCTGGTGACACATATTTCACCAAATCGATGCAGACAGTTTAAGATTAAATTAAAAGTATGCTTATTTTGAAAAGTTGAAATTTGAGGCAGTAATCAGATCTATAAACGAGCGAGCGAAGTTTAGGTTTGTTTTTCCGACGCCCCAATAAATATGAACCGCATATTCCTTGGGGATCTTCAATAATATATTAATCGTTTGAAAGTCAATCAAAATACTTCATGCCGAGAGATAATTTCCACAAAATTAATAATGCAACGTTATTTCCACATAATTCTTGACTTGCAATTGTACAACAACTGAGAGTGGTGAAGCAATAAACACGCTTGATGAATACAATTAAGAGCTGTTTTATACAAACGATTTTTGTGCGTGTGCAGCATAATTTGCTTCATTTAACCTTCTCCCTCATACATTAAATCTGCAACGACATTTAGATAATGTATAATTATTGAATAGAGTTTAAAATGTAATGGCAAAAGGAAACAGTTCTCGGTATATTCAGTATCTCGCTTTACAAACATGTTTGCAAAAGTCGCCTACGATTTTGAATGGGTTTATTATATCAAGTCAAAGATGTTCAAGTCAAAGATATTTGAGCCTGTCCGTTTGTAAAGAAGGTACAAGTTGGTTGGAATGGGTGTATTATATCAAGTCAAAGATGTTCAATTCAAAGATATTTGAGCCTGTCCGTTTGTAAAGAAGGTACAAGTTGGTTGGAATGGGTGTATTATATCAAGTCAAAGATGTTCAAGTCAAAGATATTTGAGCCTGTCCGTTTGTAAAGAAGGTACAAGTTGGTTGGAATGGGTGTATTATATCAAGTCAAAGATGTTCAAGTCAAAGATATTTGAGCCTGTCCGTTTGTAAAGAAGGTACAAGTTGGTTGGAATGGGTGTATTATATCAAGTCAAAGATGTTCAAGTCATAGATATTTGAGCCTGTCCGTTTGTAAAGAAGGTACAAGTTGGTTGGAATGGGTGTATTATATCAAGTCAAAGATGTTCAAGTCATAGATATTTGAGCCTGTCCGTTTGTAAAGAAGGTACAAGTTGGTTGGAATGGGTTTATTATATCAAGTCAAAGATATTTGAGCCTATCCGTTTGTAAAGGTACAAGTTGACATTTGAGCCCACATTCAGTCTCCGGGTGTGGGGGGGGGGGGGGGGAAATACAGGTATAGGGTAATGATTCCTGAAACAGAAAATCCACAGGAGGCGAAGAGTGTCTATCCGGGTAAGCCTGTGCGGCGATCCGGGTCGATACATTACGTTGATTTTCTCCTGGGACGGCTCATTAATGAAAAGACTGCGTTTAGACCGCCCTGGCCGTCCCACGAGAAAACCAACATAGTCTCTGCGTAAAGTATCTTGCCGGATCAGCCTTAGCACCCGGACAGACGGATTTTCTGTTTCAGGAATCATTACTCTAAACCCCTGAGACGGAATGTGTCGGCCCGGATCAGTCTGCGCGGATACATTACGCAGAAGCTATAATGCTGGTTTTCTCGCGGGACGGCTCAAATGTACATGTGGTAAATCTAAAAAATGAAATCAAAACGTTGGAACGTTGACGGAAAAGAAAAATTGTATATTATGACCAATTTCTCCGTTTTCTACAATGTTTTCAAATGCCAGATGTTGCAAAATGCGACTGGTAGCGCAACTGCGATGTTATATTTAATATCTATTAGCATGAACAAATGTGAAGTCAAATCTTAGTCCACACTGATTTATAATAATTTTATTATAGAGACATGTGAATAACAAAACATATACGATATATGAGCAAACACAAATGCTCGTTCTTTTTTTTTCTCTATTCCTAATAGACATATAGATGCGTATTGTTCCTAGGCACATGGGTACCAAGTTTTATTTGAAAATATTGAAAGGTTTTTGAGTTATTAGGTAAGGTTAAAGTTTTGTGACGACGACACGGACGTCCGGACGACACGGACGAACGGACGACACGGACGACGTCGACACTAAGGTTATCACAATAGCCCGACTTATTTTCTTCGAAAAACAGACGAGCTTAAGACATATTGATGACTTTTATGACGATTTGTTTAATTCAGCGGCGCTTTGCCTAAACAGCCTTAAGGCATTTACTACCAGTGTAAGATACTTGTCATATAAATTAGTCATATCATGTTTCAAGAGACTTCTGTGAAGCAGTACCCATTTGGTCAAATACATAATTCTTAACCATCGTTTAGTACTTGCCCGTGACAATCCGCCGGAAAATGTGCAGGTATATAATAAGATACAAGGTATAGGGTGTTCGCACATAATATCACAGTTTCACATGTATCGAGCGGTATTCCAGGAAAAAAGCAGCTTTCCACCATTTGCAATAAATCAAGATCCAGCTCAACATTCGAGGAGATCTGGATCGGCATTGTTCGCCAGTTTGTCACAGACAATTCCAATGCACATCAGACAACCATTGTATTCGGATCGGAATGTACGGATGCACATACAGACAACCATTGTATTTGGATCGGAATGTACGGATGCACATCAGACAACCATTGTATTCGGATCGGAATGTACGGATGCACATACAGACAACCATTGTATTTGGATCGGAATGTACGGATGCACATACAGACAACCATTGTATTTGGATCGGAATGTACGGATGCACATACAGACAACCATTGTATTTGGATCGGAATGTACGGATACACATACAGACAACCATTGTATTCGGATCGGTATATACGGATGCACATACAGACAACCATTATATTCGGATCAGAATGTACGGATACACATACAGACAACCATTGTATTTGTATCGGAATGTACGGATGCACATACAGACAACCATTGTATTCGGATCGGAATGTACGGATACACATACAGACAACCATTGTATTTAGATCGGAATGTACGGATGCACATACAGACACCATTGTATTTAGATCGGAATGTAAGGATACACATCAGACAACCATTGTATTTGGATCACAATGTGCGAATGCACGGGCAGATCTTTATCTTTTACTCGTATCGTAATTACGTCAAGGTTGGTATTCAACGGGCACGACCCAATCGTTAAGAATATAGAATAAGCCACGCCCTTTTGAAATTGCCCATTGCTAAAGCCCCTGTCTCGCACACAACAAATATGCAGCAGACCACTTAGAAAACATCGCGGCAAATATTTGGTAATAAATAAAAAGCATCATTATTGAATATCGTTTAAAATATTGTAGCAACACGATAAAGAGCTCTTTGTTAGCATTATACTATTTTTTTCAAAAGTTGTCTGCTGCAAATGCGTGTCCATGCGGTACAGGGTTAATTTCTTTGTGTTCGATTTGACTGACAGTGTCATTTGCTTACGTCATACATCGACGATCGATTTAGAAGTTTATAGCAGTCGCGCATTAGTTGTGCATCTACAAATAATTGGCAGTCCGTTGTCACTTTAACTACTATGAAGCTTTATTTCATACCGCTGATCGATTTGCTCTGCATTTTCAACGTTAAGTGTTTGCAAGGGACGAACAACTCGTTGAGTTTCAGCAAGGATGCAAGCATTGTGGGAAAGACCTGCCCGGACTATAAGGCATTTACAGCACAGAATATTCACAGCATGTTTGTTTGTGCAACGATGTGCCACCAGGACGAAATGTGTGCGAGTTTCTTCTTCTCCAGCAGCGCTGGAAGGTGTGATGGCTGTAAGCTGGTCTATAACGACGCGTTGGCGCTGATTGAGGAAATGGAAGGCAGTATGTATTACAAACGTATGTATCAAACACAATTTGAAGGTACATGTTGGTATTTCTGAACAATTTAGGTTTAGATCAGCTTGTACGTCTGATCCGTCTCATCGAAATGTTTTCATAAACGTCTAACAAACATGTGTAAGTAATTTGTGGATAGTGTAGATCTTTATCTGATATGCTGTTCTGTATCTGCACTGTTTACAAAGCCATATTGTACCTTTTTCATTGACGGACTCAATCATGGCAAACTTGAGCCAAAAGTATTGAGGTTTTAGGGGTAAACAGAGCTGTGCTCTACGAAAATAGACTATTCCATGTTAAAAATCAGGTCAGTCCATTGTTCAGGCAATAAGAGTCTTTTGATATGTTGATAACTGAAGGATATCAATGACTATTTCAGGTGAACCAACTCGCTGACTCATTTTAATTTGTATTGTCTGCAATATATTATTTGCCATTGGTGTTGGAAAAGTTCTTTTTACTCAGCCATGCTGTCCAATCCAAATGTTAATGGTTAATCAGACACTTTTTGCACGGGCCCTTTACTTGTTAGTGAACATTGTAGATACAGATCAGACTGTGCAGGGTGCTCGGATATACGCTGGTTTCAATAATGGTTGGTTTTGCGTAGAATGCCGCTCAAAAACACCGTTCTTGTAGATTGATTGAGTTCATAGTAAGAGAAGAAAAGTAGTGAAATCATACCAATCATAACGTTATGTTACATCCCCTTTGTTTTAGAAACGCTTGTCGAGGGCTTGGTGTGAAACGGTTGTAACTAAAAACCTATTTTGAAAACCCAGGTTTAGGGGCGATTTTGACCCCTGTGTAAACAATGCAAATTTAGGTGCCATTGCTCAGAACGAAAAATTATTTAACGCTTATAAGGACTTTATGGCGAGGTGATTAACCTTGGTAAAAAAATACCAATTTTAGTTACAATCGTTTCACGCCAAGTCCTCGTTGTTGTCTTTAGCTCACCTAAGCACAAAGTGCTCATGGTAAGCTTTCGTGATAACTTGGTGTCCGTCGTCCATCGTCAACTTTTTCTTTAAATCTTACAACTCCTCTTAAACGACTGTTTGTCTAAACTAGGTAGGAATGATCCTTGTGTGGGTCTCTCTCCAAGTTGTTCAAAGAATTGAATTACATGCAGAACTCTGGTTGACATGGCATTCGAAATAAAAAAAACTTTAAACAACTTTGAAAATGTTCTTGTCTCGGCACATCAGTTGCAATGCTAGCTCCGCGACCCTGAGCTCCAATGGGGGGGGGGGGGGGGGGGGGGGGGCGTGGCCGAAATATTCACAAATACCATTTTTACATTGGAGGACAGGTTGTAATTAGGATAAACTGAATGTAAATGCCTCGAACATATTACGGTTGCAGTTTCTACATGTGGGATTGCGGGATCAATGTTAGTAGTAGTATTATGGATACCTTACATTACAGACTGAACTTATGCAACACTCACCTTACTGGGTTAGTCTACTATGGAACGCCACAGCTGTTTTATGTTGTGATATGTCATGTTCTTATGTCTAACTTACATCTTAATTTGTCTAACGTATGTGTTATTATGTGCATCTGCCATGTTAGTATGTATAACGTACTTGTTATTATGTCTAACGTACATGCTATTATGTCTAACGTACATGTTAGTATGTGTCACTGACATGCTATTATGTCCAAATGGCATGTGTTTATGTCTATCCAATATGCTATTTTGTCTAACTGGCATGTTATTAGTAAAACTGAAATGTTATTATGTCTCTTCGGCATGCTATTGTGTCTATCATACACGTTATTATGTCTATCTTATGTATTATTATGTCAAACGAACATGTTACTGTTATGTCTATGCATTAGACCTCTTATCCAAAATACGTGTTATATTGTTTGTGATGTCGAATGATCGTGGTGTTGTTAAAAAAAGGGCGCGAAACTCCGCGCGCACTGGCCAATGCGACGGAAATGGCGGAACTAGATGCAGTGTTACGGACGACTTTAAAACATACAGCCAAAAATATGGAAGATCTCTTGAAAAATTTGAAATTAAAAAGATAAATAGATTTCTCTTTTTGCAACAATATTTTTAAAAATTCTTCTGCTGCAGATTGGTCGAAATGCATCAGATTGTTAAGAAGGGTTAAAATTAAAAAACTATGAGTAAGAGTATAGCGCTCGTTATGAACAATTACTACTCTTGCCAAATATGTTTAAACATCGTCTGCTGCAGATGCGTCAAAATACACCAGCATGTGAGAAAGGACTAGATATTGATCTTACATTGACAACCTTTCCCACATAAGTCAAAGCAAATATATGGAAAATGTCTATAAATTAAAGTTTAAAGTTTAAAACATTGTGGCAACAGTATAAGCACTTTCTCCACTTGACCCCAATGTTTTCAAAAGTAGACTACTGCAGGAAGATCAAAATACGTCTTTATAAGGCAAAGGGTTAAAATAGAATATTATTTTGATTATGTCACTGCTCCTATAGGCATATTCATATCCACAACAAATGTTGTCTGCTGCAGAACGTGTTAAATGTAGAATTATGTACAAATTATCTTTATAAATATTCGACCGGTGCTCTGCGAAATGCAACCTAAATTTAATTATTACACACATTGAAAGAGACCTCCATTTGGGATTTTTGCGGGCATGTAAGAGTTTCACGTCTTTTTTCAACAACAACACGATTGTTTGACATAACAACATGCCAGTTAGACAAGATACCACGTGTTATGGACAAGACGTCTGAGTGACATAATGCCAAGTCAACTAGACATAATACCATGTCAGATGGACTTAATAATTGGACATACTAGCATGTCAATAAGACATAACAACATATTAGATAGACATAATAGTATGTAAGACAGACATACTATCATACCAGTTAGACATGAGTATATATCAGTTACACATAATGGCATATAAGTTAAACATAACACCATTAAAGATCACAACATAAGACAGCTGTGGCGGTCCATAGTCTACCGTAAAGCACTTAACCATTTCCCACATTCAACAAACCTGCAGCAGGCGACTTTGGAATTGGAATATTAGAAGGCAGGCAATGCTGATTTCATGTGAGACCGCTCATAACGAACTTGCTTACTTGAATCTTTTTTGTTTGCAAAAAGCTTAGTATTGCCATTGGCGCTTAAAGAGTTTAAGACACATATATGTTTCCCACCTACAACAAACCTGCAGCAGACGACTTCAAAATCATACTGGTGTAAGTATGGGAAATATCCACAAACGAAATATCATTATTGAATAGTGTTGAAAACACTGAGGCTAACGGAGTCTCTCCTTTCTCCACAAATGTTTCAAAATACGCCTGCTGCTGATTCGTTGTATGTGTTAAGGGATTAAGATTTTACTTCAAATTATATTGATATACATGACATGTAGATACTATTTTGAAAACTCATATATAATCTCTTAACAACTTTTCTATTAGCTCACCGAATATTACGCTTTTTAACCCAAAACACGTGATACTTTAAAGTTTATGTTCTTGAAATATCCCTTCTTAACGAGTGGTTAACGCCGGGGATTTGGACGGTCATGGTTTCATGGTTGAGTGCCCTTGGGCAAGGCACATTTCCTAGCCTAGTACTGGTGAATAAGTGAACTGTCGTTGTGCTATTGCTAAACTATTGATAAAAATAGCATAGCACCCAAATAAAACTTAACTTTCGTTACAGGAGCTGTAAAATGGACTTGTGAGTATATGGGATGTGTCGCAAATGCTTCAATTGGGTTGGCATATATGGGTAACGCCAATAACATGACAATAGACTGGTGTGCTGATCGCTGCCAACAGACCAGTTACATATTCCAGTATTGTGGAATAGCGGTAATCAACTTAATTATACATAAAACCAAATAAGTCACATTACAAAAAAAAAAAGAATTTCGTTATTTTGAAATTTTTGACAAACACTGTTATATTTCAATATAAATAGCAATCTTAAAGACTTAACATTTCATACACAAAAAGAACATTCCAGAATACATGTACTTGTCAATGTTATGTCGCGCAGAGACGATTCTGAGCAGACTGTGTGGAGGTGCAGGCTCATTTTGATCTTCGCAGGTCACAGAGTATCATAGATCAGTTTTCGTGCCAAGAGACCTAAAATATCGCTCATGTTTGATTTCCGTTTTCAACAGCATTTCATTCGCATAATGGCGGTCAGTTCTCACACTACAGGTTCTCTAGTACGGCTAATAATACATTGGGAATTTTAAGTAGCAGTAGCGGTATGTCTGTTTGTATTGTGCTACGAGGAGAAGCATGGCAAATTGATATCTTAGGAGAAATATGGCGGTCAGTTTTTTCGTGATATTTCAATTGTTCCACGCTCCGGGTAGTACAATACAAACCGACGTACCGCTACTGCAACGTATTTTCTTTCTAGTATATACCTAGTGGAACTTCTTTTAAGACAGAATAAAAAAATACAAATAACGATTAAAATATTAAAATAAATTTTACGAATGACGTCAGGTCATATTCCATTACCATTTTTGGTACCGTATTTAACCAATTTAATCCGACGATTTAACTGTTCATGTATATGTTTAATATAAATACTAAATATATTCTTTATGTCTTAGAAACTGTAGTTATCGTAAAGTAAAGCTTCACATTTTTCTATTTTTTCGTAAATCCGGACTGGCAGTAGTGTACATTGTATAAAAGTAGTTATAATTTCAATTACATATCAGATTATTTTTACAGGCAGCTACATCCTGTATGTGCAGTTACGATGTCCTCAGTTTCAGTTCTGAAAATAAATGTAACATGCGTTGTGGAGGCAATCCTTATCAGATATGCGGCGGAAATGGTTATTTCAGTGTTTACAGCTATATTGATGACGAATAAACTTCTGCTGTTGACGTTGCGTCAAGTTTTGCCAAGGTTTTTAGTATTGGCGCTTGGATTTCATTTTACAAAATAACCTTACAAATAATATTTGCATATTATATAGATGAACTTTGTTATTTATAGAACAATACTCTCTGGTTTTTGGCCTGGGGCTTTAGCCCCTGGTCATAATAGTAATACCATTTTTTCGGAGTTGGCAGCCTGTCAATTGCTGCTAACACCCAACAACGCATTTAAGGGTGAGATTGCGCGAGAAAAATAGTTCGTCATGGATTCAACAAAACTGCATTTAAAAGGTTAAAATCACCCCAAAAGAATCATTATAATGTTGTTGGAGCATCAGTGCAAAACTTAAGGAGTGAGTACTCCAATATAAGTTTAATAAATGCTTTAGAAATGAATACGCCGAGATGTCAAATATGGAAGCTTATTAACATTATTAACATTCGCGAAGTGGAACAGAAAAGACAAATACAGTGGCGGAATAACAGGGGGCCTGTTAGGCCAGTGCGACACAAAAAAATAATGGTAAACAAAGAAGTGGCGTGTCAAATGCAGTGGCGTCTTTAGCCGTGCCGCACTCGTCACAGAAGGTAGCAATTTAACACGCAATTTATCACAAAAGTTTCAGAGTAACAGTTCTACAAGAAGAAGGGATGACTGGAGGAGACGGAGAGGGCAGTACCCACAAAAGAGGGAGAGTGGCAGTGAAGTGAATGAGAACATGCCTCTCCGATTCAGCCACCAATGCACCAATAAATAAATGTGTATACTTGTGAGCTCTTGCACTCAGGTGAGCGATAAAGTGCCAACAATATCCTCCTGTTTTCAAATTGGCAGTTTCATAATATTTACTATTTTTGATATGATCGTTCAACTTCTTAACAATAAATACATAAACATAAGCTGCAATTGTTATTTCCTTTCACATTTTCCCTACTTCTCCAACCTTCCTGAAGCCCCCAGGCCGTCAGCACTTCAGTGCTTTGATTATCACATGGGCCTGGCACGCTATTAAAAACAATATATCCTCGACAGCCGGATTTGACCCATGTTTGCATTCTGGTCCGATACAAACTTAAATCAAAGCGCCGAAGGTACTGTAGTGGCGATCGTGTAGAAAATCATGCAAAGTAACAAGCAGTATCTCGGTGTAGGCCTTGCGGTTTTCAATAAAAGTGCACTCTGGTGCGGGTAAATTTGAGTAAAGCATTTGACAGTAGAATAATGTTAGTTTGCCAGAATGTTTGTCTTGTTGATATTTATGTTACGTTTTAAATGAGTCCTGATGTATTCAAAATAAGGCCATACCAAATTTAAGAAAAATCTAGTTGGCACTCGATAGACCTACGTTTTAGCTCAAGAAAGATGGAACTTTATTCGAATGTTTGTCTTGGTTTTATGTAAGCTAACTTTTGTGGGTTATCACATGTTCATCACCAGGCCGTATTAAAATAAAATATTTTGTACACTTTAGAGACCACATTTTCGAATTAAGCATGTTGAAACCCTATGTCATAATATCTTTCTCAACTGATGACATCAGGTTATTTCTCTTCCGAAACAGGAATCCGTCGTGGCCGAGTGGTTATTGTCGGAGATTTCAAACTGCATGTCTTGGGTTTGATCCTAAGTCACGGCCGGCATGATGCCCTTGGACAATTCACATGTCAAAACTTAGTGTTTACCCAGGATGCATGAATAAGTGAACTATCACCATGATGTAACTGAAATAATGTTCAAATTGGTGTAACACCCCCCCCCCCCCCCCCCCCCCGGCAGGTTTTTTCCATAATGCTTGCATCCTTGCTGAAACGCATCGAGTTGTTCGTCCCTTGCAAAACACATGACTAGCAATGGGCGTTTCCAAAGGGCGTGGCTTATTCTATATCATTTACGATTGGGTTAAAGTAATGATGCGCTTCAAAAGGGTGTGGCTTATTCTATACACAAGTAAAAGATAAAGATCTGCCTGATAACGACGATGGTGATCTATCAAGGGGTTCGGCGCTCGAATCCCAACTCGGATATTCGTTCCTTCCGATGATTGGCACAATGCATTGCCATTACGGTTCGTCTTAGCTGTCGCCATTCTGTAACTGAAATACTGATGAAAATGGAATAAAATCCCACTTAAACAAACAAAAAACAAATTGATTCCTCTTCCACCAATTGGCTATACATACACATGTTTATTAGAAGTCAGGTAGCCAGTTGTTTAGTCAGCTTGGTGTGTGGAGAGAACCAGTAAACATATGAGCCGTCCCACGAGAAAACTAACATTATGGAATCTGCGAAATGAATCAACCAAGGTCAGTGTGCGCAGGATAATCTGGGCCGACACATTCAGTCTCAGGGTGTTAAAGGTATAGGGTAATGATTCCTGAAACAGAGAATCCACAGGATGCGAAAATTGTCTGTCCGGGTTCGTCTGCTCGGCATGCTTCATCTGATACGGATCGATACCTTCCACAGATTCCACAATGTTAGGAAAAATATGGAAAAGCCCTATAGATGCAGGTATAATTACTGAAAAGGGATGAAAACATTGTGGCAAAAGGAGAAATTGCTCGTTTTGGGCAATTTCTTCTTTTGTCGCCATGTTTTCAAAAACCCGTCTGCTGCAGAGGCGTCAGAAAGCGTCTATCTGAGGAAAGCGTTAAAGCCAAAGATATCACGAAAACTAAATATGTAGCCCAATGAATTATGTGCACATGCAACTTTGTATAATGCCAAGACCTATATACAATGAGATCCCATATAGGTCAAAGGGAAGTAACTCGGATCGGCTTGCCGGGCAGACATTTTTTTCAGATGAATATATACGACTGAAGTTGTAATAATGATTTTGTTGAAAGTGGTTTTTTATAAAGTTGAATAACCTCTGTCTGAATTATAATTAAACTATTGTTTGCTTTTAGCTATATTGACACCTTAAGAGCCATTTCCAGAACATCCTGCATTTTCTGAAATTGAAAGTAAAATTCAGTGCGGGATAAGGGTGACCTTCTATTTGACCGCATTACCCGAAAAATGGTCCTTCAACCTGTATGTTTTCTTGGCTTTTTTGTTAGTTCTAATACTGAACTTTATTTTGATATAGATTTATGTGTTGTTTGACTTGTTGGGAACGAACCATAACCCATTATGCTATAATGGTCGTCTATGGAAATGAATTACTTCCCTTTGACCTAAAACCTGGCGCTCTGGTTAAAGTATCCTTTATGGGCTCGGTGATTATCGTATTCGGTTCGATACATTACGCAGAGTCAATAATATTGGTTTTCTCATGGAACGGCTCAAATACATTGTATTATCTATAGGATACTCATTTTTCCCACCATATAAGTAAAAACTACTCCACCCCCATTGTGCCCTATTTGTTAAAGGACAGTCTTCGTTTTAGCTAATTTGATGGAGGGTCACCAGATGATCATATATTGCAATCACCTGATTCTGGCAGTTGATTTGATAAATGTATAAAGTATCAATTAAGTCTATAGAAGGAAATATTATCCCATGCCCCGGGGCCCTCATTTGTTGAAGCACCGCCTTCATTTTAACTATTTTGGTGGAGGTGGTCACCATATGATTATTTGTACCTTTCAGCTTTGAATTCTGAGAGTTTCTTTAACAGAATGAGATTTTTAAAGTTTCTGAAAAAGCCTACAAAAGCAATAACTATCCCAGTCCTGAGGCCTCATTTTATGAAGGACACCCTTCATTTTAGCTATTTTGATCACGGGTCACCAGATGATCATTTGTACCAAATTATGTTTAATTCACTGGTCACCAGATGATCATTTGTGCCAGATTATGTTTAATTCACGGGTCAAAAGATGATCAGGTGTACCAAATTATGTTTAATTCACGTGTCACCAGATGATCATTTGTACCAAATTATGTTAATTCACGGGTCACCAGATGATCATTTGTACCAAATTATGTTTATATCAGACCAACATCTAAAGAGAAGATTTTTTTATAAAAAATAATCCTCTCCGTTGCAATAGCTACCCAAAAGTCTGCATATATATATATATATATATATTTGTTTAAGCTATTGTGGAAGAGGACTATGTCAGGATTATGTATTCAAAGTTTAAAAGTAAGTTATCTGGTGGAGACGTCGTTTAAATAATTGTTGACGGACGACGGTCGGTGAGTGATTAAAAAAGCTCAGAATCAGCACTACGCGCTCGTACGAGAAGACAATCAGAGTAAAGTGTTCTATAAATAGCAACGTTGATCTATATAATATATAAACATGTATACATTGATTTTTCTTTTTTTATATACACAATGCTAAGGTTATTTTGCAAATAAAATCCAGGCGCTATAACTAAAAACATTGGCAAACTCTTACGCAACATCAAAAGCAGAAGTGTGTCCGTCACCTAATCATAACCGTATACACTATAATGTCCAGATCCTCCACCGCATATCTGAGTGGGGTCACCTCCACACGCCGTGCCACAGTCATCTTCGGAACGGAAAATAGATATGTCGGACAAATCACCACAAAAACAGGTTGTACCTCTCTGTAACAATTATAAGATTTGTGATTGAAATCGAATTTTCTTTTGAGTATTTTTTCTATCAGTATAACTACATTTATACAATGTACAATACTGCCCGTCGGGAAAATGTACGAACAATTGAAACATATGAAGCATTACTTTACGATAGTACAGTGTCTAAGACAAAGTTTTCTTTATTCTGTCTTAAAAATTCTACAAGGTATATATACTGGAAGCAAAAAACGTTGCAGTAGCGGCACTTTAAGCTGTAGCAGCGGTATGTCGGTTTATATTGTACTGTATACTGGGAGCATGGGGGAAATTGACATCTCGCGAGAAATCATTTTTCCCACGCTCCTCGTAGTATAAATGAACCCGACATACCACTATGCAACTTAAAATGCCCCATGTATTAGCCGTACTAGATAACCTGTACTTTAAGAACTGATCGCCATGATACGATTGAAATGCTGCTGTAAACGGAATTTAAACATGAGTAAGTATTTAGGTCAATCGGCTCAAAAATCGATCGACGGTACTCTACGGCCAGCGATGGTCAAGATGAGCCTGCACCTCCGCAAAGTCTGAACAGGATCGTCTCTCCGCGATATAAAGTATGGCAAGTATTCTTTAAGATTCTTGATGTCTATAAAAAGGTTATGGCCTTAAGCTGGCTGTTCATATTAAAATGTGACAGTAATTGTCGTCAATTTCCAAATCACGAAATTCGTGTTTTGTTTAAAAATGCTAGTAATGGCTGCCCTCGCTGGCTCTCAGGATTGCGGGGTTAGCATACGACTGACTGTCTGGTGTCAGAATAAAAGGTCCAGTAGTACTGGTAACTAACTCAGGAAACGCCGTGATATAGCTGGAAAATTGTTGAAAGCGGCGTAAAACACCAAACAATAAATCGATCGTTATTTGCATGACGTGACTGATTATATATGATTAACCATTTACCTCATACAGACTTTTTCTGACGCCTCTGCCGCAAAACGACTTCTGAAAACTGTGTGGCAAAAGAAGGAATTGCTCATAGTGAACACTTTCTTTATTATTTCAACTCTTTTCAGTAATTATACTTTTCATTTATAAAGGAATTTTCACATTTTTTCTTAAATGTTTTCAAAGTCGTCTGCTGCAGATTTGTTGTATGTGGGAAAGGGTTGAAGTGCTTACCCATAACATAAAACGTGGGTACGTGTCCATGGTCGGTATGCAGAAATCAACACACCGTTCTACGGTCATGTCTCCTGCGATCAGGCTTGCATTTCTACTAAAAGAACCCATACACCTAAGATACGAGTACTTTACAGCTCCTGAAACGAACGTTTATATTTTGGGTTTTGCTCCATTTTCATCAATATTTTAGTTATATCACGGCGATTGTTTATTTATTCATAATACCTTAAACAAACCAGTACTAGGCTTTTAAATGTGCCTACCTTTGCCTCAATGTTTGCAACACGGTTCAATTATTATAAAGTATTAATAACAAGAAAAAAAAGCCGCCCGATTTTGAACATGGACGAGTCGACACTTAGGGAATTCTTCATGTTGGAGTTTGGGAACAGTTTAGATACAGAAGGTACATGTTGGAGTTTGGGAATTGTGTAGATACAGAAGGTTCAGATACAGGAGGTACATGTTGGAGTTTGGGAACGGTGTGGATACAGAAGGTACATGTTGGAGTTTGGGAACAGTGTGGATACAGAAGGTACATGTTGGAGTTCGGGAAATGTGTAGATACAGAAGGTACATGTTGGAGTTCGGGAAATGTGTAGATACAGAAGGTAAATGTTGGAATTTGGGAATAGTGTAGATACAGAAGGTACATGTTGGAGTTTGGGAATTGTGTAGATACAGAAGGTACATGTTGGAGTTTGGAAACAGTTTAGATACAGAAGGTACATGTTGGAGTTTGGGAACAGTTTGGATACAGAAGATACATGTAGGAGTTTGGGAACAGTGTAGATACAGAAGGTACATGTTGGAGTTTGGGAACAAAGTAGATACAGAAGGTACATGTTAGAGTTTGGGAACAGTGTAAATACAGGAGGTACATGTTGGAGTTTGGGAACAGTGTAAATACAGAAGGTTCATGTTGGAGTTTGGTAAGAGTGTAGATACAGAAGGTACATGTTCGAGTTTGGGAACAGTGTAGATACAGAAGGTACATGTTCGAGTTTGGGAACAATGTAGATACACAAGGTACATGTTGGAGTTTGTTAACAGTTTAGATACAGAAGGTACATGTTGGAGTTTGTTAACAGTTTAGATACAGAAGGTACATGTTGGAGTTTGTTAACAGTGTAGATACAGAAGGTACATGTTGGAGTTTGGGAACAGTGTAGATACAGAAGGTACATGTTGGAGTTTGGGAACAGTTTAGATACAGAAGGTACATGTTGGAGTTTGGGAACAGAGTAGATACAGAAAGTACATGTTGGAGTTTGTTAACAGTTTAGATACAGAAGGTACATGTTGGAGTTTGGGAACAGTGTAGATACAGAAGGTACATGTTGGAGTTTTGGAACAATATAGATACAGAAGGTACATGTTGGAGTTTGTTAACAGTTTAGATACAGAAGGTACGTGTTGGAGTTTGTTAACAGTGTAGATACAGAAGGTACATGTTGGAGTTTGTTAACAGTGTAGATACAGAAGGTACATGTTGGAGTTTGGATACAGTTTAGATACAGAAGGTACATGTTGGAGTTTGGATACAATGTAGATACAGAAGGTACATGTTGGAGTTTGGGAACAATGTAGATACAGAAGGTACATGTTTGAGTTTGGGAACAATGTAGATACAGAAGGTACATGTTGAAGTTTGGGAACAGTTTATATATAGAAGGTACAGGTTGGAGTTTGTGAACAATGTAGATACAGAATGTATATATTGGAGTTTGGGAACAATGTAGATACAGAAGGTACATGTTGGGTTTTTGAACAATGTAGATACAGAAGGTACATGTTGGAGTTTGGGAACAGTGTAGATACAGAAGGTACATGTAGGTTTTTTGAACAATGTAGATACAGAAGGTATATGTTGGAGTTTGGGAACAGTGTAGATACAGAAGGTACACGTTGGAGTTTGGGAACAGTTTAGATACAGAAAGTGCATGTTGGAGTTTGGTAACAATGTAGATACAGAAGGTACATGTTGGAGTTTGGGAACAGTGCAGATACAGAACATAATAGGCATCCGCAGTCAGATCAAGATCTGCACTATCCACACATTCCTTACACAAGTTTGTTTGACGTTTATGACAACACGTGTAGATTCCGATGAGACGGATCAAATGTACAAACAGCCGCTTAGGTGGAGATGTCATTTAATGACGACAGACGACCGGACGGAAGAATGAAAAAGGTACAAGATGGTTTTGTAAACAGTGCAGATCAGCATATCACTATCCACAAATGACTTACACAAGTTTGTTATACGTTTATGACAGCATGTGTAGATTCCGATGAGACGGATCAAACGTACAAGCTGATCTAAACCTAAATTGTTCAGAAATACCAACGTGTACCTTCAAGTTATGGTTGATACATACGTTTGTAATACATACTGCCTTCCATTAACCCCGTCAGCGCGTCGTGATAGACCAGCTTACAGCCATCACACCTTCCAGCGCTGCTGGAGAAGAAGAAACTCGAACACACGTCGTCCTGTTGGCACATCGTTGCACAAATAAACATGCTGTGAATATTCTGTGCTGTAAATGCCTTATTGTCCGGGCAAGTCTTTCCGACAATGCTAGCATCCTTGTTGAAACTCAACGAGTTGTTCGTTCCTCGCAAACAATTAACGGTGAAAATGCAAAGCAAATCGATCAGCGGTATGAAATTCAGCTTCATGGTACTTTCAGTGACTGTTTGTAGATGCACAACTAATGCGTGACTGCTTTAATCCGCTAAATCGATCTTCAATGTATTACGTGAGCAATACTGTCAATCAAATCCAACTTAAACAAGTTAACCCTTTTCCACATGCAGACGCTTTTGCAGCAGACAACTATTGAAAACATAGCTGCGAAATGCACTAAAGAAGTACTTGCTCACAAGGAGCACTGTGTCGGCCTACCGCAATGTGTTCAACTATATTAATTAATTTATACACGTATTTATAGAGATTTGCTAAAACAATTGTCTGGATGTTTTCAAAGTGGTCTGCTGCAATTGTGTTGTGTTGGAAAGGGGGTTAATTTAATGGTGCGGTTCAAAAGGGCGTGGCTTATTCTATATCATTAACGATTGGGTTAAAGTAATGGTGCGTTTCAAAAGGGCGTGGCTTATTCTATATCATTAACGATTGAGTCGCGCTCGATGGAAACCAACTTGGCGTAATTACGATACGAGTAAAAGATAAAGATCTACCTGCGCATTCGTACATTCCGATCCAAATACAATGATTGTCTGATGTGCATCGGAATTGTCTGTGACTTACTGGCGAACAATGCCGATCCAGATATCCCCGAATGTTGAGCTGGATCTTGACTTTTCGCAAATGGTGGAAGCTTGGCTGCTTTTTTCCTGGAATGCCACTTTTACACGTAAAACTGTGATATAATGTGTGAACACCACATACCTTATATTGTATTATATACCTGCACATTTTCCGGCGGATTGTTACGGGCAAATACTGAACGACGGATAAGAATTATGTATTTGACCACATGGATACTGCTTCACAGAAGTCTCTTGAAACGAACATTGTGGACGTAAAGTATCGACCCGGATCAGCTAAAGCATACCGCGTAGGCTAACCCGGACAGACACGTTTCGCCTCCTGTGGATTTTCTGTTTCAGGAATCATTACTCTATACCTCTATCCCCCCTGAGACGGAATGTTTCGGCCTGGATCAGTATGCACGGACTACGCTGGCTGATCTGGGTCGATACATTACGCCGAGACCATAATGTTAGTTTTCTCGCGGGACGGCTTAATTATGACTAAATTGCGAAAAAAGCTGAACGAGATCAAGTGGCAAGTATCTTACACTGGTAGTAAATACCTTAAGGCGGTTTTAGGCAAAGCGCTGCTGAATTAATTAATCGTCATAAAAGACATCAATATGTCTTAAGCTCGTCTTTTTTTTCGAAGAAAATGAGTCGGGCAATTGTGATAACCTTTGCGTCGACGTCTACCGTGTCGTCGTCACAAAACTTTAACCTTACCTAATCTTTTCAAACGAAACTTGGTACACATGTTCCTAAGAACAATACGCATCTATATGTAAAGTAACACAACTCTGGCTTTGATAATTATTCAATTACGCCCCTTGTTAGACTTAGAAAAAAAGGACGAGCGTTGGTGTTTACTCCGCGGCGATCTTGTTCATTATATCCAATATGTTTTGTTATTCACATGTCTCTATAATACGGGTAAACAAATCGATGTTTGACCGTCAATAGGTAATGCGTATGAACTGTGCAAAACTTTGCTATACCGTCTTTCCAAAAATTGTGTCCAGAGTGGATTTTTTGATGCAGTCACGATTCTGCTACGTTTTGATTGGATGAAAATAAAATAATGAAACAAAAATAAACTTCTAGAGGACAAAATTAAATATGATAATACGTACTCGATAAAGGAACGAGCACAAGTAATTTGATATGTGATAATTTGCGTGTATTAACACTCGTCGTCTATTTTTTAAATGAGTTCAAATAAATAGGCTACTGATAAGGGTTTTCTGACTAACCGGAAGTTACGAATCCAAATTTCTGTAAAATGACGTCATACTATGACGTCATTCTTTTTAGCGTAACTCAAATGATGAATAAATAACCAAAAGTAAAACGACAGAAAAGATAGTTTGACTCGTCACAAATGCAGTTCCGTAAATTATGGAATCTTTTCTTTGGAAGTACTTAATGAAGGGCAAGTTGATTATGTTTTGTACCTGTCATCTTAATTTCATGAATTTAAAATCTTGGCCATATTTTAAAGTTAAATATATGCTTAACCGGATGATGGTCTTTTTTTTTTCTTTGCTTAGGACGGTAGGACTCGTGCTGCAAGCAAGGGGCTGACTGCAGTTCACGGGGAATGATTTACCGATCACAAAAGTTAATAAATGTTTACCCGAAATAGGTAGCACCTATACTCATATTAAACTTATTATAAACAAGTGTGGACTAAGATTTGACTTCACATTTGTTCATGCTAATAGATATTAAATATAACATCGCAGTTGCGTTACCTGACTTTGTATTGTACTACGAGGCGCATGTCAACTTTCCCACGCTCTGATTAGACAATACAAAGATATGTGTCGCTATTGTGACGTAACTGTCCTTTTCTCGTATACCTAGTATAACTTTTGAGACAGAATAACAATTTATACAAATTTCAATATTTTCAATAATGAAATAATTAGCACAATTTACACATTAAATCATTTTTTTTTTTTATTTCTTTGAAAATCATTTTGAATGACGTGAACTCATGTTTCAATGACGTCACGTCATACTTCAGTGACGTCTCATTAACATTTTTGGTACCGTTTTTCACGTCATTCAAAATATAAGGTATTTTCGACTAGTGTAAGATACTTGCCATCTGATCTCGTTCAGCTTTTTTGGCAATTTAGTCATATCCTGTTTCAAGAGACTTCTGTGAAGAAGTATCCATTTGGACCATTTATAAGGGACATATCCTGTTTCAAGAGACTTCTGTGAAGCAGTATCCATTTGGACCATTTATAAGGGACATATCATGTTTCAAGAGACTTCTGTGAAGCAGTATCCATTTGGACCATTTATAAGGGACATATCTTTTTCCTATAAAAGTTATAATAACGCTAAGGTTGGTTTTCCTGGAGCACCGCTCGATTCTTTGTTCTTTGTTAACGTATTTATCAAAATACACAAATACGAATGCCGTTATCCTAATGGAGTGTTGAAAAAAAAAAGAAATACATGAATAATTTTGAAACAAATATTTAATGTTATTTACCATTTGCATTGATTGATTGGAGTTTATCACCGTTTCCAACGAATTTCATTTACTTCTTATCGGCTAGTTCACCAAAGGCGTGTTTCCTTGCGTTCTCTCGCACTATTGCTATATACAAGAATCTACTTGGGCAATGCTAGGCACGAATGTTTTTCATTTTAATAATTCCAATGTAAACAAAGATTAGACTACAGGTGTGTGTAGGTATAATTTTGATCTATACAATTTGAGACGGTTGGTAAATCCGCAGCATACGACATGATGAGCATTTTTTTCTTTTGTCACAATGTCTTCAAAATTCTTCTGTGGGCAAGGGTTAAAGGGCTGGTATAATATAACTTCTGAAATCCTTCACGACATAGTAGAAATCCTCACTCTTTATTCAATTGTTTCCTAAATATGCACTAACCGTTTCACGATGCCAGTGTAAGAGCATTTAAAACATCCTTTGTAATGCGGCATCTAAGACAGTGAAATATACAGTTGGGCGCTGGACTTCTAAACGAGGAGTATGTAACAATAACAATTAAATCAATTGTCATTTCTTTAACATTTTCCCACTTGCATTTTGCCACATCTGCAGCAGATGAAATTTGATAACATTGTAGAAAATGGAAAAATTGCTCATAATGAACAATTTCGTCTTTTCCGTCAAACGTTTCAACTGTATTAAATTATCATACTTTCATTTTTAAATTTACATTTGTCAACTTATGTTTTTAAGGTCTTCTGTAACATATTTTTGTATCGTCTGCAATATATTGATTTTGTATAGAGGAAAGAGGGTATAAGAGACCAGATAGAAAACATATATGAGCTGTTCCATGAGAAAACCAACAGTGTGGGCTCTGCGTAAAGTATCAACCCGGATCAGCCAAAGCATGCCGCGCAGGCTAACCCGGACAGACACTTTTCGTCTCCTGTGGATTTTCTGTTTCAGAAATCTTTACTCTAAACCTCTATACCCCTTAGACGGAATGTGTCGGCCCGGATTAGTCTGTGCGGACTGCGCAGGCTGATCTGTGTCGATACATTACGCAGAGGCCATAATGTTGGTTTTCTTGCGGGACGGCACAACTGTCGTTGCAGATTAAATGTATGCGGGAAACGGTTCACTGAAGTAAATTATGCTTCTTGCTTCACCACAATCAGTTGGTCGTTACAATACAGTTGTGTGGAAATAACGTTGCATTATTAATTTTGTGTAATTTATCTCTCGGTATTTTGGTTGACTTTCAAACCATTCATGTATTATTGAAGATCCCCAAGGAATATCATGGCCTCAACAACAGTTTGCAAACAAATATGATCCGAATCCTTTTTGTTTCTAAAGCTTCTAATCGGTTCACAATGATCTGAGCACCGGAATAGCAAACCTCATTAAAGCAAAACCTAAACTTCACTCGCTCGTTTATAGACCACAGCGAACATGTCTTGTTTAAAATCTAAAAATAGCATTTGACTACATATTGAGACGGTAAATTCTCCTATTCTATTTATAATAATAATTCCACTCGAATATCTTAAGATAAATTACAGCCAATGCGATCAGAAAAATTGGCCGTTGAAAAGGAAATGTACAATGTCAATATATAGTCAAATGCTATTTTTTAGATTTTAACCCTTTTCCTCATAAAGACGCTTTCTGACGCCTCTGCAGCAGACGGCTTTTTGAAAACATAGTGACACAAGAAGAAATTGCACAAAACGTGCAATTTCTCCTTTTGCCACAATGTTTTCCACTTTTTGTCATAGGTTATCTATTCAATTATAGAAATTTTCCATTATTTGACAAAATATGTTCAAAGTCTTCTGCTGCAAAATTGTCGTATGAGGGAAAGGGTTAAACGAGATTCCAACTGAAAATTTAACTCTTTCCAATATGCAGGCAAATGTTGACTCCTTTGCAGTAGCAAACTATTTTACACGTTTTGACAAAAAGGGAATCTGCTAATGATGGAACATGTTTTCCTTTTATCACAATGCTTTCAACTTTTCAAAATAAGCATTCTTTAAATTTACGCTTTAACTGTCTGAATGGATGTTGTGAAATCTGTGCCATCAGTAATCGAGCCAGGCCGGCCGGCTCTAGCCGCACCCGACTGACCAGGCTCTTAACTGTTAAATTCTCAACAACAGTTTTTATCTTGATACTCATATAATTGCCTATAGACTCTATCTTTCTTTTTATCACAATGTTTTCCACTTTTCTAAATCGACATTCATTCATTCAACCCATTAATCCCGATTTTGTGAAATATGTGCCATCAGTAATCGAGCCAGGCCGGCCTGCTCTAGCCGTACCCGACTGACCAGGCTCTTAACTGTTAAATTCTCAACAACACATTTTTGTCTTGATATTCATATAATTGCCTATAGACTCTATCTTTCTTTTTACCACAATGTTTTAGACTTTTATAAATAAGCAAACTTTCATTTAACCCATTAATCCCGATGTTGTGAAATATGTGCCAACAGTATCGAGCCAGGTCGGCCGGCTCTAGCCGTACCCGACTGACCAGGCTCTTAACTGTTAAATTCTCAACAACACAGTTTTTTTTTATTGATATTCATAATATGTGCCATCAGTATCCAGCCGGCTCATCGGCGCCGTTTGACCAGACTCTTAACTGTTAAATGCTCAACAACACAGTTTTTATCTTGATATTCATATAATTGCCTATAGACTCTATCTTTCTTTTTACCACAATATTTTCCACTTTTCTAAATCAGCATTCATTAATCCCGATGTTGTGAAATATGTGCCTTCAGTATCGAGCCAGGCCAGCCGGCTCATTGGCGCCGTCTGACCAGGCTCTTAACTGTTAAATGCTCAAGAACACAGTTTTAGATTGATTTTCCTACAATTATCGGATGCCGGGTAATTCCGTTTTAAAGATTCAGCATTGGAAGGATTAAGCACTTTAGGTAAATCTTAACGATTAGCATATTATGTTACGCAACATAACTTTTGCGCCCGAAAACCATTCGTTATTCGAGTTAAAATATATGTTTGCTTTGTATTTTGAAGAGCCTTCAGCGATTTAACAATCTGTTTCGAAAAGAGAAAACGGACTGAAAGTCATATTGTGAGAATTTAATTTGTGAAAGAAATATGAAAAATGTAAAGGGGGAAGGTTTAACTCGGTATCCATGCAAAACAGATATCCGATCTATCGCCTTTTATAGAATCATGGTAGCATGGAGTCATATTCCACGAGTTTAATAAATTCATATTTGAAGCCACGGCATATTGGCATTTTGCCTTCAAGGGTTAACGAGATTGATTGATTAGGGTTTAACGCCGTTTTCAACAATTGTTCAGTCATATCACGGCGAACAGTTCACCTACTCATGCGTTTCCTAGTTTTCCCACACCAGTACACCAAACAACATACTTTCCAAGCAAAAGGCTGCTTTTCCACATAAACTGTTAAACAGCCCATTGGTGAAAGACGAATGACGAATGTCACAGTGACTTTTGTCAAACGTCAGAAAGAATGATGGCCGAGCTGGGATTCGAATCACAACCCCTTGATTGACAGCCCATGTCGCTACCGACAGAGCTAACGGGGCTCGGGTTAACGAGAGCAACATGGATACATTGTAGTGGCCTGGACAGAGTTCGAACCCGGGACCTCTCAAAAGAAATGCATACGTCGTACTACTGTATTGTCCTTGTACATTCAACTGTCCCATGACCTTGTTATGTATTCATAATTAACCACTGCTTTCGTCCCCGTGTTCCAATACGGTACATTAAAACACTACATGTATCGTGAACGGAAGCTCAATGTTTCAATGTAGAATCAAAGTCGTTTTCAAACGCTTTAAATTAAGGTCAACTTAATGTCAAATAACTATTTTAATTGTTCTGTTGACCGTATTCTTCCTGCATATTGTACTGTTGTTGCAACATATACGATAGGTCAATATATGAAACAGTAGCTCAGTGCCTACATAGTGATCAACAGGTCACAGACTCGAATCATGAGATACTTAACATGAAGATAACAAGAGCACCGCATTCGAACGCCAACGCTCGTCTGCCTTTTTCTGAGTCAAAAAAAGTGCATTACTCAATAATTATTAGAGTTATGCTACTTGGTATAGACATGCGTATTGTTCCAAGGAACATGTGTACCAAGGTTTATTTGAAAATATTGAACGGTTTTCGAGTTATGAGGTAAGGTTAAAGTTTTGTGACGACGACGAAAAACAAAAATAAATAGGTGCAACAAATAAAGTTAATGTAATATATAAGCAAAATCAAGTCACTTTAACAGATAATCATATCTATATCAAAATATATATATTTCCTTAATGAAATCAAATACTAATTCCATTTTTACAGACTCAGAGCTGATGCACACTTTGAGCCTGTCACGAGTTGGTGCAAAATCAGAGAGCAGAGAATGTGCTGTTCTGGAAGGTTTGTTGCTTGATTGGAGTTTAACGCAATTTTCTATCACGGCGGCCAGTTCACATACTCAAGTGTTTCCTGGCTATCTCACACCAGAAATCCACACAAATTTATTTCCAAGAAACTGGCTGCTCTTCTACATAGACTGTTAGCCCATTGATGGAAGACGAATGACGCTTGTCACAGTGGCTTTTGTCAAACGTCGGAAAAAAGTTTTTTTTTTTTTTTATAGAATGTAACTTATTGTTGGTGTTCAGGGGAGCATCGTAAACACATGAATTAATACTGATCTTCCACATAGACTGTTAGCCCATTAGTGGAAGACGAATGACGCTTGTCACAGTGGCTTTTGTCAAACGTCGGAAAAAAGAATTGGTTTTTTTTATAGAATGTAACTTATTGTTGGTGTTCAGGGGAGCATCGTAAAAACATGAATTAATAAAAGGTTTAAAATCTGTAAACAATGCAGACTTAGCAACTTGGTTCTTTTTAAAAAAAAAAAAAAAAAAAAAGCTGTATATTATATCCAGTGTCACTCGTTCCTTTATACGTCCTTATTATTAAACTCACACAAAATAATCATTCACTCCTGTGGAATATCCAAAAAATCGTGTAATTCAGCGGCCATTTTGGAAATTGACACATTAGTATGTTGGTCCTGTTGTAAAAACTCTTTACAAGATAGTGTGATTTTATGTGAAAATGATGATCCTATAAATCATTTGTCACTAAAACAATTTTATTTAATTGGAAATGTTAATTTTATACTGTTCCAAACTGTGAACATGATATGATACATGATATTTTTAGAATGAATTTGTTTAATTATCTTATTGGCAGAATTTATTCTATTTTCCAAAAAATACCCATTTCTTTGTTAATTGTTAGTCCTTATAATAGCATCCTTAACTTTTGTAATAGAGTATATGATTTAGAAGTTTTAAAATAGCATGTGTTCAAATTTATAGGCACCGTAAACATACAGGCGAAACAAATTATATTTCATTTTTTACATTTTGGTCCTTAATTTCTCTTGCTTTCTATAGCCGAAAAAACTTAACGTAATTTAATCATGTGATTTCAAATTTCTGTCATGTCATAAGCAGTTAATGTCAAACAGCATGTTGAAATGTGAAAGGAAAAGCAAAACAGGTTTTCTACTAACAATGACGTTTCTGTAGGTGTGGGTCTGGGCATATAGGAATTTTCTTTTTATTGTGACTAACAATTATGATGTGTCGTATTATTCCGAGAATATTGCTATTTGAAGAAAAAAGTTAGTATCGTTTGAAAGTCGGGATAAAGGGGTTTCCTATTGAAATAATACAACATCCGGTCGTGCGCGCGCAACAAAGAAAACACCGGTTTTGTGTTTACTTTGGTATTCGTGATAATACGATATTCGTAGAACCTACTATACCTATAGAACCAATATGACTGGGGAGTGGGGACCCAGCAAAATATAATGTGATGCGGCACAGCTACTGCATAGCTTAGACAGTCAAGAGGCTAACAACAAGAGGATGTTCATTCTTCTCACTCTAGAGTGCCTGCATAGCATAAAATGAGTCGGTAAAAAGATCAACCGCCATAAATGACCACGTTTTCTTATATGTATATAGTTAGAACATTGAGAACTATTTGAGTTCTATTAAATCAGGTGAGCGATGTAAGACCATAATTGTCCTCTTGTAAATGAATGTCAACCAGTGAATAACTATATCGGTTGACACATGTGAGAGGTCACAACAAACTATTGTGTTCAGGCTTTTCTAGACCTTCATCGGTTGCTGATAAAATAAAAAGCATCTACATGATGTACAAAATATTCTTTATATTTGACTTGCACCGTTTCTTATTCAGGTGCTTTATTTTAAACAATTGAGAAATAATTTAACCGAGTCTGACCAGAGATGGATATACACTCTTACACTATGACAAACGCGGGTTCGCTCACATGCACTTTCACCTGGTAACCAAGCTCTGGTGGAATCCTCTAGAACCCCAATAGTTTCTCAGACAACCCCATTGTTAGGAAACTATTTGAATACGGACTGTGGATGCCGGTCAATATGTGGCGCGTCCATGGTTTCTGTCCACAATCAACATGCCAGCGATCGGAATTATCATACTGTGGCCTTTACCAGGGTATCAAAAAAGTAGTATATATTTCCAATCCCTACTACTTGGCTTCAAAAACCCTCCAGTGCAACGACTGTAGGCTAACTCGTTGCTAGAATACTATATAAATATATTTGAACACTGACCGTTTCTGTGGATGCCTGTTTCAAGCTGTGTCACGTTCAAGTCTTCTGTCCAAATTCAACATGACAGCGTTCAGAATTAACAAATTTTGCATTTATCAGGTTATCAGAAAAAGTAGTAGATGTGTGCGACCTATACTTCTTAGATTCAGAAACCCCCCAGTGCAACGACTGTAAGAAGAACCAAGTCTCATGGAGTCATTTAAAATAAATATTGACACAACTAGACATAAATGCCAGTTTAATTGCATATTACCATCAATGAAAGCCTGCGACAACAATGTTACCATTTCATTGAGGCAGATGGGCTTGGGAAACAGTGCTACCAAAATACAGAAGAAGCTCCAGGAACCGCAGCGTACAGAGTGGTACTCCAAGACCATTCAGTAACGTACAGCCTTCATAGCCATGACAAAAGGCTTCTGTTTTCCTGAAAGAGACGCCAGCATTTGAAGAAACGCAATCCCTGGTTTATGCAGGTCTATATCCAGGGTGTGTTTTAGCGCCTTGGTGAAGTGAAACCAAACATTATGTCAGTTTGTTGGAGGATTCAGCAAATGAACTCGAGAAAGAAAACAACCAGTAAACTGGCAGGACCTTTGTCAGGGACCGCTAAATGGGCATACACCGTCGGGAATGCGAATCCGAGTATGTGTAACGGCATAGGAATGAATATGTGGCCTGCATCGAATGGCCAATGCTTTGATGAAGCGTTTTACAGATGCAACTCATTCCAATCCTGGGGTGATATATGTGACAAGAATGTTAGACATACGTACGGCCTCTCCATGTAGAGGTTGAGTCATAAATATAGCATGCCATCTTTGTGTGATGATGTAAGCTCTCATTAAGCTGCTAAGCGATCAGAGCGCACTGACCCAAACACATACAGAAGGCACGGGAGGCTGACATGAGTGCCATCACCAAGGCTGAATTAATGAATGAATAGGTTTGTTAAGGATGTACTGAAATGAGAAGTGGATATTTAAAAAAAAAAAAGTTACATTGTTATTAAATCTTTTGATTATGTTATCAATTAAAACCTGTTTAGTCATTATACCTTTTTATAATGCTTCAAAATTTAAAAAAAAAAGTGGATTAAATTTGTTTTAGATAAAGGACTGAATTTGTTCGTGAGCCTTCCAAGCGGCGCCAGTCGCCATGTTTGATTATGTAATATAACTGGGTAAAAAGAACATATTAAAGTCCATGTATATCAATTTTAATCTAGAACTTGTACAGTATCATATTGTTTTGAAAATAAGTAGAATATATTGTATAACTTTAATGACAATTTAAGATATGTTTCAAAAAAAAGAAATATATATACCTATGAGAAAAGGAATTAAAGCACTGAAAGTGCTGACGGGCTGTAGGAAGGTTGGAGAAGAAGGGAAAATGTGAAAGGAAATAATAATTGCAGCTTATATTTATTTATTTATTGTTATATAAGAAGTTGTGAAAGATCATATCAAAAATAGTAAATATTATGAAACTGGCAATTGGAAAACAGAGGACCTTGTTGGCCCTATGTCGCTCACCTGAGTGCAAGAGCTCACAAGTATACACATTAAAGACATGAAGAATCAAAAGAAAATTTGACAGCAGGTTTAGTCAGAAACATTTTGAAGTTTCTGCCTGATTATATTGAGAAATATGTCAATGTTTAATAAACTTACATCAATCAGTTTATGTGTGTTTTACAAATTGCACCCACTCTAGCAAACTTGGTGGAGGTTCAGAGAGGTTCAGTCAAGGAACATTTCAGAGAAACTATTTTGAAATCCGGCTGGGCCAGTAGTTTCTGACAAGAAGAATTTAATAGTTTTTCTTTTTGTCGTCAGGGCAACAAGTTGTGCACTGAATGGAATTATGTGACCAACTGTAAAGGTGGTGCCATGTAAGGAACATCCATGCCAAGTTAATTTGCAGCCCGTGGGAGAGCTACGGACAGTGAGTGCAAGTGCGTCAAATAGATCATCTAGAGCTTTTGGCACAGGTGATCTTAAAAAGGTCGAAACTGATAAGTGTAATTGAGCGTAGTATTGGGTAAACAAGAAAAATGTGTATGCAATTGGATCCAGCAACTAACATAATGAACACATTAAAAGACATACACTATTACTTACAACTAGTTACAGAACAAGGTAAATGAATGAACAATAAGAAGTTTCACAAAGAGCAATATGCCGCACTCCATAAGCATGTGTTACTCCTACACATTGAAAGCATTAATTTATCATGTTTCAGTTATGGATTGATTGGGTCCACTTTTACAGACAGAGTAGAAAATAGTGGAGTAAGAGTTCAGAAAGATAAGAGCATTCTGAAACCTTAGTAGACCATTTGTAATAGCGTGCTGGTAAGGGCTTGGGAAAATGTGTATTTATGTAGCATTTGTGTGAAAAATGCACCATAGTCATCTAGACCCCATGAACCATTATAATGCTTTGACAAATGACATAGTTTAAGCAAATTGGACAGTTTTGAACTAGGCCCAAAGTACACGAGAAACAAATAGTATGACAAAGTTTCGTGATGATTAACTAGAAAATTAAAATTCTGTACCTATGCAATTAACTGAACTGGTAATGATGTTGAAAAAAACAAGTATTGATAACAATATACAGCACATAGTGAACGAATTAATACAAGAGGAGCACATAAGCATACACTTGCAAAGAAACATAAACACAATGAACACAGAAGGAACATTTCGGCGAAATTTACAATGCACTAGTAGTTTCCGAAAAGACACTTTGCATTTCTTTTTTAGCGATATTTCCGATAGCAACAAAGTTATGCATTGAATGTAATCCAATTCTAGGCATATATCTGAAAGGGGACTATCCAAGAAACAATAGCGATATATGGAAACAGCCCTGACAGCCATGTTTTAATGAATCCCAACAGATTAAGCAAACTGTGAAGATGTTTCAAAACTGGGCCAGTAGTTTCTGACAAGAACAGTTCTAAAGGTTTTCCCTATTTGTTGCCATGGCAGATCTGTATTGAATATACATATTTTGGGAAACCTACATGGGGACCATGCAAGGAACATCATTGTTGTTTGAAGCCAAAAGTAAACATTGGACAATTACAGATTATGTTCCCCAATAGATCACCTTGAGCTGGCATGTCCAGGTGATCTGAAAAGGTGCATAAATAAAACATATACAAGCAATGTACCCTGGGTACCGTATATACTAGATTCATGGAAATATCATGCAACTGTGACCACTAAAGAAAAGATAAAACGTTGTTTTGAATTCCTATGTGTCATTTGTCAAAGCATTTATAATAGTTCATGGGGACTAGTTTGAGCAAATTGGACAGTTTTGAACGAGGCCCAAAGTACATGAGAGCCCCTGTCCAAAAATGGCCAAAACGTCCTAGGCCAAAAGGTCTTAGGCAAAAAACGTCAGAATGTAAACCTACTATTGAACGACGCTCCAGTAAAACCAACCTTAACCCTTTTCTACACACAATAAATCTGCAGCGGACGATTTTGATAACAATAGTTTTTCATGTACTTTGGGCCTCGTTCAAAACTGTCCAATTTGCTTAAACTATGTCATTTGTCCAAGCATTATAATGGTTCATGGGAACAAGATGACCATGTGACATTTTTCATTTATTCACTTTGTTCTGTAACTAGTTGTTAGTAATAGTGTATGTCTTTTAATGTGCTCATTATGTAAGTTGCTGGATCCAACTGCATACATATTTTCTTGTTTACACAATACTACGCTTACTTACACTTATCAGTTTCGACCACATCTGTGGTCATCCTATATACTAGTTCTTTTTGTGGTCATTCAATACACTAGGTTTTTTTGTGGTCATTCAATATACTAGGTTTTTTTTGTGGTCCTGTAACCTAAGATTTTTTTAGAACACCTGATGCAAAGGCACCCGAAGCTCTCATCAAAAACCAATGGCTGCAAGTTGATAACACTTGGCATGGATGTTCCTTACATGGCCCCACTTTTACAGTTGTTCACAAAATTCCATTCAGTGCACAACTTGTTGCCATGGCAACAAAAAGAAAAACTATTAAAATGTTCTTGTAAGAAACTACTGGCCCAGCCGGATTTCAAAATAGTTTCTCTGAAATGTTCCTTGACTGAACCTCCACAAAGTTTGCTCGAGTGGATGCAATTTGTAAAACACGCAGAAAGCACTTGATTGAAATTGATTTAACATTGACATATTTCTCAATATAATAAGGCAAAACTTCAAAATGTTTCTGCCTAAACCTTTTGTCAAAATTTCCTTTAATTCTTCATGTCTTTAATGTGTATACTAGTGAGCTCAGGTGAGGGATATAGGGCCAACAAGGTCCTCTCGTTTTCCAATTGCCAGTTTCATAATATTTATCTTATCTGTAATAACTTGATCTTTCAACTTCTTAACAATAAATACATAAATATAAGCTGCAATTGTTATTTCCTTTCACAGTTTCTCTTCTCTTCCAACCTTCCTGCAGCTCCCAGGACGTCAGCACTTTCAGTGCTTTAATTATCATTTGTCTTCAGTCGTCTGCTGCAGATCTTTTGTATGTAGGAAAGGGTTAATCAAGAAAAGTATTAAAGCGAATTTGATTTCAATTTTTCGAAAGTTTAAAATGTTAAACCCAAATGTTTTCACAGAATAAGTAGTCAATGTAGTAATTGGTCAAACCACCAGAAACGTTACAGGATATCCTGTTATACAAATTGCCCAAGTAAAACGTTCTGGTTGGTTTCTTAGGGGATTTACGCACTTTTAACAGTAGTTCAGTTATATCACGGCAACAGAACATGTATTTAAGATCTCTGGTTGGCTAAACTAGGTTAGTAAGTGTGCCTTGACCAAGGGCACTCCGCCACGATCGTCGCGCAGCAACTGTGGATCGAAACCGGGAGGTCGGTCCCAAATGCCCGACGCTAAGCACTCGGACACGGCAGATACCTGCTAAGGCATTGAAAGTAGATTTAGAGTTCATACTATTCAATGCCTGTTTTACCACTAATCCCTAAAGGGGTGGTACTTAAACGAATAATTGCAGTGAAAGGATTCTTTTAAATACACACAGCATAAGTATCACGAAACGCCGCAATACCACAAAAACCCAGGTTTTCAATGATTGACAGAAGAACTTCAGCCTGTATTTTGAGAATTATAATTAAGCTTGTTTGTTGAATGTTGTGTGTGTGTGTGTGTGTGTGTAAAAGAACATGCCAAATGAAGCATTTTTTTTTTCATTTTAGGAACAGTTACACACCATGCCGGTTTAGTTATAATAAATGTATACTGTATCATCTAAAGAATTGAGTTTCAATTATTTTATATTCTTAGTAACAGCAACCTCAACTTTGACACTAGGAGCCCCAAACACAATCCCATGATAAGAATCCATAAATTCTTTCTTTCTACATACCAAGTTTGCCTACAATAAGTCAACCTTGACCTTGACCCTAGGTGCCCCAAACGCAAACCCATGAAAGGTATTGATGAACTCTTTCTATATTTCAAGGTTGGCTACAATTTGTCAACCGTAACCATTTTTCTATTGTTAGTAACAACGACCTTGACCTTGACCTTAGAGGCCCACAACACAATCCCATTTAAGGACTCCATAAATTCTTTCTACATATCAAGTTTTGTCACAATATGATAACCATAACTAAAGATATTCAGTTTCTACTGTTTTTCAATTTTTAGTAATTGCACGTTGACCTTTGACCATAGGGACCCACAACAGATTCAAATGAAAGGTCTCCATAAACTCTTTCTACATACCAAGTTTGGCTACAATATGTCAACCGTAACTAAAGATATTTAGTTTCAACCGTTTTTCTATGTTTAGTTACAGTGACCTTGACCCTAGGGACCCCAAACACAATCCCATAAAAAGTATCCATAAACCTTTTCTACATAATAAGTTTGGTAACGATTTGTAAATTGTTACTAAAGATATTCAGTTTCAACCGTTTTTCTATTTCTAGTAACAGGGACCTTGACCCTCGGGGCCCCAAACGCATTCCCATGAAAGGTCTCCATAAACTCTTTCTACATACCAAGTTTGGCTACAATATGTCAACCGTAACTAAAGATATTCAGTTTCAACCGTTTTTCTATTTCTAGTAACAGGGACCTTGACCCTCGGGGGCCCCAAACGCAATCCCATGAAACGTCTCCATAAACTCTTTCTACATACCAAGTTTGGTTACAATATATCATTTATTTTTAGTAACAGCAAATTTGAACTCGATCCTAGGAGCGCCAAACGCAATCCCATGAAAGGTCTCCAAACTTTTTTTACATACCAAGTTTGGTTACAATATGTCAACTGCAACTATAGAAGATATTCTGTAACATAGGTTAGTTTGAAAACCTGGTTGATAATTAGCACTATCACTGAAAGTGATGAATACGCCAAAAATACTACCTTATCAAATAACAAGAGCTGTCAGAGGACAGCATGCTCAACTTTTTCGTGCTTGCCAATAAAACAAAACTATTTTGGGTGGTACAGAAAACATAAGCAATTACTTTATCATACTATTTATAAGCAAAATACTTTATAAGTCGTTAAAGGGTCCTAATTCTTACAAAAACCTTCACTGAATTATGCACTCTTGGCCGTTGGTGGAGGTATTGATGGTAAAAAGATATTGTAAGTGTTTAAGCTATATCTCTAATTGTTTTGAATTTTTTTTTATTTGGTATGATTTACTCAACCAAAATTCTAAATCGAAAGAGGGCCATAATTCTTTAAAAAAAACCTTGACAGAGTTATGTACTCTTGTCTGTGGATGGAGGTTATGATGGTAAATAAGTATTGTAAGTGTGTAAGCTATATCTTTAATGGTTTTGAAAAAAATTGGGACGGTAGGAAAAACTTAACCAAAATTCTAAGTAGAAAAAGGGCCATAATTCTTACAAAAACATGGACAGAGTTATGTACTCTTGTCTGTCGATGGATGTAATGATGTTGAATAAGTGTTGTAAGTTTCAAAGCAATATCTGTAATGGTTTTGACAAAAAGTGAATTGGTACAAAAAACTTAACCAAAAATCTATGTCAAAAAGGACCATAATTCTTACAAAAACCTTGACAGAGTTATGTACTCTTGTCTGTTGATGGAGGTAATGATGGTGAAAAAGTGCTGTAAGTTTCAAAGCAATATCTGTAATGGTTTGACAAAGAATGGAAATGGTACAAACAAGAGCTGTCAGAGGACAGCATGCTAGACTTTTTTGTGCCTGCCAATAAACCAAAACTTTTTCGGGTGATGGTCGAAAAAGAGTCATCATTCTTACAAAAACCTTTACTGATTTATGCACTCTTGGCTGTTGGTGGAGGTAATGATGGTTACAAGATTGCTGTAAGTGTTTAAGCTATATCTCTAATTGTTTTGAAAAAATTTGATTTGGTATGAATAATTTAACCAAAATTATAAATCGAAAAAGGGCCATAATTCTTAAACAAAACTTGACAGAGTTATGTACCCTTGTCTGTTGATGGAGGTAATGATGATAAATAAGTATAGTAAGTTTATAAGCTAAATCATTATTGGTTTTGAAAAAAAGTAGGGTGGTATGAAAAACTTAACCGAAATTCTAAGTCGAAAAAGGGCCATAATTCTTACGAAACTCTTGACAGAGTTATGTTCTCTTGTCTGTTGATGGAGTTAATGATGGTGACAAGTGTTGTAAGTTTCGAAGCCATATCTGTAATGGTTTTGAAAATAATTAAATTGGTACAAAAAATCTAACCAAAATTCTAAGTAAGAAAAGGGCAATAATTCATACAAAAACCTTGACAGAGTTATCTTCTCTTGTCTGTTGATGGAGGTAATGATGGTAAAATAGTGTTGTAAGTTTCAAAGCAATATCTGTAGTGATTTTGAAAAAAAGTAAATTGGTACAAAAAACTTAACCAAAATTCTAGGTAAAAGAAGGGCCATAATTCTTACAAAAACCTTAACAGAGTTATGTTCTCTTGTCTGTTGATGGAGGTAATGATGGTGAATAAGTGTTGTAAGTTTCAAAGCAATATCTGTAATGGTTTTGAAAAAAATTGGTACAAAAAACTTAACCAAAATCCTAAGTCGAAAAAGGGCCATAATTCTTATAAAAATCTTGATAGAGTTATGTTCTCTTGTCTGTTGATGAAGTTAATGATGGTGAATAAGTGTTGTTAGTTTCGAAGCCATATCTGTAATGGTTTTGAAAAAAAGTAAATTGGTACAAAAACTTAACCAAAATCATAAGTCGAAAAAGGGCCATAATTCTTACAAAAACCTCGACAGAGTTATGTTCTTTTGTCTGTTGATGGAGGTTATGCTGGTGAATAAGTGTTGCAAGTTTCAAAGCAATATCAGTAATGGTTTTGACAAAAAAGGGAATTGGTACAAAAACCTTAACCAAGGTGTGACATCAACGCCGACGCCAACGCTGGGGCGAGTAGTATAGCTAGCCTTTTCTTCGAAAAGTCGAGCTAAAAACTGAAACAAAATTCTAAGTAAAAAAAGGGCCATAATTCTTACAAAAACATTGACAGAGTTATGTACTCTTGTCTGTTGATGGATGTTATGATGCTGAATAAGTGTTGTTAATTTCAAAGCAATATCTGTAATGGTTTTGAAAAAAAGTGAATTGGTACAAAAAACTTAACCAAGGTGTGACACCAACGCCGACGCCGGGGCGAGTAGTATAGCTAGCCTTTTCGTTGAAATGTCGAGCTAAAAATGACAACCAAAACAAAACAATGGTCCAGTTTATAAATAATTATTTCCAATAAATGTACATGGAAATTGGGTATGACCACAAGTTATAAGAATATAACAAATCAAAATATCCATACAATTTAGACAATGGCAAACAACCCATTTTTCTGGACTACAAAATATGAAATAAGCCGGGATCAAATTCCTCATTGAAAAGGAGCCATAAATTCATAAAAATATTGGTGGTTTGTAGCCAAGTCGAACTCTGTCTGTAATTTTAAAACGTGTTCCAATCCTCCATCCCCAAACTTCATTTGAGGTGGTTTAATCAGGGAGATATTATGAGAGATTTTAAGACATGTTTTCTATGCCTATCTTCATCTGTAGTAAATAAATAAAGATTCACCTTCACTAAAATATACATTGAATTCAATTTATTTTCATTTAACACAATAGTTCATATAAAAATGTGTATCATGATATATATGTATAGTTAATTTCTTCTGGGTCATATACAGTCAAACCTCATAAAATGCACTTTTTTTTCATTATCAACAATTGCTTATCAATATATAACAAAATTGCATTAAAACAGAGCAATAATCTCTGTTAAACATTTTATAGCAATAAACACAGTTTTCCAATATTTTAAGCCTTTTGCTTATCAGCAGGTTTGAATCTGTGTGCAGCTTGTGGCTTTATCTTCTTGGACAGTATGGGCTGTTCAATCATCATACTTTCCCGCTCCTTTTCCTGGTTAGCGTGAAGCCTTTGATTGATGCAGTACTCCGATTCTTGCCCACATTCAGTCAGGCGAAGGTCCATGGTAGTAATGGTGGAATTCTCCTCCATTCCTTCCTGTAGTTGTTTACCTCCATCCTGAATTGTAAATAGATACAACTATAAAACATTGTACACAGATACACTATAAAATAATGTACACAGATACAACTTATAAACAATGTACACAGATACAAATTATAAATAATGTACAAATATATAAATATGAACCAATTTACACGCATACAAATATAAACCAATTTACATGGATACAAATATAAACCAATGTTCACAGATACAATTATAAAATAATGTTCACAGATACAACGTATAAACAATTTACACAGATAAAACTTATAAGCAATGTTCACAGAAACAACTTATAAATAATGTACAAAAATATAAATATGAACCAATTTACATGGATACAAATATAAACCAATGTTCACAGATACAATTATAAAATAATGCTCACAGATACAATTATAAAAATAATGTACACAGTTACAACTTTTAAACAATGTACACAGTTACAACTTTTAAACAATGTTACAACTATAAAATAAAGATACAATATAATTTTACTTGTATCACAGTGTTTCCTGAGTTAATTGCAGTACTACAGATAAATTTATACAAGTGAGCCGCGATAGATCAGTCGATAGCGATAAAGGCAATCAAACTAGGGATTGCGGGTTCAAACCTAGGCTTGGCCATTCATTTTTTCAAACGGTTGAAAAAGCAATTGTAATTAGCCCCAGTCGTTTTCCACAAATTGGCTTATGAGTCTTATGTGAGAAGGTCGCCATTTACCTGGGAAGAATTATCTGTAGAGAACTGCTCTAATTGTTAGATGAACAGACCATTGTGAAATAAATGAAATAGAGGTGAAATTGGCGTTTAACTCCAATCAATCAATCAGTTGAAAGGTTTTTCCCTAAAACCTGAGAACCAAGAAGGGAAGCCCTAACTACCATTTTAAAGTCTATTTTATAATTGGTGGTCAAACCAGGTAATCATTACTCCACTGACAGTTTAACATAAACCAGTATGCACAGATGTATGAATACAAATCAGTGTAAAGAGATGACAGAGGGTAAAAATGTGATATTGATACAGAATTAAAAACATTGTGAGAATGGGAGGAAATTAGCAATTTCTCCTCTTTAAACAATTTAGTTTTTAAACAAATAAGTACTACCAAAGGCATGAAAAGTCATCAAGATTTCTATTACAAGACAGGATATAAAGAGCGTTACTTACCGGCCCAAGTCTGTTACAGGACAGGTCAATAGATTTAAGGGTCATATTCTGTAATACAACGCTGGACAGAATGGAGGCTGTCGGCTCTGCCATCTCATTGCTACCAAGGTTGATCTCCCTATAGGAAAAGTCAATAATAATATCTTTGATGATTTTTTAACCTTCTCTTTCCAAAATAATTATAACACATCTGCAGAAGACAACTTTGAGGATATTTTGGGGGAAAATATTGAAAATATCTAAAAATAAGAAAGTTTGATAAATGAACTGAGTTAAAAATATTACTGTAGAAATAAAAAATTCTCATTGTGAGCAATTTCTTCTTTTATCTCATTTTTTTTCAATTGCATGAAAACGCATTTGCATGTGGAAAATGGCTATACCATTATTATCTAAGCTGTGAGCTGTTGGTTCATACACCTATAACCTCTGTCAGCTGCTTTGACAAAAAACTGCGCCAATTTTTTTTAAAGAGAACCACAAAATTTATAGTGTACTTTCTAGAGAGAGTGTAGAAAATTGTGATCAAAGGAATTATTACTCCTGATGAGTTAGTATCATATCTTCAGCAGATAAATTTTGAAAACATGGTGAGATAAGAGGAAACTACTCATAATGAACAAATTATAACAATACGGCTAATACATGTTTATATATTTACAAAATTTGTTTCAAACCACTGAAAGTAACTATTTGACCTGTGATGTTATACCTGCTGACTGTTTTTAAGCATTTCCCACATACAGACGCTTTCCGACTTCTCTGCAACAGAAGACTTTGGAAACATTAACGCTAAAAGAGCAATTACTCCCAATGAGCATTTTCTAATTTTGCCAAAATGTTTTCAACTCTTTACAATAATTACACTTTCATTTATAGAAATATCCCATAATTTTGTCTAGATTTTTCCCCTCATATCGACGCTTTCTGACACCTCAGCAGCAGACAGCTTTTTGAAAACATAGTGACAAAAGAAGAAATTGCTCAATATGAGCAATTTCCCCCTTTGCCACAACGTTTACCACTTTTAGTCATAGATTAATCCATTCAAATAGAGATTTTCTATTTTTTGACAAAATATGTTCAGTTGTCTGCTGCAGAATTGTCGTATGAGGGAAAGGGATAAGCCAGTGCATGAAAAAAGGTACGAATTGGCCTTTAATTATGAACAGAATAAAATCAGATCTACACTGTTCACATAGTACTTACACAAGCTTGTTCGAAAATTCAATTAATCTGTGTAGATTATTGACTTTTAACTTTTTTCATGCACTGGATTATTTGATACTTAAACCCTGTGTTGTGGGTACCTTAAATGTTTGTTTCAGTGAGACAATTCATTTGGGTATTACAGCATAAGGTATGTTTTCTTAATGAGGGCGATATATAGAACCTTAGTTATAACAGAAAACGATGACTAACCTGAGAGTGGCATTTTTCAACAAAGATCTACAAATTGCCTGACCCCCTTCGTCTCCAAGTCTGTTCAGCCGTAAGTTCAGACTCAACAGTGTTGTATTCTTGGTGAGGGCGTGAGCAATGGCCTGGGCCCCGGTGGATCTAATTTGGTTATCGCAGAGATTTAACTTCACCAGCTGACTGTGGTTATTGATGAATTTACCCACAGCTCTAGCCCCGCGATCTCCGATGATGTTGTGGGACAGGTCAAGTTCCGTCAATCCTGGATGATCAAGGATGTGACTGATAAGTACTCTGACCTTATCGTCGTCCACTTTACTCCTGTGTAAACAAAACACTTTGAGGTTTTTACAGGCAGCGATACATTGCGCCAATTGTAAACAGTCCCTGGCGGTAAACTGGAACAGATTCCATTCAAAGTTCATACCACAGTCTTTCACACCGTACGTAACATGTAATTCTTCTAGATTTGGGAGTTGTTTCAGTACAGGACCAAAATTGAAATGATCACATTCGGGTTCATCACCAGCGTCACTTCCAGCATCGGAGGCATCGTCAAAGTCCGGGCCTTTTGGGGCTTCACGAACTGGTGGAAGCAACTGGCGAATCTCTAATTTCTTAACAAAATTAGCAGAAAGAGGGAGAGCTTCATTTAAATTTGTTGTATCTGTTGTTTCAGGTATAAAGTGTTCAATGATGTCCTGTAAGTTTCTTTCAAAGTACATCCTCTTCCAGCTATCCCCAAAAGCTGATATATCACAAATCTCCCATCTGGCTTTGCAGCATCTTTTCCAATAGCCTTCATCTGACACAAGATTAGCTGTGATTTTTAATGGAACATCCGTCGAGATTTTCTCAAGTACTTTGACTTTGTGTTTAGGCAACAACCCATCCAAAATTGATGAATTATCTGTACAAAAACATAAAGATATATCTTCAAAAATAGAAAAAGTTGTTATCTATCAAATGTCTGAAGGTGGCACATCTATACAATTGTAATAACTAATTACTGTGACAGAAACATTTTTTGATGTGATAATGTCATTCGTAATTTGATTTAAATTCATGACATTTTGTTTATTAATAGATCCTTTTCCAGACGCATTTGATGCATTCTGCAGGAGACACTTGGATGAGCAAAAATAATAGAAATTAATTACCAACTACGTTTTACAAATCTAAAAATGATTAAGAACCATACAAAAAGTAAGCGTATTTCAGTTTAACCCCATTTTCAACAATAATTAAGTTACATCACTGTACCTAATTCACCTATGCATGTGTATCCTGGCTTTCTCACACAGGTCTGTGACCAGTACTCCATTCAACATTCTTTCCATGTAACGACGCTTCTGCAGCAGACACTTTTTGAAAACATTGTGGCAAAAGGAGAAATTGCACAATTTTTTAACTATATTTGATTTATAATCAAACTTTCACTTATGGAGATTTTTCATGTTTCTGTCAATATGTCATCTGCTGCAGATTTGTTGTATGTGGGTCAAGGTTGATTGAATAGTAATAAAACATCAGATATATCTTACTTTCAAAGTTACTGATGACATGTTTCAAGCTCAGCTCCACCAATAGAGGGACTGTTGCGAGTGACCACTCTGGATCCTCAGCAATGATTCGTCTCATGTTTCTCCAGTCTGCAGCTGGATTTTCAGCTGCCTCAGGAGCTGGGGTATGAGATGCGCTTGCCTTCTTTGTATCACTTTTTCCACTCTTTTTAGACTGGGCTGATCCCATCCTGGATGGGGGTTTAGACCCAGTCTGACTTTTTGGTCCACTTTTCTGACTCTTGGCATCATCTCCATTGGCGTCTTCCTCTCCTTCCCTTGGAGTTCCATCTGTAATAGGTGGTTCAGCCATCTAAAAAAAGAAAATAGTACTGTTTATACAGACTTAGCGAATAGTCATGTTTTTCAGTCTGTATTGATCTTATCCCTTTCCCATATAATTTTTTATAGAAGAATTCTCATGCCTCTGCAGCAGACTACTTTTGAAAACATTGTGACAAAAGGTGATATTGCTCATGATGAGAAATTTCTCCTTTTTGCAACAATGTTTTCAACTCCATCCAATAATTCTACATTAATGAATAGAAATTTTCCGCATGTTTGCATAGATCTTTTCAGAGTCGTCTGCTGCAGATTTGTTGTATGTGGGAAAGGGTCATTTAGATGTATCTGTTGATGTTTCAGATATGACTCATAATCTTAACCCTTCCCACATGCAGACACATATTGATGCAACTGCAGCAGATGACTTTCAAAACCATTATGGCAAAGGGAGAAATTTCTCATATATCAAGCGATTCCTGTCAGAGCCTTGTAAAAAGTATATATAAAATTCTAAAAAGCAGGAGATATCACAGGCTGAATGCAAAGTGGTTGTAACTTCGCACAAAACGTGCAATTTCTCCCTTTGACACAATGTTTTCCACTTTTAGTCATAGGCTATCCATTCAATTATAGAGATTGTCTATTTTTTGACAAAATATGTTCAAAGTTGTCTGATGCAGAATTGTCGTATGAGGGAAAGGGTTAAAGTAAGCAATATTATGTTTGTTTGATTAGGTGCATTTCACACATTTTTTCAACAGAATTTCAGATATATTACAATGTTTAATGGTTACTTCACCTTTATTACTGGTCTTATTCATCCTGACAACATGAATTTGGCATAATACTATCAAGCAACCCTGAGCGTCAAGACTTAAGCCATTAATACCATTTTTAAAGAGCATTATTATTTAAATCAAATCAAAATGAATAAGTTTAACCACTATTGAGTAAAGTCAATCCGACTTAAACTTGAACTACTTGCTGCAAAGCAATTGACAGGTTGATTACGATTGATAGGCGCTTGTCATGGTCAAACAACAGACATTTTACTCCAGAGGTAAGTGCTGTACCAAATTGTTACTGAGGCAGCTATATTATAACTGATCAACTCAAGTCACTTCTTCTGAAAATGATTACACTTGTAATAGATAATTTATCAACAGAACACCGATTTTTTTTTAATGTAAAACATTATAGGTCATGTAGGTGTGCTGTTTTTCGAATAAGAGTAAATGATATTGATGATCAATGCATGTTTTGAAAATTTTGCCTTATTCGAAATTGACGAATTTTGCTTAACAATGAGTCATTTTCAACTTCTGATTGGTCCACTGCTTGAAATGATTTGCAAATGTGTATTGATTTATATCAAACAAATTTCTGAAACAAAAAGTTGTAAAAAACAAACTTGTTTTCTCTTTCCCGAACTTCAGTGTAGAGGTGGAAAATTGAAGCTAAAATACATACATATAAGATAATGAACAACCTGAATCAGTAATAACACTTATAAACTTTAATTATGTTCTAAGGTTATTTGACATTGCCATATATATTATAAATAAATCGTTTAATTTGATAATGAATAAAATTTACCCTGCTGAGGTGATCGTTGCTATGGTACACTATATTTGGTAACCGGATTTCCTTCTGTAAGGCGAGTAAATTGGGAAACCAGCTCATCTACCGGAAACGGAAATAAAATTCCAACAACAACAACAAGGCCATTCACTGTTAGATTTCTAATATTTCAACTAAAGTTTTAAACTTATTGGTTATCTATTTTGAAAAAGATTTATTAAATCGATTTATTATATGTTGGTTTTATGCAACTGTATGTAATTTTGCCGATGACATCATCTAAAAAGGCGTCACATTGCATTTGTCCTTAGTTTTCGCGTTGTCTTTAAATTAACAAAATCAAATCGGTTATATTACATGAACAACAGTTATCTATCTCGAGGGAGCTGGTAATGTTTTACGATGATGTCGTGTCATTATGATCCTAAGAATTACTTATTTAAATGTCAAGATGTATTTGCATGGTCGAAAAATCTAGTTCTGTTTCTGTTCACAACAATATACGCTTCAACACCTTTTCGCAAAGATCAGTCAATTTGTGGAACAAACTTACACGTGAAACTGTAAATGCCAGTTCACTAAATGTGTTTAAATCACTGCTCAACAAAGAAGATTGGAATGACAAGAAATTTCACCCATCTTAGGCGCGCAAATGTCGGTTATATATAAAGAAGATTGAGAGAGGTCAATATAAGCTTAGGCTTAAGATGATGACCTAACATCAAGGTATCAAGGTTCTTGGCTTGGAATATAGTGTGCCTTGCCATGATCTTGGTAATTGGTTGTAAACAGATACTGTACATGAATTCAATTTGATTTATTGACAATAGTTTTAAGTGGAAATGTTATGCCCTGCCTTTTAATTCCCAATTTTTGAAATAGTGTCACTGTTTATTTCAGAATTATTTAGTCCTCTGATCATAGGTCTTAAACATTAACAATGATTAAAAGACCAAAGCCTGGTGAGACAGAAGAAGACCTGTTAAAGTTCCAGAAACAATTTTTAGCAGAGAATTCCCAACCCTCAGCTCAGGTTGTGACCAAACCTGGTGAAAAACGTAAAAGCACAGAGTCGTCTTCAGCTACATTGTCTGATCATAGAGATGTCGTCAAAATTGACGGTAACATTTATTAAATTATTTCACAAGTGTTTTATTTAAACATGATCACCATTTCAAGCTTGAAACTTATATAAATCACTTCCCCTTTATTCTTTGTATATCCATTAATGGTATGCATGCTGTGGGTTCAGAGAAAACCAAAACATGCAATTATTCATTGAAAGATTTGAGCTATTTATACAATTAACAAATTTCACGAGAGAATTCTGATTGTGTCCTTCAAAATTGTTGATTTACCATAGGTGTGTTAAATATCATGTTAAGAACATTACTTTAAACATATTATTGCCACTATACATACATGTACGAATTACAAACATATGAGTAGTACTAAAGTCACAGAATAAACAGGCAAATGGGTTTCTCAACCTAAACAAGGCCATGTGATTATGAATCATGTTTTGAAAAGAGCACAATTGGAAGAAATGTTCTGATACACATAATGAAACTGGACAGTGCTTCAACAAAAGGAAAACAAGAGTCAACAAAAAAATAGAAATATATTTAGACCAATAACCTTGTACCTTGTGATTACCAATTATAGCATTTACATATCTACAATTTCCCCTATTTTTTAAAATCAAAATTGTCTAAAAAGGTAAAACAGGGTTTTGAAATTTGAGTTGTGAAGTTGTACTGATTACTCATTGTTTTGATCTTGATGTGTGTAAGCTTGACCTTTTTACCAGGGCTCTCACGAGGGGGCGATTTGGGCGAAGTGGTCGCCTAAAAGTTTCTGACTTCGCCCATTCACTCGATCAAAGCGAAGTCGACTTCGCCCAAAATCTCAGTCAAAGCGAAGTTGACTTCGCCGACAATTTTGTCCTAGCATCGGACACTGTTAAAATGATCACGGTCACGCACCATGTCGAATCGATGTAGGCCTATACAGTTCGATATACACAGTTGCGTAATCAGTTATTTGACAACTGAGAGTGTATATCCATTAAAAGCTGAAGAATCGAATCATTTAACACACACAATGACGTAGAACCAATCAAAATCGTGCACTTTAGTCTAATTTGCATAATCAAAGTACCGAATGTCATATCAAATAGTATGACGCCCCCTGATAAAACATTAAATACGTATCCGATGTAAATGAGATGGAAGTCGAATTATGTTTTAACCCTTTCAATAGTATAAATAATATTATGAATCTATTCATGGTTTAATGAGATAATCGTCTTCAATAATTGAGAAAATGAGATTTTTTAGAGATTTTTTTAGGGGTTTCATAATAAATGCTGTAGCATGGGGGTGTCATACTATTTGGAATTAACCAATCAAAAGACAATACCTCAATTCTACTTGTAAAGAGTGTGTATGTTTAGCCGATACAAATAATTTACGTTGTTTATGACACTTACGACAGACTAATTTACAAAATGCCTGAAACCTTTACACGGCGAGTAAAATGTAGCTTCATTAATTATATTTCGGCGACTTTAGAACACAATGTTCGGATCGCAAACCCGATACAAATAATTTACATTGTTTATGACACTTACGACCGACTTCTTTATAAAATGCCTGACACACGGAATGGCGAGTAAAAGGTAGCTTCATTAATAATTTCTGCGACATTAGAACATAATGTTCGGATCGCAACTACTCTTAGGGAAAAACAATTTTAGAACTTCATGTGATAATCATAATTAAAATAAAATAATAAAACATTCATCTTTGTTTAAGTAAATGTGTTCTATCCCAAACGATGCGATGCGGTTACGACGCGTAACGACACAAAAAGAGATGTAATTTCTCCCTTAAGTCTCCCCACTTCTCCCTAAAGTCTCCCCACTTCGCCCTAAATTGCCCGGAGGGGGAAGTCACTTCTCCCTAAAATTTAAGCCTAGTGAGAGCCCTGTTTACACATTTAATATAGACATCTGGTGATAAGTGTTTGTTTCGGTTACAAGAAACGCCCAAATACATCTTCAGCACACGATATATAGTACACATATTTGAAAATATGTTATCAATATTAGGAAAGATGACATAAAAAAGTTATTACAACATGATTATGCTTTAAAACAAACAGAATATTAAGACCAAAATATATTTGCTGTCATACAATGGCAGTCTAAAAGCCTAGTAACACATCCACATGGTACCAAACTGTTATTGAATTGAACATTTCACAATTTCATCCACAGGCAAAGGTGACAAGTCACTAAAATACTGTTAATAAACTTGATTAAAGGTGTGAAACGAATGCACACCAGACTGTTAGATATGATAAAACCCAAAACAAAACAAAGTAATTTTCAACACTTTTTAAAAAAAATGAACAATACAATACTTAATTTTATGATAATGTGGTTTAGTTTACATAGAAACATATTTATTACATTTAAGGTGTATTTAATGTGTATTTGCGTAGATATGGGTGAATGTGTAACCCGTTTGTTTTATTGTTATTAGATATACCAGAGCAGACTGGGGTAACCCAACAGGTGGCACCAGCCAAGAAATCCAGATTTAAAACACTTATAGATGAAAGAAAAAAACAGAAAAAGGAATCAGTTGAACAGGCTGGTGATGTCATTGATGGTAACATTTTAGTATGTAGTTATACATTTCAACCTGTATATAAAGACCATTTGAGGAAAGAGAACAGTCTGGCCTTTGTTCACAGGTGGTCTTTAATTACAGGGTCATTTATGCAGAAAATGATTAATTGGAAAATTAAAAGTGTGGTTTTAGACAGGGAATTGCTAAACAAAGGTGGTCTTTAGTGCAGGTTTGACTAATATTATGCATGAACACCTCGGCTATTCTGTAAAATGACCACTACTCATTGTGTACTGGATTATTTGTTAGTACTAACTAGAACACCTTCATCAGTAACTGCAACATAGTATTTTAAATGCATTCTAATTTTAATCTTATTTCCAAGTTATGCATATGGTCATTCAGCAATTGTGTTACTATGTTAACCCTTTCCCTCATATGACAATTCTGCAGCAGACGACTTTGAACATATTTTGTCAAAGAATAGAAAATCTCTACCGGTAACCTGTGACTAAAAGTGGAAAATATTGTGGCAAAAGGAGAAATTGCTCGTTTTGAGCAATTTCTTCTTTTGTCACTATTTTTTCAAAAAGCTGTCTGCTGCAGAGGCGTCAGAAAGCGTCTTTATGACGGAAAGGGTTAATTTAGAATTAGAAATAGAAAGGTATTAAGAACGGTTGGTGAATCTAAATTACAGTCAAAATGTTGAATGTCTAAAATGCAGAATTAATTAAACTGAGGATTTCAGATTATTATTATGTTCTACCCCCATGTTCTTTCTCTTTCCGTTTTTCTCAGATTTGGACAACAGCACTGCTACAGTATTAACGAAAATTATTGTAAGTAGAATTTCTGTGTATTTAGACTTTTAACCCTTTCCTACATACAATAAACTTGCAGCAGTTGATATTGAAATCATCAGGGAAAAATTTGGGTGAAATCTTAAAGATACTATTTAATGTCCTTTTTGAGTGAACAAATGTCACAAGATGAATAAGTTGTAACAATTGATGGAATAAACAAAGGCGTCAGAAAGCGTCTGTTTGAGGCAAAACCGAAGGGTTAACCCTTTTCCTCATTTAGATGCTTTCTGACGCCTCTGCAGCAGACAGCTTTTTGAAAACATAGTGACAAAAGAAGAAATTGCTCAAAACGAGCAATTTCTCCTTTTGACACAATGTTTTCCACTTTTCGTCATAGGTTATCCATTCAATTATAGAGATTTTTTATTTTGTGACAAAATATGTTCAAAGTCTTCTGCTGCATAATTGTTGTATAAGAGAAAGGGTTAAATGATATGCTTGATATTGTTGGTTACCCCTTTCCCTCATATAGACTCTTTCCAACGCCTCTGCAGCAGACGTCTTTTGAAAACACTGCGACATTAAGAAATTGCTCAAAACGAGCAATTTCTCCTTTTGCCACAATGTTTTCAGCTCTATTTAATAGTAAAACTCTTATTTATTGAGATTTTTCATGTTTTTGTTAATAAGTTTTAAAAGTCGTCTGCTGCAGAATTGTTGTATGTGGGAAATGGTTACTTGTTCTGGTTCCATATTTATTTTGAAATATATATTAGAAGTGAGATTTTGATGATATGTTTCATCATAAGCTATTTCTCCTTATCCCACTCTGTTTTGTTTTAACCCTTTCCAGCATACAACAAATATGTAGCAGTTGAATAAACATTTTGGCAAAACAATGGAATGTGCAAATGAAAATATAATTATTAAATATGTTTAAAATATTGTGACAAAAAGAAAAATTGCTCATCATGAGCAATTTCTTGTTTTGCCACAATGTTTTCAAAGGGCATCTGCTGCAAATGTGCCTGGACGTGGTAATAGGTTAATTACTATTTATGGAAGTTGACTTGAACATCAGAACTGTAGATAAAGGGACATTTTATATTTCCAAAATTATTATTACCGGTATTACGTATACATCCTTATAATTTTATATCTTTTGTGTTATAGTTATCAATATACATGTATAATGTTTAACCCTTTTTTACTTACAACAAATCTGCAGCAGACAAATGAAACCATCTGAGCAAAAGTCTTCTGCATAGCTTTAATTGAGGTTCATGATCTAAAATCCTTATTTGGCCAAAAAGCCTATAGTATGGATATTCAAAAGAACATCTCAGTAAGAAGATTCCTCTTTATAGGACTCTATTGCTTGTTAACCCTTCCTCTCATACAGACGCTTTATGAGGCCTCTGCAGCAGACGACTTTTGAAAACATTGTGGCAAAAGAAGAAATTGCTCATGATGAGCAATTTTCTTTTTTTTGCCATAATGTTTTCAACTCTATTTCATAATTAAACCCCCATTTATGGAGATTTTTCACATTTTTTCATATATCTAAGTTGTCTGCTGCCGATTTGTTGTATGTTGGAAAGGGTTAAGACATTAATTGTGGAGTAGTAGTGAGTCAAACAATGTCTAGATGAAATGGAAGAATTTTCATGAAGATAGCTTTAATTTAATGTATCTAATGACTTGAGATTACTTTTTTAAAATTGATAATTAACGTGAATTCACTAAAATAGTTGGTGGAGTTCTCATTGTTTGGTGTAATGTCATGTGTTAACTTTGACAATTTGTTTGTTTGAACAAATTGATAACAGAGTGTGTAATTAAACATTATTACGCACAGATGGGAACAGAAACGTGTAGCGAAAACGGAACTGAGCCATTCTTTTTCATGTAGCAAGTTTTTGCTACTGGCTTTTTGAGCAGGTAGCAAGTTCCCATTTTAAGTAGCAAATTCGCTACTTGCTACTGCTAATTTCGAACCCTGCATAAAGCTTGTCCCTTTAATTATCGAGGGCTTGGCCTGAAACGGTTGTAACTTAAAACCTATTCTTAAAACCCTGGTTTAGGGGCAATTTTGACCCCTTTGTAAACAATGCAAATTTAGGTGCCATTGCTCAGAACGAGCAATGGCACCTAAATTTCCATTGTTTACAAAGAAATATGATTTAACACTTATAAAGACTTCATGTCGAGGTGATCAACCTTGGTAAAAAAAATACAAATTTTAGTTACAACCGTAACTGCCAAGCCCTCGATATGTAGATCCAGAGCTCTAGATACGATGAGTATTTCAAATTTGAAACAATCAAAAGTCAGTTTTATCCAAGGATAGGATAAATTGTGTTGTAAACCCACAGAGTACTAGGTAAGGGGGAGGAAACTGGTCTTTACCCCACGATAACTCTCTTATTACTCAACCAAACCCTATGTTGTGGGTACTCAAAAGGATCGTCTCAGTGAGACGATTCTTTTGAGTACCCATAACATAGGTTTTCGTTGATTCATAAGAGAAATATACGTTGGAAAAGATCTGTTTACTACTTATCTAGTTCTCTGTTGGTCTGTAAAATGGGTGAAAGGCATTTACTTCACAATATCCGTTTACTCCTCTTTATGTAGGCCTCAAATAATTATGTTTAATTTTTTTCCACAGGAGAGAGATACCAGACATAGTGTTGTTGAGATGCCGTCTCCAGTCCGTCTTCTTATCCCAGAGTTACACGAAAATCAAACAATCTCTCAGGTTACTCTTACTTACTAATTCGCTAAAATCATCTAAAAAAAAATCCATGATATTTTACTTGTAGATATATTATATAAGTCTGGGCTTTATTTAATTACGGTGCATATTACCTCGGTGGTGTAGTCAAAGAGCTTCTATCTCCATGTGGGAGGTAGTTGGTTCGATCCCTTATGACTGACACGCTGGTGTAAGGATAAATGGACCAATAGTACTAGTAACCCAGGAAATGCTGTGATATAACTGATTTTTTTTTGAAAGCTGCGTAAAACACTATACAAACATCCTATCCTGATTATAAAGAAATTTCTTAATGAGATGATAATTTTGAGTACCGGAACCCAGAATATAGGGTTTTGTTTGGTAACAAGAGAAATATTGTAGGGAAAGTTTGAAAATATATAATACATGTGAAGTGAGTAAAGGCTAGATATTATTTAGAAATTGGTCTTCCTTGATCTGGTTATAAAAGAAGTTGTTTGTTAAAATCTTTCCCACATACAACAAATCTGCAGCAGACGACTTTGAAAACATAGAAATCCCCATTAATGAAGGTATAATTACTGAAAAAAGTTGAAAACATTGTGGCAAAAGGAGAAATTGCACATGTTGTGCAATTTCTTCATTTGTCACATTGTTTTCAAAAGTCATCCGCTGCAAAGTCGTCAGAAAGCTTCTATATATGGGAAAGGGTAAAACATTTGCCCTTTATCATATTGGCAGAGTTGTCTGTTTTGATGATAAAAATATTGTATGAAAGAAACATTATAACATTAATAAAGGGAGCACATTTTTTGTACAGAGCTGAAAACATTACATGAAAAGGAGAAATTTATTTAACCCTTTCCCAAATGCAACGAATCTACAGCAAAAAAAATTTGGAAACATCTAGACATAAATATATAAAATCTCTATAAATGAATGTATATTTTTTGAATAAAGTTTGACAATATTTTTGCAGCAGAAGAAAATGCACTTTATTTCGTCTTTTGACTTAATTTTTTTCAAAAAGTGACTGCTGCTGTGTATGCGTCAAAAATTGTCTTCAAATTAGAAAGGGTTAACCCTTTCCCTAATATAGACGCTTTCTGAAGCCTTTGCAGCAGATAGCTTTTTGAAAACATAGTGACTAAAGAAGAAATTGCTCAAAACGAGCAATTTCTCCTTTTGCCATTTTTTGACAAAATATGTTCAAAGTCGTCTGCTGCAGAATTGTGGTATGAGGGAAAGAGTTCAGCAGTATCGCCTCTTTCCAAAAGTCATAAGGTGTCAGAAGTGATATGTAACAGAAACACACCCCTTTTTACAGACTACACATACACAAGGAGTAAAGAAGAAGAAGAGCTTATTTGCCCAAAGGTTTTCTGAAAATCCTGCCGCGTTCGGTAACTTTACTGACCCAGTGGTGTCACAATGTCAGGATATAGGTAAGTTTCTCATATATTGTTGTATTCTAACTTGAACTATTAGCTGAATGTGATATTACAAATTAACCCTTTCCCACTTACAACAAATCTGCAGCAGACGACTTTAAAAATGTCTAGGCAAAAGCACAGAAAATCCCTTTAAATGAAAGAACAATAATTGAATAGAGTTGAAATCATGGTGACAGAAGGAGCAATTTCTCCTTTTGTCGTCATGTTTTCAAAAAGCCTTCTGCTGCAGAGGCATCAAAAAGCGTCTGTATGTGGGAAAGGGTTGACTTGAGCAATTACTCCGATATGATAATATTATGTTAACTTGACCGATTACCCGGATGTGATAATATTATGTTAACTTGAGTGATTACTCAGATGTGATGATATTATGTAAACATGAGCGCTTACTTGGTGTGATAATATTATGTTAGCTTGATCGTTACTTGGATGTGATAATATTATGTTAACTTGATCGTTACTCGGATGTGATAATATTATGTTAACTTGACCAATTACCCGGATGTAATAATATTATGTTAACTTGACCAATTACCCGGATGTGATAATATTATGTTAACTTGACCAATTACCCGGATGTGATAATATTATGTTAACTTGAGTGATTACTCAGATGTGATGATATTATGTTAACTTGACCAATTACACAGATAAGATAATATTATGTTAACTTGTCTTGAGTGATTACTCAGATGTGATAATATTATGTTAACTTGACCAATTACACAGATATGATAATTTTTATGTTAACTTGACCGATTACCCTGATATAATAATATTATGTTAACTTGAGTGATTACTCAGATGTGAGGATATTATGTAAACATGAGCGCTTACTCGGTGTGATACATAACAAGTCGACTACTTTGGAAAAATATCCATCTGAAGTGTTTTTATACCCCCCACAAACAAGTTTTTTTTTGGGGGGTATATAGGAATCACCCTCTCCATCCGTCCGTCCGTCCGTCTGTCTGTCTGTCTGTCTTTCTGTCCATCCATCTGACTGTCTGTCCATATGTCTTGTAAGCACAACTCCTCCTTAACGGCTGGACCGATTCTGATGAAACTTTACACAGTTGCAGTACACAACCTGAGGATGTGCATGAAGTAAGATTATCCCGGTCGGAAATATATTTGTCCGTCTGTCTGTCCATATGTCTTGTAAGTGAAACGGGGGGTATCTTTGTGACAGTTCTAGTTTACTTTTATGACAATGTTTTCTACTTTCAATTTTGTCCTACATTCAATTTTGAAAATCATTCATTTTATTTTCATTTCGAAGAATATGGAGAGCTATTACAGTCACTTGTGCGTCGGCATCGGCATTGCAACTTTGGTTAAAGTTTTGCATGTAATGCTTTTTCTCACAAACCACAGATGCTATTGCTTTGAAACTTCCCACGCTTTTTGGACACCATCAAATGACCTTGCAGGACAAGTCCCAAACTCTATATCCGATTTTACACAATTATGCCCCTTTTTGGACTTAGAAAATTTTGGTTAAAGTTTTGCATGCAGGTCTTTTTCTTACAAACCACAAATGCTATTGCTTTGAAACTTCACACACTTATTGGACATCATCAAATGACCTTGCAGGACAAGTCCCAAACTCTATATCTGATTTTTACACAATTATGCCCCTTTTTGGACTTAGAAAATTTTGGTTAAAGTTTTGCATGCAGGTTTTTTTCTCACAAACCACAAATGCTATTGCTTTGAAACTTCACACACTTATTGGACATCATCAAATGACCTTGCAGGACAAGTCCCCAAACTTTATATCAGATTTTGACACAATTATGCCCCTTTTTGGACTTAAAAAATTTGGTTAATTTGGTTAAAGTTTTACATGCAAAATACTATCATGGACATATCTCAGTAACCACTAATGATATTGACTTGAAACTTCATTCATGTTTTCAGGGGGTGTCATACAGTCAAGTAAGATAACTTGTATGAATTTAGTACCAATTATGGTCCTTCCTTGTTTGACTTTGAAAATTTGGTAAAGTTTTGCATGCATGGTACTATCATGCACATATCTCAGTAACCACTCAGGGATGATTTAAAACTTCAATATAGTCTTTAAAGGTATCAAACAATCAGGTTAGGTAACTCCTGACTGAATTTATTATAAATTATGGCCCTTGTTAAAGTTAAAAATTTGGGTTAAGGTTTTGCATGCAAGGCCTTTTCTCACAAACAGCACATGCTATTCAAACAAGACTTATCCAACTTGATTTATAGTACTATACTATCAAGCCACTATCTCAGTAACAACTGTTGACTATAGTATCAAAAGTCCAAATAGTTGACCATGCTGTTTTGCGGACAGCTCTTGTTATTGATTATTGTCAGATGGCACAAAGTCATGTGGTTTTTTTAACACTTAACACTAATACCTTTTACATTTTTGTGTTAACAGATATGGAGGACAAATTATATGAAGACCAACCAGTAGTGATAGACGGTACCGGTCTAAGTGCCACATTCGGGAAAACAGAAGCCCAGAAAATCCACATGGAAAACGAGGAGAGGCTTTCGAAAATGTCCGACGGTGACCTCATAGCTGAACAAAACAAACTCTTACAATCTCTAGGTATAGTTTACCCTTTCCCACATATAGACACTTTTAGACCCCTCTACAGCAAGCAACTTTTGAAAACATTTTGACTAAATGAGAAATTGCTCAAAATAAGTAATTTCTCCTTTTGCCACCAATGTTTTCAAATTTATTTTAAAAAAATTCGACAAGCTGTTTTTATTTGGTGGGTTCAATAATTTAAATTTGATAGGTGGTACCTTAAAAATTGCAGAAAACATCTAAGCAAATATATGGAAACTCTCTATTAATGTAATTTAAATTATTGAAGAGAGTTGCAAACATTATGGCAAATGGAGAGATTTCTCACTATGAACAATTTCTCCTTTTACCATAATGGTTTTTTTAAGTTGTCTGCTGCAAAACTGTCAAATGTCATCTGTATTAAGGGGAGAGTTAACTTTTTCCCACTTGCAGAATCATTTTGATGCATTTGCACAAGACGACATTAACCCTTTCCCTCATACAACAATTCTGGAGCAGACGACTTTGAACATATTTTGTCAAAAAATAAAAAATCTCTATAATTGAAAGGTTAACCTATGACTAAAAGTGGAAAAGATTGTGGCAAAAGGAGAAATTGCTCGTTTTGAGCAATTTCTTCTTTTGTCACTATGTTTTCAAAAAGCTGTCTGCTGCAGAGGTGTCAGAAAGCGTCTATATGAGGGAAAGGGTTAAATAAACACATCATTATGGCATAAGGACAAATTGCTAATAATGAACAATTTCTTCTTTTACCATAAAGTTTCCTACTCTTTGCAACTCTTTTTTTTTCATTTACAGATATGTCTATATTTTTTGCCTTAATGCTTTTAAAGTCGTCTGCTGCAAATTTGTTGTTTGTGGGAAAGGTCTAATTAAACAGTAAAGCTTTACAATAAGCTTTCAATTAATTCCACAGTTTTTGATATTTCTTGGTTATATCATGTTATCTGTTATCATGTTATCTGTAAACGAGCAATTTATCCATTTACCACAATATTTTCAACCTTTTTCAGATATTATGCCTACATTTAGAGAAATTTTCCATATTTTTGCCTCTGCAGTGTACAACTTTTGAAAACACTGACAGAAGAAATTGCTCAATACAAGCAATTTCTCCATTTGCCACAGTGTTTTCAACTGTATTCCTTTATTATACCATTATTTATAGAGATTTTTCAAATTTTTGCCAAGATGTTTTCAAAGTCGTCTGCTGCATATTTTCTGATTTTGGGAAAGGGTATGATTGTCTATACAGTAAGGACCTCATCATTTATTTGTTGTTAAATTTTCATTGATTCAGATCCAAAGTTGGTCGAGTTCCTGAAGTCTAGAAAGTCAAGGAAACCCGAAGTTCCAACAAAGAATACCGAAGATTTTGATCCATTTGTCCCGAAGAAAAACAGGAAACCAAAAGGTTTGTTATCATCATTGTTTTAGTCACACTATATCAGTCGGTAACGACAAGGGCTACCTATGAAAGGATTATAAATTCTTTGTCTACTTCTTCCAATATTGCACAGGGCCCACTCTGGGACATTGTCGCTCATGCAGATAAATTCAAGAGGCAGAGTTAGATACAAGGGAGTCCGGGTGTGATATCCCAGCTTTTTCTGAAAAGACCCCTTGGTGCTTTAACATGCTGAGTTTAGAGACTTGACCTCTAGTCGAGTGGTAGACACTTCAAAGCACCTCAGAATTGGCCATTCACTCTTTCCGAGAATTGGAAGCAGTCATTCATCTTCAGGTAATGGGCTAAAATAGTCCATTATAGTCTAGTATAGCCCCTTCCCACTTATAGATGCTTTTTTACGCCTCTGCAGCAGACGATTTTAGAAAAAAACTATAACTAAAGGAGAAATTGCTCAAAATGAGCCATTTTTCCTTTTGCCACAGTGTTTTCAACTTTATTCAATTATTTTACCATTATTTATAGCAGGCTTCCCGAAATACGCCGGACCGTCGGACTTGACCGGTATTTATTGACCCGGTCCGATAACATTTGAAATTGTACAGGACCAAATGACCGGCGAAAAATATTCTCTTATGATATATAAATACTAGATATTCATATTAAAATTGTCATTGAAAGTCTCTGTTTGTTTTTTGTTGTAATCATGAAGTTGTTGTTGTAAATCATGTATACTCGGCGTTGTTTACCTAAATGCATTCTCACTCGCACCTGTTTTTAACAAGTATCTTAGAGTTATTTCCCTTTGTTACAAAAGTATTTTTCTGAATCGAGTGATTTGATTGGCTGGATGATTCATGATCCTCCAATTAAATTACGCGATATAAACAACGTTAAAAGAATGACATAAACAAAAATGTCCTTCCTTAGATACGTCGAAGGGGCCCAACCGGGCAAAAAAAGGAAAACTTGTGTTACCGAGACAGAGAAGCAACTCAAATCAAAAGAATACGAGTTAAAAAGAAAGGATAGGGCTTTTAATAACAAATGGAAGACTGGCCGACCATGGCTGTCGTACGATTCAGAACAGCTCAAAATGTTTTGTACAAATTGTAAATCCGTTTACGGGCAACTGACAGATGACAGGTCTAGGAAAAATAATGCATTCATATTGGGAACATCTAATTTTCGTACATCGGCAATAGATGATCATGAAAATCAGGGCCCCACATCAAAGCCTGTAGGAATACAGAAGCGAGAATGAAGTTGATCTAATGTGTGACAAAATTGATGATGATATTGACTTCGATGAAGACTGTTTCGACTTCCAGGATGAAATGATCAAAGTCCAAAAACTCTAGAGTTTTCTAGAGAATAAATATCATATAAAAACAAAACAATGATGCTTTAATGAATGTCAATAGTTATGTTACAATAATACTTGTTTGTCAAAAAATTCTTCATCTTGTGATTTCTTTTGGTCCTGTATAAATATGTTTGGTCAGGCAACTTTTAACCATCTGCCTGACCAAAGGACAGGCAGATATTTTTGACTTTCGGGAAGCCTGTTATAGAGTTTTTTTTTTTACATTTTTGCCAAGATGTTTTCAAAGTTGTTTGCTGCAAATTTGCTGTATGTGGGAAAGGGATAGGAGACAGTTGCCTGGCATGAGAATGTTGTAGAGTACAGGTGGGAGAAAGCCAAGAACTACATACATTTTGTATTAACTCCCTTTCCTACTTACAAGAAATCTGCAGCAGATGACTTTGAACACATCTCGGTTAAATTGTAAAAAATCTTTAGAACTGTAAGTATTATTATTGAAAAGACAGGAAATACATTGTGTCAAAAGGGGCAACTGCAAATTATGAGCAATTTCTCCATTTGCCACAATGTTTTCAAAAGTTGTCTGCTGCATAGGTATCAGAAAAGGTATGTATGTGGGAAAGGGTTAATGTAGTGAAACAGCAGCAAAGTCTATAGCGTAAATATACATGTAAAAAAAAATTAGATATGGAGGAGTAAATTGGTCTTTTTCCATCAATACTTCTCTGCAAATTTCTTGTATGGGGGGAAAGAACGAATAAATTATACTTTCAGAAGTGAAAAAGGATGACCCCTCGATGGAAGTTAAAAAGGAATGGTTAAACATGAACAAGTTAGAGTATGATAAGCTTGAGTGGATGACCGATTTACCCCCTCCTTCTGCTGGTGATTCTAATGTAAGGACAAATGAATGGCTCTACAGGAAAAACAACCTAAGGGCATAAGTGACCGCTGTGTACCCAGGATCCATATTCAAAAATCATTCTTTTAACCATTTCCCTCATATATACGTTTTCTGATGCCTCTGCAGCAGACGGCTTTTTGAAAACATAGTGACAGAAGAAGAAATTGCACAAAACGAGTAATTTCTTCTTTTGCCACAATGTTTTCCACTTTTAGTCATAGGTTATTCATTCAATTATAGAGATTTTCCACTTTTTGATAAAATATGTTCAAAGTCGTCTGCTGCAGATATGTTGTATGAGGGAAAGGGTTAATATAATTATAATTCTAAATTGACAAAGTAAAACTATTTCTGATTTTATTTATTGGCTAAACCATACAGTTTTTGGACTAGTCTATCAGATATTATGTAATTTTGAAGATCAGAACTTTCTTCAAGATAAAAATTGGAATTTATTCAGAATGGTAGCGCAATACAGACCCAGATAAGCCAGATTATCTCTACAGATTAATTGATATCTGCACTGAGAGTCATTTTTTTGCCGAAGCTTTTAAGAGACTTTTTGCAAACATTTTATATTTGAATGGCTTCCCCCCATAACCATAATAACAACATATTGAAGCAAGATAACCTTTTTGCATTAAGTCTGTGATTGCCTTCAGGCAGTATAGATACACTGACCGGTCGTTTTTATCTTGGCTGTTTTTCGAAGTAAAAATGTCGGGTATTGTGATAGCCATGGCGTCGGCGTCTGTATCCGTGTTGTCACAAAGCTTTTCCTCATAACTCAACAACTGTTTAACTTTTTCGAATGAAACTTGGTACACATGTTCCTAGGAACAATATCCATATCTACACACAGTCACATAACTCTGGCTTTAATAATTATTCAGGAATGTCCTTAGAGTAAAGCAGACGAGCGTTGGCTTTCGTCCCGGTGCTCTTGTCTAAAAGTCCTTTATGGTTGGTTTTCCTGGAGCAGACTCAGTAGACTCAATACACTTGTCTCTGTAATAATCTTTTCTCTGATAAAAAGTGCTTTTCATTCCTTCAAAGTGAAAGAGAACAAATTTACCCCTTTCAAACTTGCAGATACATTTTGATGCATCTGCAGCATATGACAATTGAAAATATCTTGGCAAAAGGTGATATTGCTCAAGATGAGCAATTTATCTTTTTGTCACAATGTTTTCAGCTCTATTTGATAATATTACTCCCATTTACATTAGATTTTCCATGCCTTTGCCTAGCTGTTCTCAAATGTGTCGGCTGCAGATTTGTTGTATGTATGAAAGGGTTAAATGACTCATGGAAGTATAATTTAGATACAGTGTTAAAACATTACCTGAAAAGTGACAACATTTCTCTTTTTCCCACAATGTTTTCTAAACATTGTTGTTGCAGAGGCGTCAAAACTAATCTGTTTAACGGAAAAAGTTTATTAACGTGTATCTGAACTGGGAACATTTTAACTTAATAATAAGCTATTTTTAGACATTTTTCAAATCAAATTTAAAAAAAAAAAGAGTCCTGGAAATTCCGGGTAAAAAACATTGAGAGAAAATGATAAATAGACCTTAACCCTTTCCCTCATATAGACGCTTTCTGACGCCTCTGCAGCAGACGGCTTTTTGTAAACAAAGTGACAAAAGAAGAAATTGCTCAAAACGAGCAATTTCTCCTTTTGCCACAATGTTTTCCACTTTTAGTCATAGGTTATCCATTCAATTATAGAGAATTTCCATTTTTGACAAAATATGTTCAAAGTTGTCTGCTGCAGAATTGTCGTATGAGGGAAAGGGTTAACCATTTCCACAAAGAGACACTTTCTGACCCCTGTGCAGCAGAGGACTTCTGAAAATATTGTGAGAAGACGCGAAACAAGCAATTTCTCCTTTTGTCTCAATATTTTCAACTGTTCAATTATTAAACCATCAGTTATCGAAATATTGCATGTTTTTGTTGAGATAATTTTAAAGTTGTCTGCGGTTTACTTTTAAGCTTTTAACCTTTTCCCACATACAACATATCTGCAGCAGACGACTGAGAATCTCTGGTAAAAAAATATGGAATCTATAAATGAAAGACAAGTTATTTCTACTTCTGCTACAATGTTTCCAACTCTATTCAATACCCATTCATTTAATCTATTCCCTCATATAGACACTTTCTGACGCCTCTGCAGTAGACAGCTTTTTTGAAAACATAGTGACAAAAGAAGAAATTGCTCAAAACAAGCAGTTTTCCACTTTTAGTCATAGGTTATCCATTCAATTATAGAGATTTTCTATTTTTTGACAAAATATGTTCAAAGTGGTCTGCTGCAAAATTGTCGTATGAGGAAAAGGGTTAAAGAGTTCTTCCATATTGTTTTGCCTAGATGTTTTCTAGGGTGTCTGCTGCAGATTTGTTGTATGTGGGAAAGTGTTAAGTATTTGTGAACAAAACCTTTGTACTCATGTTTAAATAAATATATAAATAGCTTATAAGGTTGTTCACCGAATGACATCAATTATGATTATTTCAGAATGGTCAGCAGGCGAGGTTTGATTTGAAGGGACAGTTTCTAACATCGGATGTTGACATACCTGTCAATGTGGGTCTACATCACCATGGGGATGAGCCAGAGGTTTGTCTGCTTGGTTTACATTTTAAGCTAGGCTGTTTTTCACAGAAAAAAAATCTTGCTATTGTAATACCCTTGGCATCTTCTGCAGCAGATGACTGTAAATATCAAGATAAAGTAGGGAAAATCTCTATAAATAGCATTTTATCTATTGAATCGAGTTGAAAACATTTTGGCTCAAGAAGAAATTGCTTCTCATGTGTAAATTCTTCTTTTCTCACATTTTTGATAGTTGTCTGCTACACAATCATTTCATCCCCCTTTCCACATACAATAAATCTGCAGCAGACGACTTTGAAAACGACTAGGCACAGAAAATCCCTTGAAATGAAAGAACAATAATTAAATAGAGTTGAAAACATGGCGACAAAAAGAGAAATTGCTCGTTTTGAGAATTTTTTCTATTATTGCCATGTTTTAAAAAAGTCGTCTTCTTCAAAAGAAAAAAAGTCGTCCATAGGTGGGAAAGGGTTAAATAACTTTTGCAAACAGTGCATACCAAGGTATGACGAGCAGTCTTATCTTGCTGTTCACTCTAATGTGAGGTTACAAAGTGATAAAAAGTGATAAAATTAAACTTAGCTTGCCATTTATTTTATTAATATTTTTTTTATAGTTTTGAAATCAGTTTTGTACAAAGAATATACAGAAGAGATAGAAGATAAGCTGTAGTATTTGCATATAAAATTTAAAACATTTGGGGGGAAAAGAGAAATTTCTCAAAGTGAGCAATTTTTCCTCAATGTTTTCAAAGTTGTTTGCTGCAAAGGAGTCAAAAGTTGTCTTTATGTAGGAAGTAGATTATCTTGCTTATGTTTAAACTTTATTTCTTCCTTATTTTTAACTGGTTTTGTATGTAAGTCATTATTCTGTTTCTCATACAATACTTTGTAGATTATTTCTTAATTATCATAGCTTCCATTTTAGCCATACATGACATTTGAAGGATTTCAAAATACTCACAGTTTGTTTCAATTCTTTTCCATTATATTTTATTAAATATCAGAGAGCAGGGTACACTCTAGGAGAATTGTTCCAACTAGCGAGAAGTTCCAATAATCAACAAAGAACTCTGGCCTTACAAGTCTTGGCAAGAATTATAACTGAGGTATAAATATGTTATTCTTTGATATATAAAACCCTTTCCCTCATACGACAATTCTGCAGCAGACGACTTTGAACATATTTTGTCAAAAAATAGAAAATCTCTATGATTGAATGGATAACCTATGACTAAAAGTGGAAAACATTGTGGCAAAAGGAGAAATTGCTTGTCTTGAGCAATTTCTTCTTTTGTCACTATGTTTTCAAAAAGCCGTCTGCTGCAGAGGCATCAGAAAGCGTCCATATGAGGGGAAGAGTTACAGCAGTGCAGATTGTATTTCATCCTAAAACTTGATGGTTATACTTTCTTATTTGAAAACAGAAATCAAACACAACATTTCTGTAATATGGAATAAGTATGATGATCTGTTTAATTGCGACTGCCTCGGTGGGGTAGTGGTCGAGCGTCCCTCCTCTGGTATGGGTGGTCTCGGGTTTGATCCCCCGTTGGGTCATCCTAACTCTCTTTAAATGGTAGTTGCGGTTTTCTCTCCTTGGCACTCGGGATTACTGGGTTAGCATTACGATTGACTCGCTGGTGTCAGGATAAAGTAGTGATGGGAACTTACAAAGGTAATGCAATGATTTAACTGATTTTTTTTTTAACCCTTTCCCTCATACAACAATTCTGCAGCAGACGACTTTGAACATATTTTGTCAAAACATAGAAAATCTCCATAATTGAATGGATAACCTATGACAAAAAGTGGAAAACATTGTGGCAAAAGGAGAAATTGCATGTTTTGTGCAATTTCTTCTTTTGTCACTATGTTTTCAAAAAGCCGTCTGCTGCAGAGGCATCAGAAAGCGTCTATATGAGGGAAAGGGTTAAGCAGCGGAAAACATTTAACAAACAAACTGTTAAATTCCAAAAAATATGGTTTCAAAAAGACTTTGTATGTAAATAGCACAACTCCTTTGTGATTTAAACTGTTATAAAAAGGATGACAGTTATATCTAAGTGTCCATTGTATTTCATATGCTAAAATTGTTATAAAGGTGCACAAATTAGTTAATTAACTCTTTTCAACAAACGGACGCTTTCTGACGCATCTGCAGCAGACGGCTTTTTGAAAACATAGCGACAAAAGAAGAAATTGCTCAATACGAGCAATTTCTCCTTTTGTCACCATGTTTTCAACTCTATTCAATTATTGTACTTTCATTTAAAGGGAGTTTCCAAGTTATTCCGAGTATGTTTTCAAAGTCGTCTGCTGCAGATTTGCTGTATGTGGGAAAGGGATAACTCTTTATAACGTCCTGTCGAGGTTTATTTTCAGGCTAAATCAGTTAACTCCTTATAACGTCCTCTCTTGGTTTATTTTCAGGCTAAATCGGGTAGTTTCAGTGAGTTAATCCAGACCCCTCTGTTACCAAATATGTTGGACGCTGGTGTGATATTTTTATTGAGATGGTCCCTAGATGACAGTACAGATGCCGTCGTTATTGCCGCTGTCGCTGCTCTAAACTCGCTTCTAGTCAATCAACAAGATGAGGTCGGTTCTGTATCATTTACTTATAGCTGTACGGTTTCTCAGCCATCTTTCTTGTGTGGCTGATTTTGGCAGGCTCCCACTTAGGAGGTCACTTCTGTTATTCATTTGTCTGTCTGAAAGGCTTTCACTTTGATTATACCTATTGGTTTTTGGCAGGAGAAGGAATCCGCCATGGCCAAGTGGTTAGCGCTGGGGATTTGGAACCGGTCATGTTGGGAGTCCTCTCAGGCAAGGCACATCTCCTAGCCTAGTTCTGGTTTGTTTACCCAGTGATCATGAATAAGTGAACCGTTGCCATGATATAACTGAAATAATGTTGAAGATGCGTAAAATCCCCAAAAAAACAAAATTAGAATGAGTCACAAGTTATCCATTGCCTATTGATAATTGCTCTTTTATGTTTTTGATACAAGGATATTCTCAGTGTTAACATTTTCCCTCATACGACAATTCTGCAGCAGACGACTTTGAACGTATTTTGTCAAAACATAGAAAATCTCCATAACTGAATGGATAACCTATGACAAAAAGTGGAAAACATTGTGGCAAAAGGAGAAATTGCACGTTTTGTGCAATTTCTTCTTTTGTCACTATGTTTTCAAAAAGCCGTCTGCTGCAGAGGCTTCAGAAAGCGTCTTTATGAGGGAAAGGGTTAATTGAACTGTAACCAGACTGATACATCCATGAACACTATATTTTTATGTTTTCTGGCCTTGTTTTGTATTCATCATTTAATGTTTATTTGCAAGGACTAAATTATGTATATGCTTCTGGATGTTCATCGTCGGATAAATTGAATGTTTATAGTCACTTTGTTTTGAAATACGAAAAATGGTTAATTTCAGATGATGCTAGATTATGTCTTCCATTGGGGTCAAGGTCACAGAGTAGTTTGCCAAGCACCTACTGAAGCAGAAGTAGCTGGTATAAAGCTTCCAGATGTTTCAGATGAGAAAGCACAGGAAACAGATGCAGATGTGTCTAGGAAAGATTTAGTTTTGGTGAGTTAGATCAGTTGATTCACCCAATATTGCAAATTTGTAGCGGACGACTTTCTATAATGTTAAATTAGATATATGGAAAAACTTTTAACCCTTTACCACATATAGATGCTTTCTCAGGCCTCTTCGGCAGACTAAAACATTGAAAACATTGTGGCATGGTTGTTCTTTTATTTATATAGTGTCCATTTTTTGACAAAATGTTTTCAAAGCCGTCTGCTGCAGATCTGGTGTTGGTGGGAAAGAATTAAATGAAAGTATTAATACTGTAGAGTTGAAAAACATTGTGACAAAGTGAATATTGCTCTTTATAAGCACGTTCCTTGTTAGTCATAAGTATTCAAAATGCACCTTTATGTGGTAAAGTCCTTTTCCTGACATAGACGATAATCAGTGCCTTTACAGCAGATGACTTTTAACCCTTTCCCTCATACGACAATTCTGCAGCAGACGACTTTGAACATATTTTGTTAAAAAATAGAAAATCTCTATAATTAAATGGATATCATATGACAAAAGGTGGAAAACATTGTGGCAAAAGGAGAAATTGCTTGTTTTGAGCAATTTCTTCTTTTGTCACTTTGTTTTTAAAACGCCGTCTGCTGCAGAGGTATCAGAAAGCGTCTATATGAGGGAAAGGGTTAACAACAATGAGGGAAAAGGAGGAAGTGTGTCAAATTAACAATTTCTCCTATACTCTAAATGGTTTTTTGCACATATCATAATAATGTAGACCGCTGATGATATATTTCCAGGCTTTAGTGTCTAGAATGTTTTTGTTGCAAAGACTCAAGTACATTTTGGAAGTTAGCAGACCACAGGCACCCACAGTGATGGCAGTCCTACAGATTGTCACTAGGATTGTTAGACATTCACCCACGCTGGCTTATCAAGTAAGTTACCATTCTTAGGAGTTGTCTGCTCTTGAAACATTTTTGAGTTTTTGTTTTTATAGGGGGGTTTACACCAATTTCAATATTGTTTCAGTTATATCACGGGACAGTTTACTTATTCATGATCCCTGTGTAAATAAACCAGTACTAGGCTAGGAAATGTGCCTTGCCAAAGGACACTCCCAACATATATGCAGTGACTGGGGTCGAACGTGGGACGCCCGGTTCCAAATCCCATATACAAACAACGAAACATTAGAGATAAAATATGAGTGAAAGCATAACACCAACACTGAATTATTAAGTGGATTAAAGATTATCATTATCAGAGGACTAGATAAGGAAGAGTAAACAGATTCTCCATTATTAGTCAACCAAGCCCTATGTTGCATATGGTTTAACCCTTTCCCTCATACGACAAATCTGCAGCAGACGACTTTGAACATATTTTGTCAAAAAATAGAAAATCTCTATAATTAAATGGATAACCTATGACTAAAAGTGGAAAACATTGTGGCAAAAGGAGAAATTGCTCGTTTTGAGCATTTTCTTCTTTTGTCACTATGTTTTTAAAAAGTCGTCTGCTGCAGAGGCGTCAGAAAGCGTCTATATGAGGTAAAGGGTTAAGTGTCAAATAAGGTTTTTAGATCATGCAAAACGTCCTTTATCTAGAGCTCTGACATCATTCTATTTTACTACATTTTAGGTTTGCAGCTGTCCCGGTTTAATTGACGGTATCGTCAATAGCTTTCTACCCTTTTCTTGGAGAGTGGAAGGTAATAATATTTTACTGAAGAAATTATAAGTGTGGAAAAACACATAGAGTCAAACCTGTGTTTAAAGACCATCCAGGGGAAGTGAACAATCTGGTATTTGTTCACCGGTGGTCTTTAATTGCAGAATCATTTATACTGATAATGAGTATTTGGGGAACTAAAAGTGGTTACTATAGACAGGCAATTGCTATTCCAAGGTGGTATTTAGCGCAGGTCTGATTGTACATACATAAATAAAAATTCAATCAAGTGTTTGCCTGTCCAGTACTAGTTCTAATGTTCAGATCAGCCCATAGAAATTTTATAAAAGAAGGGGTGATATCAGCATCTTCACTCATTGTTTATGATTAATCTATTTCTGTCAAATGTTTTCAATAATTATTTGAATTTGCATGTTTCATGGAGAATGTTCATAAAATCACAAATGCTAACAATCTGAACGATTCTAGATTCTGCAGCTTAGGAAACTAATTATCATAAAGATTAACAGCACACAATGTTATAAAACAGGAAACAATTTATCGTTTTAGACGTCACCCAGCCATTGTCCAGTGTATACGGAATCCCTCTCTCAGCAGCCATGAAGTTAATCCGGACAATCTGTCAGGCGGGTAAAAATATGGCCGCCTCACTTGTAAGTCAGTCGTACTGCTCTTTCGTCTGATGTTATGTTATATTAGACTTTAGGTGTCCAGATAAGGAGGGGGTTTACAGCTCTTTTCACCACAATATCTCTCTTATTATCAAACCATATCCTATGATGTGGGTACTCAAAAGAATCTTCTCATTGAGACGATTCTTTTTAGTACCCACAACAGTTCATGCTTACCAACCTTTTCTCATTCTCAAGGGGGAGTTTCATGATCTTGAAGGGGGAGATTTTCAGTGCGATGAATTCACCAGTAGAAATTTTCACAATAGAACGGAATTTAGATTACTATACAGGAGATAATACTTTCAATATTTATAGGAAAAGAATAAAATAGACTCATTTTGAGAATGTTTTCTATTGAACAGAATATTTTCAACTGTATGTTAGCATTTAAATATTATTTTGGCATGTTTTCAAATTCATGCATTGATATTAAAAAAAACTTTTAATTGTCGTTATCTAGAAAATCAAGCAAATTGTCTGTTGTGTCAATGACTTTTCATATTGCATCCAAGAAAGAAAAATCTTAACCACATTTAAATTAGACATGCTTTTGAATGAAATACTGAGTACCCATGGAATCTTTGTTAATCTAATGACACAGGGAGAAATCATTTAGTTGACAGACACACATTGTTTTGAACTTGTTAAAAGAAAGGGCATTTAATCAGTGACAATTTGTTTAGAAGTGGATGTTACAAAATGGTTGTAGTAATTTTCAGTACATTCATTTTTTATAATTTCGAAAATCGTGAGTTTTTACTTCACGATCGTGAGACTCACGATTGAATCTGGAGGGTTGGTAAGCATGACAACATGGGGTTAAATGGTAAAATAAAGATTTTAGATCATGAAAAACGCCCCTTATCTAGAGTTTTGAGCCTTATTTGTGTTTGTGTGTGAGTGAAGCGAGGGTCATTTCTATTCTATATTGTTGCTTTGTATTTCACATATTTTTACCTTACCCGAGTAGCAAGTGCTCAAGGTTAGCTATTATGAGTCAACAATTTGCTTGATAACACTCTAGAGGTCACAGTTTTTATCATATTTTCATAAAACTTGTCTGTTTGTATGTAGGAATCCGCTGTGGTCGAGTGATTAGCATCGCAGATTTGAAACAGGCCATACCATGTTCGATCCCCGCATGTTTTCTAGCCTAGTACTGGTTTGTTTACCAAGGGATCATGAAAAAGTGAACTAATGCCATGATATTACTGAAATGTTGAAAACGGCGTAAAACCCCAATAAAACAAAAAATAAACTGTTTGTATGTTGCATATCTTAATGCTTTCCCACCTGCAGACACATTTTGACCAATCTGACAGAAGACTTTAGAAAACCTTGAGGCCAAAAAACAAAATGCTCGTCATCTCTCTTTTCAAAAATGTTTTCAACTCTATTCAATATGCTTCGATTAATAGCAATTTTTCATATATTGGACTTGATGTTTTCCGAGTCTTCTACTGCAGACTTGTGTGAGGGATAGGGTTAAGAAAGCTTTGACCTAATAATAATATATATACTTTTGGAAGTTGATCTTCTTGTGTTATTAGTCCCCTACCGGCGTGCCGAAGGGGACTCTTAGGTTTTCACTCCGTCCGTCAGTCAGTCCGGCAAATCAGTTTTCCGCACTTTTTTTCTACATGCTTTGAGGTATTGAGCTGAAATTTTGTATATGCCTTTGTAATCATGTGTCACAGATCAAGTTCGCGTTTCCTGGGATTTCGTCAATTTTTTAATGAGTTATGCCCCTTTTTGGACTTAGTGCAAACCGGTAGGGGACTATGGTATTGCTTGCAATCCAGTTACTTGTTTCATTTACTTTGTTAAGTTAAAACAAGAATTGAAAATGGAGAAGAATGTTTTTTTCTTTTGGTAGTAGATCAATTCATACTGTCATTTATAGACACTGAAATTGGTGTCTTTCATTAAAAAAACAAAAAAACACATTTAACACAAAAACAATTATTCTATATTATTATAATAAACTTATTTGGTTTGTTTTAGGTTTCCAAATATGATTTAACTGGTAGATTGGCACGATATCTGGCTGTGAAAGTAGAGTGAGTATCAGCATCTCTGTATAAACTGTTTGTAATTGTGTCACACCGTGAGAAAACTGACCTTTCGAAAAAATCTGGGTATCCCTTTCCCACATACAACACATCTGAAGCAGTCAACTTTGAAAACATCTGGGAAAAGCTATAAAAACATCTCTATAAATGAAAGCTTAATCATTGAATAGAGTTGAAAACATTGAGGCAAAAGGAAAATCACTCCTTTTGAACAATGTCTTCTTTTGTCAGAATGTTTTCAAAAACTGTCTGCTCTAGAGGGGTCAGAAAGTGTCTGTATATGGGAATGTGTTTTTCGTCACAGCGGCAACATTGAAGGATTTGAAGAACAATTGTTACCGTGAAAGTAAAAGACAGTGGTGCAGTCGTAGAGCGTCGCCGCCTCCTGCCAAAGGTCCCAGATTCAAAATCCCTGATGATTGGGTTCTGCATTAGAGATTGTTCAACACAAAGATGGCTTGTACAGGTTACATCTCAAGGAAGCAGACATTGAGAGTGTCAAATATAAGAAGAAAGCTTATTTCACAATCAATGTTATATAAATAAGTTTAAACTATAAAAAGGTTACATGTTTATTAATTTCCTAGGACTTTGTTAAAGTAGAACACATGTTTTTTTCCTCTGTCATAGGCTTCAGAGTTGTTGTCGACATTAGCTTAATATTCAAGATTTTGAATATATTACCAACATTTTAATTACTTCAGATAATCTGTTATGTTAACCATGGTTCAGTTAATTTCCTCACATACAAACAATTCTGCAGCGGACGACTTTGACAACATTTAGTCAAAAGTATGGAAACTGCATCAATGAAGAAACATTTATTGAAAAAATTGTGGCAAAAGGAGAAACTGCTCATTATGGTTTCAAAAGTCATCTGGGGTAGATGCGTCAGAAAGAGTCTGTATGTTGGATAGAGTCAAAATAGAACAAGCCGGTAGGCGACGTGGTTTTCACCTTGCACACACTGCACTTCCTCTCATGTTGGATAGAGTTAACCCTTTCCCCTCATATAGACGCTTTCTGATGCCTCTGCAGCAGACGGCTTTTTGAAAACATAGTGACAAAAGAAGAAATAGCTCAGAACGAGTAATTTCTCCTTTTGCCACAATGTTTTCCACTTTTAGTCATAGATTATCCATTCAATTATAGAGATTTTCTATTTTTTTGACAAAATATGTTTTAAGTCGTCGCTGCAGAATTGTCGTATGAGGTAAAGGGTTAACAGTGATAGAAGTCTGAAATTTACAATTCTTGAATTGAGCCTTTCCCATGTGCAGAAGCATTTTATGTATATTTGGGACAAAAGAACGGACATGAATTTATCTATTTTGCTAGAGATCTGAACCTACCGCTGACAGAGGCCTACAATCTACAGATCGAGTGTCTCAACACTTGGAAAATATGTTTGTACTATGGACTGACAGATACTCTGTATTTGTAAGTTTTATTTATTTATTATATGGCGTTTGCAATACATTGCTTTATTATTTATTAAGCGAGATGCTTGGAAAAATTGATATCTCGCGAGACCGAAAATCGAGTAGACAATATTTTCCCATGCTCCGAGTAGACTATACAATGCAGCATGATTATCCATTTATCATATACTTATTCAAAGTTTAAAGACAGATAAAAATAACAAGTTATGCAAAAGTTTTCAATAATGGAATAACACATTTTCGCATGAAATTAAATTATGAATGGCGTGTGAATGATTACAGTTTGCATGAATATGAACAGGAAAATGTGTAGGTTTATACTCTGAATAAATACGTATGGTCATAACACATATGTTTGACTGCATGACCTCTTTGAAGTTTTTCTCTCAAGAACAGTAATACACAACGTTAACCCTTTCCCACATACAACAAATCTGAAAGCAGACAACTTTGAAGGCAAAACTATGGAAAACTTCCATAAATGAGACTACAATCATTAAAAAGATTGTGGCAAAAGGAGAAATTGCTCATAATGAGTAATTTCTCCATTTGCCACATTGTTTTAAAAAGTGGTCTGCTGCTGAGGCATCAGAAAGAATCTGTAAGTGGGAAATGGTGTGTATCAGAAGAGGAGTGAAGATAGACTAGTTTTATGTAGAATTATTTCTTAGCTTGTCTGTTTTTCGAAGAAAAAAAGTAGGGTTAATGTGATACCCTTGGTGGCGACAGCGTCTGTGTCTTCACAAACCTCATTACTCAAAAAATGTTAAACATTTTCCAATGAAACTAGGTGCACATGATCCTGGAAACAATATACATGTCTATACCAAGTCACATAACTCATGGCTTTATTAACTATTCAGTTATGGCCCTTTTTCAACTTAAAAAAACCCCAGACAAGCGTTGGTTTTTCGCTCTGCTGCACTCTTATTGTGCAGCCACAGTATTAAAGAAAAGAAAAGTATCATACTACTTATATCTTTAATATCATGTAGAAGTCTGTTTCTTTTGTACAGGCACATAGAGGCAAGAAAAGTATCATTCTACTTATATCTTTGGTATGATGTAGGAGTATGTTTCTTTTGAACAGGCACATAGAGGCAAGAAAAGTATCATTCTACTTATATCTTTAATATCATGTAGAAGTATGTTTCTTTTGAACAGGCACATAGAGGCAAGAATAGTATCATTCTACTTATATCTTTGGTATGATGTAGAAGTATGTTTCTTTTCTACAGGCACATAGAGACACTTTTCTATTCTTACTGTGGCTGCACAATAAAACAAGAGTGCAGCGGAGACAACTATCATAATACAGTTTTTGTCTTTCACAGGGATCTCTATAACGTTATTGTCCATGAGTTAACAACTAGTCAAAAATCCTTAGATATTGGAAAATTGGCGGAGACAAAGTTAACTGCTCTCATTGGGGCTCTTGACTCTATTCTTTGTGTGGCATCAACAGAGCAGAAGCCCACAGGATTTAAACATAGGTAGGTATTGTGATTATGATTACTCCAATTTAAACTCTCTAAATACATTCCTAAATTATTAGATAAGAATGGTCAGTGCTATAACTTTAAAGGTGATGTGACAAAGAGGGATGCAAGAAGACCTCTTTTTGTCTGACATGACCAACACATTGGCTAGACACAAGCAACTGCGAAAAATAATTATGCCATTCCCGTTTTGTTAGGGTATTTTCTACTTCGTTCTAAGATAATATTTGTGCATGTTTTCATGCATTTTCATGGTATGTTTTTTTGCTCACCTGAGCCCATAGTGCAGGGTGACGTTTGGGATCACTCACCATCCAGCATCATCGGCGTCCGTCCGTCCACACTGTACGTCTGTTAACATTTTTCTACAAAGGACCTCTCCTAAACCAATAACCCAAATTAAAAAAAAAAACACAGGAATGTTTCTTAGGTGGTCCTCTTTCAAAGTTGTTCAAAGAATTCAACTTTTTGCAGAACTTTGGTTGCTGCGGCATCCGAAAAGGGGAAAATTCCAAAACTTTAAATATCTTCTTGTCCAAAAGTACAGGCCCGATTTGAAAAATATTTTTCCCAAATGTTCCTTGACCCTTTACCAAGAATGTTCAAATTATTCTAATATGTTAAAAAAAAAAAGGGTGGCCATTAATTTTTGAAAATGTTGTATTCAATAAACATACTTTCATTAAAAGTGAGTTCTAATATATTTGCCTGAATGTTTTCATAGTCACTTACTGCATATTTGTTGTATGTGGGAAAGGATTCAATGTAATACCAGATTATGCGTGACAGTCACTTTTATATTGTTAAATTTGCTTTCTAGTCAGGATGGAGTTAGTATGGAAACTGAGAGGTCAGAAGATGGCGCCATGTCAACAGTGAATTGGAGTCATGTGGCTGATTTGATTCAACCAATCAGAGCTCTTGTTACAAATCTGTTAGAAAACATAGCTGTCACATACCACATGAAGGTAAAAGATTCATATACTGTCCTAACAATACCACCTCTCCAAATGCCTAAAGAAGCCGCTGTGGCTGAGTTGTAAGCGTTGGGGATTGGGAACCGGGCGGCCGGGTTGGATTCCGAGTTGCGGCAATACGGTCATGGTGGAATGCCCTTGGGCAAGGGGCATTTCCAAGCCTAGTATTGGTTTGTTGACCCAGGGATCGTGAATAAGTGAAATAATGTTGAAACGGCTTTAAACTCTAATAAAACAAACCAAATTACTAAATAGTGATGGTAAACAAAGCTACAGATTCATGTGTGATATATTCAATACTGAGTTTTGTGGTTTGACCCTTTCCGGGTAATTCCTGCATATTGACTCATCAAAAAGCCAGAACATGGAAAATCTCAATAAATGATGAGTTCTTTTGTCACACTGATTTTTCAAAAGTCATCTATTGCAGATGCATCAAAATGTGTCTGTATGTGGAAAAGGGTTAACCCTTTCCCTCATACGACAATTCTACAGCAGACGACTTTGAACTTATTTTGTCAAAACATAGAAAATCTCCATAGTTGAATGGATAACCTATGACAAAAAGTGGAAAACATTGTGGCAAAAGAAGAAATTGCACGTTTTGTGCAATTTCTTCTTTTGTCACTATGTTTTCAAAAAGCCGTCTGCTGCAGAGGCGTCAGAAAGTGTCTATATGAGGCAAAGGGTTAATTCCCGCATATTGACGCATCAAAAAGCCAGAACATGGAAAATCTCAATAAATTAATTGATAATGAGTCGAAGACACAATAGCTCTTTTGTCATAATGATTTTCAAAAATCATCAAGATTGCAGATGCGTCAAAATGTCATCTATTGCAGATGCATCAAAATGTGTCTGTATGTGGAAAAGGGTTAACCCTTTCCCTCATACGACAATTCTGCAGCAGACGACTTTGAACACCTTTTGTCAAAAAATAGAAAATCTCTATAATTAAATGGATAACCTATGACTAAAAGTGAAAAACATTTTGTCAAAAGGAGAAATTTTGCTCGTCACTATGTTTTCAAAAAGCTGTCTGCTGCAGAGGCGTCAGAAAGCGTCTATATCAGGGAAAGGGTTAAATGACATGGTTTTGAATTAATTAAGTTTTATAACCAAACTGTTATATATAATAAATGTGTCTCTTGTTCCCTCTTATTTCAGGATGAGATATTTGAAAATGGTCAAACTTGAATAGTTTTATCCTTTCCCACATAGATCTACAACAAATCTGCAGCAGACCACTTAGAAAATATCCAGATAAAAATCTCAAGAAATGAAAGAATAGGATTTTTAGTAGAGTTGAAAATTATTCCTTTTGCGACAATGTTTTCAAAAGATTTCACCTGCTGCAGAGGCATCAGAAAGTGTCTGTAAGCGGAAAAGGGTTAAATAAAACGCAGTACTCTTTTGTTTTCCAGACTCCTCAGCAGGCTAGCTTATTTAAAGTCGGGATTTGAGCTTCAGAACACCTATAAAATCCTTTAAAGATATTTTTCTTTAGACCTGTATGAAATGCAAATATTTTAGATCTTTCAGTTTCAATTTAACCCTTTCCCACATACAACAAATGTACAGCAGATGACTTTAAAAACATGCCCACAAAATGTATGGAAATTCTCTTTCAATTGAATAGAGTTGAAAACATACGAGTTGCTCATTTTGAGCAATTTCTTCTTTTGTCACAATGTTTTCAAAAAGTCATCTGCTGCAGAGGCGTCAGAAAGATCTTATATGTTGGAAAGGTTAAATGCACAGGGACGAACAAAGTATTTTGTTCCGCGGAAACGTTTGAGAATAATTTCCTTGATATGATCTAAAACAGTTTTCAGTGTTGAACCCGCTCGAAGATAAAAAATATAAAGTTAAATTGAAAATATTGTGGGAAAAGTAATTTCTCATTTTCTCACAGTGTTTAAAAGATGTGTCTGCTCCACTGGCATCGAGTTCCTCTTGCATCTAGGAAAGTCTTAATTAACCCTTTCCTTCACACAGGTGCATTTTGACGCCCCTGCACCATATCACGTCTGAAAACATTATTGTGACAAAAAGTGGAATTGCTCATAATGAGTAATTTTTCCCTTTGCCACAAAGTATTCAACTTTAGTCAATTATTATACTTTCATTTATACAGATTAATTTTATTTTTGCAATGATGTTGTATGTGGGAAAGTGTTAATTTATAGTCTAACTGAAGACATAACCTCAGTGTAAGATACTTCATAAAGTCACTGATTCATTTCTTGTATTATTATGTTGATTACAGAAGACAAGTTTACAAGCCTTGTGTGCAGGTTTGAATTTCCTCACTACATACTACTCCAGGTGTAAAACACAGGTATATTCACTTGATTATATAACCCTTTCACTCATACAGAAGCTTTCTGTCGCCCTTGTAGCAGACTACTTTTGAAAATATTGTAGCAAAAGAAAAAGTTCGCTCATGATGAGCAATTTCTCCTTTTGCGACAATGTTTCCAATGCTTTTCAATTATTAAACTTTACTATGTAGAGGCTTTAATATTGACCAGATGTTTTCAAAGCTGTCTACTTCAGATTTTTGTATGTGGGAAAGGGAAAAATAACTATTCAGTTTAACAGTGATCTACTTTGAAATTTTTTGAAAATTAGAAAAGCTTCATCTGGAAAGTTTGAAGTATACTTTTGAAACAGAACTGTATATGTTTCAGGAAATGGAGAACTTGCACAAAATCTTATAATGCCCTCATGACAAGGTTGTCGAGGGGACATAGGGGCCATATGTACATATGTATGTGTCCCAGCAATGTAATCTCTCTAGGGACTATTCTTTTCAGATTGTGGATCGCCTCTTGTATAAGTTGGCATTTTTCTGACCCAAGTCAAGGTCAAGATCACAATGACTATATTATTGTCCCAATGACATCGTTGCTCTAGCGACTTAATTTCTTATCCGATTGTTATGAAACTTAATACATATGTTCACAATCATATGGAATCACGTTCCAACAACCTATGACAACGGTGACTATGATACTTCTGTACAAAAGAAAGTAATCGCCATTTCTTGTTAATGGATTCCTTTCATCCTTCATACACATGTTACTGACATATGTCAAAGGTCAAGGTCACAGTGTCTATAAATAATCTAGTAATGAGGTCATTGCTTTATCACTTTCATTTGCAGACTGAATTCCTTCATACTTCACACACAGGTTCACTGTCAAGAGATCTTGGACGGATTTTTGTTTCACTGACCTTGATCAAAGGTCAATTGTTACAGTAACTATAACATGTCTCTATGAAACGACGTCATCACACTAGCACTTTAATTTCTTCATTCTTCATACACAGGTTAAGTGTCAAGAGACTTTTTACCAACCTAAGTCAAAGGTCAAAGTCACAGTGACTATAAATAAATAAATCTGTACACAACAATGTAATTGCTCAAGCACTTTCTTTTGTGGACAGAATCCTTCATACTTCATACACAGGTTCAGTGTCATAAGAGCTTGGACAAGTTCTCGTTTCACTTACTGCGGTCAAAGGTCATGGTAACACTGACTATAATACATCTTTACAATAAACCACTGTAAGGGAATTTGTATTGTATTATTTTAGATTATGAAACTAGTTCTTTCAAAACTATTTAAATCCCTCTTGATGTCTACCTCCCAGACACTGAACTTAAATTATGGAAGGGTTTGGGACAGTCTAAAAAATGTACCCTTCATTATTGGGGTTTTACGCCGTTTGCAACATTATTTCAGTTATATCAGGGCAATAATTCACTTATTCATGATCCCTTGGTAAACAAACCAGTACTAAGCTAGGAAATGTGCCTTTCCCAAGGGCACTCTACCATGACCACCGTGGTTGGGGATCGAGTCTGGGATGCCCGGTTCCAAATCCAAAATGCTAACCACTCGACTACACGCATTAACTGCAGTTAAACCCAGGACCTTACTTATTGAGTCGTCTGCTTCGCATCTCCGTCCATCTGTCCATCTGTCTGTATGCCTTTTAACCTGCTTTCACTCACTGATCTAATGGCAGACAAAACATGTGTTTCTTTGAAAACCCTTATTTCAGTTATCTAGTGGGGAGGTGATAAAGATTTTAGAAGAAATTGAAGACATTTACAGATCTGTGATTCAACATTGGAATTCTCCTGGCTTTATTTCACTGAGGTCTTCATTAAGGTAGGTCCTATCAAATTTCCACAATTTAACCGATATAACATGTATCCTTTGCTTTTAAAACATTTGAAGATTAAACAGTTATTTATTGAAAATTAAAAGCAATATTTAGATACAGAGTTTTAAATATTGTGGGAAAAAGGAGGGGGGGGGGGGGGGGGGGCAATTTCCTTTTTACCCAATGTTTTAAAAGTTGTTTGTTGTATCTGGTAGAAGTTTATGGAGACAAATGTTAACTGTGTCAGTTGTAAAGAAGATGTGTTGCATCTCCATCAGGGCTCCGGAAATTATGAAATCTCAATCGGTTCGTCTGTTAGTTAAGTCACAAATGTGTGTTTACCTTTGGCCAGACTCAAATACAAATGTTTTATGATCTATATAGGTCAAAATGGTCCTGGAACCCATTTCCACTTACAGACGCATTCTGATGCAACTGCAGCAGAAGACTTAAAAACAATGTGACAGAAAAAAAGATTATCTCCTCTTGCCACCATGTTTTCAACTCTTTTCAATATTTATACTTTGATTTTAACCCTTTCCCTCATATATACGCTTTCTGACGCCTCTGCAGCAGACAGCTTTTTGAAAACATAGTGACAAAAGAAGAAATTGCTCAAAACGAGCAATTTCTCCTTTTGACACAATGTTTTCCACTTTTAGTCATTTAGTTAGGTTATCCATGCAATTATAGAGATTTTCTATTTTTTGACAAAATATGTTCAAAGTCGTCTGCTGCAGAATTGTCGTATGAGGGAAAGGCTTAAGATAGTTTCCACAATCCTTATTTTATCTGTTAAATTAAGAATAATTGACATATAAAGATTTATCTGGAAAAGTCATGTGTCACAGGTCAAATTCTATTTATAGGAATATGATTTCCCACTTAATTTCAGTGAGCATTCAAACCTTTTAAAAGAGGGTGATAGAAGCACTGAAGTAACTCCGTGTATACTAGAGTATGGACACTGTATGTTGAATGGACGCCCTCACATCGTGATCACTAGCGACTCCTCACCCCTCAATTTTCTCTCGTCCTATATCCATCTTGTGTATACTCTATGCAAAGAACATAAGGGTGTTGACACAGAGGTATGTTAACACTTTTACCTGATACGTGTAATGTTACTTTTTCCAATATGCAGAAGCATTTTAATCCTTTCCCACATTCAGATGCTTTCCGACGCCTCTACGGCAGACTTCTTTTGAAAATATTGTGACAAAAGGAAAAATCACTCATGATGAGCAATTTCTCCTTTTGCCACAATGCTTTCAACTTCATTAATTATACCCCCAAAAAACAAAGTTTTGGGGGGGTATATAGGAGTCACTGTGTCGATCTGTTGGTTGGTCGGTCGGCCGGAAGCCATATTTTGTCCGGCCTATTTCATACAAACCACTGGGTGGAATTCAATAAAAATTTACATGAAGCTTCTATACCAAGAGGAGATGTGCATATCCAAAAGGGGTTACAATTGCATGTTATTTTACAGAGTTATGGCCCTTTTACATATTAAGTAAGCCATATTTTGTCCGGCCCATTTCATACAAACCACTGGGTGGAATTCAATAAAATTTTACATGAAGCTTCTATACCAAGAGGAGATGTGCATATCCTAAAGGGGTTACAATTGCATGTTAATTTACAGAGTTATGGCCCTTTTACTTATTAAGTAAGCCATATTTTGTCAGGCCTATTTCTTACAAACCACTGGGTGGAATTCAATAAAATTATATGGCCCTTTTGTTGGTCGGTCGGAAGCCATATTTTGATTCAAGGTGCTGTTTTGGGGGTATTTATCATCATCAATGATAGTTCTAGTTGTTCTTAAATTTATAGAGAAATTCCCAATTATTCCTTATATATTTTCGAAGTCGTCTGCTGCTGATTTGTTGTTTGATAAGGGATAATGCATCTGCAACATACAACTTGAAATTGCTTGTAACTGAATCATCTGCTCTGAATACATCTTTATACTATAGGAAATATTTGTTACATTGTGAAATTGAGAAATTTATTGACACACAGAGAAGAAACTTTGTTGCAAAAACAGAAATGGCTTTGTTTCAATGTTTAAAAAATCATCATTTTGGTTAGGATTCTTGTTTATTTAACCCTTTCCCACTTACAGCAAATTTGCAGCAGACTTTATTTCAAACAGACAGAAACCCGTCACTAATGAAGGAACAATTATTTAAGTTGAAAACATTTTGGCAAAAGGGAGAAATGTTTCATTATGAGCAATTTCTCCTTTTGTCACAATGTTTTCAAAAGTCCTCAGCTATAGAGACATCAGAAAGCATGTGGGAAAGGGTAAAGATTTGTTTCAAACTCACCTGAGCACTAAGTGCTCAAGGTGAGTTATTGTGATCGCCTTTTGTCCGGCGTCTGTTGTGCGTTGTCCGTCAACTTCTTCTCCTCAGTAACCAGTGGGTCAATCTTGTGAAATTTCACAGAAAGTATCCTCTTAATGACCTTACCAGAATTCCTTCAAATGTTTGGGATCCATGCAGAATTCTGGTTTCCATGGCAACGAAAGGAAAAAAACTCTTCTCCCAAACTGGTTGGCAGATTTTCAAATAATTTTGTAGAAATGTTCCTTCGATGACCCTCTATCAGATTCTTTCAAGCCACGTTGATTGGTCGAAAAAAACATGACCGCCAGCAGGAGGTTTTTTTTTGCCTTATATGGCTATAGCGAAAACTTAAAAAATCTTCTCTTCCCAAAATGTCAGACCGATTTTCAAATAATTTTTTAGAAATGTTCCATAATTGACCCACTATCAGATTCCTTCAAGCCATGTTGAATGGTCGAAAAACATGGCCGCCAGGGGGGCGGGGCTATTTGCCTTATATGGCTATAGTGAAAACTTAAAAAAAAATCTTCTCCTCTGAAAGTGTCAGACTGATTTTCAAATAATTTTGTAGAAATATTCCTATGGTGACCCTCTATTAGATTTCTTCAAGCCATGTTGATTGGTCAAAAACTATGGCCGCTAGGGGTCGGGCTTATATGGCTAAGGTGAAAAAAAAATAAAATCAGGTGAGCGATCCAGGGCCATCATGGCCCTCTTGTTTAACGTTTTGGATTGTTTGTATGTAAAGTCATGTAACTTTCATGTGAGCTGTGCCTGATGAAATGTGTTTGTTTCACAGTTTGTTTGTTTGTTTGGAGTTTAATTCCGCTTTCAACAGCTTTGGTCATATCACGGCGGTCAGTGCACCTATCCATGTTTTCCTGGCTTTCCCACACCAGTACTTACACAACATTCTTTCGAAGCCACTGACTACTTTCTCACATAGATCAGAGGTGAGAGGCAATGGAAAACATCGCCCGAAAGAATGTCGCCGCAACCGGGTATCGAACCCGTGACCTCCAGATCACGAGTCAGATACGCTACCAATTGAGCTACCCGGCCGGGTCGTTTGTTTCACAGACGACACCTAGATAAGGTAGACTAGACTGATACGTTTCCCATGATAACTCTCTTACCCTAACTAATCGACTAATCCACAGCAGACTACTTTCAAAACATCTGGGCAAAAAATATGGAAACTCTTTATCAATGAAATTGTAACCACTGAATAGAGTTGAAAATATTGTGGCAAAAGGATAAATTGCTCATCATGAGCATTGTCTCCTTTTGCCACAATGTTTTCAAAAGTTGTCTGCGTCAGAAAGCGTCTGTATTTGGGAAAGGGTTAATACCTTATCAAACCCTATGTTGTGGTATTCAAAAGATTGATGTGATTCTTTTGTGTACCGCCAATATAGGTTTTGTAAACAAACCTTAATTTTGGAACATGAAATACACCCTGCATCAAATGCTCTTGTGTATCTCTATTTACTAGGATTCAAAGGACAGCCAGACACCACCACCACCACCATCCGTCATCTTACAATGTGATTATGTTTGGTCTTATCTGAGAAAAATAGCATGGGGGAAGTTCACCCATTTACAGACCAACTACTTCACCAAGTTTGAATACCATCTTCAGTTCTATTTTCTGAAACTTGCCATGCTACCTGTGAGTACTTGTTAATTGCCTAAACTCGTTCCCTGATACAGAAATAGTTGAAATCTTTCCAGCAGATGTTTTTTGAAAACAGTGTGGGAAGAGATTGCTAAAGACATTATCTTTCAACTGAATCAAAATTTTAGTTCTCATGTTCCTTATATTACATTATAAGTTTATGAGAGTCATATCAGTTGTCATATCAGATCAACGTGACTCCAAATATGGTGTTAGGTCTGTTTTATTAGCTCGACTATTCGGAGAATATGAAAGCTATGGTACTCACCTTGTCGTTAGCATCACACCTTGGTTAAGGTTTTGCATGCTTGTACATATATAAAACCATAGCTCAGTGACGACTAGATTTATTGCATTGAAACATTCTACAAGGCTTCCCAACCATCACCCTATGTATATAATCAAGTTTGATAACTCTTTCATTTGCATGTAATGTAAATTATGGCCCTTTTCTTACTTCGAAATTCCGGTTAAAGCTATGCGTGCAACTACATTAAGAGTCCATATCTCAGTAAACTACTCAATAGATACCTGATGCATTGCATTAAAACTTTACACAACCCTTTCAAAAAATCATATCTATGTAAATAATCAAGTTTAATAACTCTATTTTGCATCTAATGCAAATTATGGCCCTTTATTATTTGACTTGTATTATTTAAAGTTGTGGAAATTAGAATAGTAGTGTGTGCTGTCTTATGGACAGCTCTTGTATTTAATCAAAGAGCCATTGTCAAGATTAACATAACATGCTCATGCCTTGACTTTTTAGCTCACCTGAGCTTTGCTCAAGGTGAGTTATTATGATCGCCTTTTGTCCGGCGTCCGGCGTCCATCATGCGTCGTCCATCGTGCGTCGTGCGTCAACTTCTTCTCCTCAGTAACCAGTGGGTCAATTGGGATGAAACTTCACAGAAAGCATCCTCTCAATGACCTCACCAGATTTCCTTCAAATTTTTGGAATCCATGCAGAATTCTGGTTTCCATGGTAACGAAATGAAAAAAACTTCAAAATTCTTCTTCTCCAAAACTGGTTGGCAGATTTTCAAATAATTTTGTAGAAATATTCCTTGGATGACCCTCTATCAGAATCCTTCAAGCCGTGTTGATTGGTCGAAAAACGTGGCCGCCAGGCAGTGCCTGAAATGAGGGCTTTGCTCAAGGTGAGTTATTATGATCGCCTTTTGTCCGGCGTCCGGCGTCCATCATGCGTCGTCCATCGTGCGTCGTGCGTCAACTTCTTCTCCTCAGTAACCAGTGGGTCAATTGGGATGAAACTTCACAGAAAGCATCCTCTCAATGACCTCACCAGATTTCCTTCAAATTTTTGGAATCCATGCAGAATTCTGGTTTCCATGGTAACGAAATGAAAAAAACTTCAAAATTCTTCTTCTCCAAAACTGGTTGGCAGATTTTCAAATAATTTTGTAGAAATATTCCTTGGATGACCCTCTATCAGAATCCTTCAAGCCGTGTTGATTGGTCGAAAAACGTGGCCGCCAGGCAGTGCCTGAAATGAGGGCTTTGCTCAAGGTGAGTTATTATGATCGCCTTTTGTCCGGCGTCCATCATGCGTCGTCCATCGTGCGTCGTGCGTCAACTTCTTCTCCTCAGTAACCAGTGGGTCAATTTGGATGAAACTTCACAGAAAGCATCCTCTCAATGACCTCACCAGAATTCCTTCAATTTTTTGAGATCCATGCAAAATTCTGGTTTCCATGGCAACGAAACCGAAAAAACTTCAAAATTCTTCTTCTCCCAAACTGGTTGGCAGATTTTCAAATAATTTTGTAGAAATGTTCCTTGGATGACCCTCTATCAGATTCCTTCAAGCCATTTTCATTGGTCGAAAAACATGGCCGCCAGGGGGGGCGGGGCTATTTTGCCTTATATGGCTATAGTGAAAAATTAAAAAAATCTTCTCCTCCGAATGTGTAAGGCCGATTTTCAAATAATTTTGTAGAAATTTTCCTTGGGTGACCCTCTATCAGATTCCTTCAAGCCATGTTGATTGGTCGAAAAACATGGCCGCCAGGGGGTCGGGGCTATTTTGCCTTATATGGTTATAGTGCAAACTTAAAAAATCTTCTTCTCCAAAAGTGTCAGGCCGATTTTCAAATAATTTTGTAGAAATGTTCCTTGGGTGATCCTCTATCAGATTCCTTCAAGCCATGTTGATTGGTCAAAAAACATGGCCGCCAGGGGGCGGGGCTATTTTGCCTTTTATGGCTATAGTGAAAACTTAAAAAATCTTCTCCTCCATAAGTGTCAGGCCGATTTTCAAATAATTTTGTAGAAATGTTCCTAGGGTGACCCTCTATCAGATTCCTTCAAGCCAAGTTGATTCGTCAGAAACTATGGCCGCCAGGGGGTGGGGCTTATATAGCTAAAGTGAAAAAAAAAAAAATCAGGTAAGCGATTCAAGGGCCATCATGGCCCTCTTGTTACTGGATTTTATATGTGGATGGTACAAAAGGGGATTCTAAAATCAATAGATGACGGTATTTACATGTAATTCGCCATTTTTATTGCATTTTATATACAGACACACAAGGAGATTCTGAAGTCACTAGATGTCGGTATTCTTCACTCTGTGGCGTTACATCTGCTCAAAGGAGTACAGTATGGGGACGAACATCTGGTTCATGATCTCCTATCTACGGTTATTTATCAACCATTGTTCTGGCAGTAAGTTTTTTCATTACTTGATACAGACAACTTCCGATCACTTCATAGCTTGCAACATTGATCCTTTCCTCCATACAACAAAATGGCATCAAATGACGGAGGGGTATTCAGCTCTTTTTCCCACAATTTCTCTCCTGTTGTTATAGCAAACCCTATGTTGTGGGTACTCAAAAGAATTGTCTCATTGAGACAATTCTTTTGAGTACCCACAACATAGGATTAGTGGGTCAATTAAGGAATTTAAAACGCCCCTTATCTGGAGCTCTGCATGAATTTGAAAGCATCTAGACTTAGATATGGAAATCCCCGTAAATGCAAGAATAATTATTGAATACAGATAAAAAAGATTGTGAACATTTTTTTGCATTTCCTACAATCTGGTCAAAGGTTATCTGCTGCAAGCGAATCAAAATATGACTGCATGCAGGAAAGGGTTAACAACAAACAATGTGAGCAAAGTAATTACTTATAACAGGAATCTTTGTTCCTACTTATAATGAACAATGTATTCTATTCCCACTATGTTTATTTTATCGTATAATTTAATGAGTTTATTAATATTTACCTGTCCTGCTGTCAATCGTTCTTCTTTGATAAGTTGATTGTACAGTGTTGTATTATATTCATTCACAAGTTTGGTGAAAAAGCATAGTTGTTTGATGGATGAGTCGGTAACCTAATGTATTGCAAAAATAGTAAATGATTAAAATTTGACTAGGATTGGGATAATGTACCGGTGTATGTTTGTAGACAGAGAGAACTAAGGTCTAAGTTTTGTCTCATCAAAACTTTTTGTGTTTTACATAATCAGTTACTTTACCCTTTCTGACATACATGCGTTTTATGACACCTGCAGTAAATGACTTTTGAAAACATTGAAGCAAAAGGAAAAATTGCACATAATGAGCACATTCTCCATTTGCCACAATGTTTTTAACTCTATTCAATAATTATACTGTCAATTATACAGATTTTTCACATTTCTTCCTAGATCTTTTCAAAGTCATCTGCTGCAGATTTGTTGTATATGGGAAAGCGTTAAGGTGACTGCAGACAATTACTGAACATTTCAATAGCTAATTTAAAAACATTATTTAAAAAGAAGATATTGCCGCTATTTCAGCTTTTCTTTTCCTACAATATTAGCAAAAGTCATTTGCCACAGAAAAGTTTACATTCAAATGTAAATGTCTATTCTTCATTTATTGAAGATTTCATAAAAGGGTTATATGTTATTCTATACTTAACTCTTTTCCACATATAGACGCTTTCTGACACCTCTGCTTTGAAAACATTGTGACAAAAGGAGAAATTGCTCAAAACAATCAATTTACAAGCAATTTCTCCGTTTGACACAATGTTTTTAACTTCATTCGACAATTATACTTTCATTTATAGAGCTATTTCATATTTTTGCCACCATGTTTTCAAAGTCGTCTGCTGCAGATTTGTTGTAGGTGGGAAAGGGTTAAAAATGTATCTGATATAGTCTGCATTCAATTCAGCAGAAGACTTATGAAAACACAGTAGCAAAAGAAGAAATAGTTCAAAATAGGCAATTTTTTCTTTTCCAATTTTTTTTAGCTTTCAATCTAAATGAGACGTGTACTTGTTTTACAGGTGTCACATTTCATATCTCTGATTTTTTTTCAAAGCACTCAACTTTTAAAACAGATCACGAGTTAACCCTTTCCCTCATAAGACAATTCTGCAGCAAATGACTTTGAACATAATTTGTCAAAAAATAGAAAATCTCTATAATTGAATGGATACCCATTGACCATTGTGGCAAAAGGAGAATTTGCTCGTTTGAGCAATTTCTTCTTTTATCACTATGTTTTCAAAAAGCCATCCGCTGCAGAGGCGTCAGAAAGCATCTATATGAGGGAACGGGTTAAACAGCTAAGTTCCCTTGTATTTCAGGTACACATCGGTAGAGAGAACATCTGTCGATATTGATCAATTATCACTGGCAGATACGACCCCAACACATATGAAATCTGCAACAGAACAGGAGGTTGGTTTTCAACAGGAAGATCTTGTGAGAGAAGCCCTATCCAGTTTGTCAAACATTCGCAGTACTTACCTCGTTGCTTTACAACACTTTCAGAAACCACTTCTTCAATCCAGGTATTCAGTGGGCTTTGTATTGGAAGCTGAACCATTTCCCACATACAGCAAATATGCAGCTGATGACTTTGAAAACATTTGTGCAAAAATATGGAAAATCTGTATAGATTAAAATTTTAGTTATAAAATAAAATGGTAGATGAAAGCATTGTGGCAAATGGAGACGTTGCTCCCCCTTTTGCTACAATGTTTTCAAGAGTAGTAGGCTGCAGAGGCATCAGAAAGCGTCTGTATGTGGCAAACAGTAATCCTGATTTGATATATACATGTAGTTATCTAACATCCTAAAAACATGTCTGCCTGTTAGTCCTTTTAGGCCTAATGTCCTCAAATTCAGCAGGGCAGTTGGGCATGACCAGTGGATGACCCCTTTTGGTTTTGAGTTTAACCCGTCATTTTCAAAAGTTGTCTGCTGCTATTGCATCAAAATGTGTTATCAGGTGGGAAAGGGTTATTCTGTCAATGGTCACATAACATTTCTCCTTTGGCCACAATGATTTAAAAAGTCATCTGCTGCAGAGGCGTCAGAAAGTGTCTGTATGTGGGAAATGATTAACCTGATTTGTTTTTGTTATCTTACATCCTATAGACCTGTCTGTCTATCTGTTTGTTGATCCATGTTCCCAGATCAGATGGTTGTCATTGTATTTTTGCTTTATCTGTTCTCTAATTTTGGTAAATCTTATCCATTCTTCACCAGCCTTTGCCTCCATTGTTATAGATATTGATTGACTTGATTGACTGGGGTTTACTGCCATTTTCTACAATTCTTCAGTCATATCAGGGCTGCGAGTTCACCTACATGTACCCATGTGTTTCTTCACTTTCTCACACCAGTACTCCAACAACAATCTTTTCAAGCAACTGGCTGATTTTCCAGATATACTGTGAGTTCATTGGTGGTAGACGAATGATACTTGTTGAATTGACTTTTGTCAGACGTCGGAAAGAATATTGGCCGAGCTTGGATTTGAACTCACGACCCCTGGATTGAAAGAAAACTTCGCTACCGACTTAACTAATGGGGCTCGGCATAGTATTTTCCATCCAGATTGGTTCGGACACTCTGGAATTATGGCCACCGTAACCCTTTCCCACATACAGACACTTTCTGACACCTCTGCAGCAGACGACTTTGGAAATCATTGTAGCAAAAGGATAAATTGCTCATCATGAGCAATTTCTCCATTTGCCACAATGATTTCATCTCTATTCAATAATCATACTATTATTTATAAAATTTTCTATATTTCGGACTTGATCATTTCGTTGGCTGCACATTTGTTGTATGTAGGAAAGGGTTAACAGGCATATATGAGTCTGCGCATGAGTACAGGTACAAGCTGACATTTCTGAACAATGTAGGTTCAGATGAGTACGTACATCTGCCCTGTATTATCACATCTACAGTTTTACAACAGCTTCTAAATGACTAATAAAGCTAATAAATGAATAGTTTATATCTTGATCAAACTGTGCAGAAGCAAAGGCTGATCAGGATCTAAATTGTTAACAAAAGCCAAATTTTACCATTTCCCAATTGTGACGACTTGGCGCTCTTATTTTCTTGTAGGAACCATTATATGAGGAAAGTCGGTGACCTGGACTCCTGTTTTACCAGTAAGATGAATGAGAGTTTGATGCCAAGAGATTGGATGTATCTTCCATTAATAGAACTGTATAATGAATACTGCAGTGTGTAAGTAAAATCAATGATACATCTGTGTTAATGTGGTTTTATTCCGAGTGTCCCGGTTTTGATCCTGAGTCACGAGGATCATGCTGGAGTGCCCGTGGGTGAGGTACATTTCCGAGCCTAGTACTGGTTTGTGGTTTGTACTTGTAAGTGAACTGTTGCTGTGATATAAATAAATAATGTTGAAACAGCGTAAAATCCAAATCAAATAATAAACATCAACAGTATTTTAGTTATTATGGTGCTACCTTGATATAAAACAAAAATTTCGAGGGCTTGGCGTGAAACGGTTGTAACTAAAAAACCTATTTTGAAAACCCTGGTTTAGGGGCAATTTTGACCCCTTTGTAAACAATGCAAATTTAGGTGCCATTGCTCAGAACGAGCAATGGCACCTAAATTTCCATTGTTTACCATGAAAAATGATTTAATGATTATAAAGACTTTATGGCGAGGTGAATTACCTTTGTAACAAAATACCAATTTTATTTACAACCGTTTCACGCCAAGACCTTGACAGGTTTTCTTGACACTGGCGCATAAGTAATTAGGCTATCATTGCAATCCGAAATCACTTGAGTGTCTGAGTAAATTCTACTAATATTGAACCCATTGCACCGATTGCTTATTTTTATACCCCCAGATACATAGTATATGGGGGCTATATAGGAGTCACGCTTGTCGGTCGGGTTGTCAGTCCGTTGGTCTGTGCACATTTCTTGTGAACACTATTTCTCAGCAACCCTTGGTCAGAATTCAATATAACTTCACAAGAATGATTGATACAAAGCCTAGTTGTGCATATTGTCGGCGTGTTGCACTGGAATTATTTTTAAATGAGTTATGGCCCCTTGAATTTCTCATACATATGTATATTGTCAGGCACCAGCTGGGGGTATTTATCACCTTCAGTGATATTTCTAGTTTCATCTCTTTAATAACCCGTTTACAGTGAAACTTTACACATACATCAATTCCTCAGCAGACACCTATATAAGCATCTGTACAATAATATATAAAATCTCTATAAATGAAAATTAAATTATTGAATAGAGTAACATTATGAATTAAAGGAGAATTGCTCAATCTGGCACAATATTTCAAAAGTCGTCTGCAGACAAAGGCATCAAAAGGTATTTCTATGTGGGAAAGGGTTAACAATTTAAATATCAATTGTTATAGCAATGCACCACAGGTTTCATCTGGTTATTTGTAAAATAACTCTTGTATCTTTGAAAGCATGAACACCGTTGAAGTAGAAACAGAGTTTTTAAAGATAGCCAATAGACGGCACAGTTTCATCATCAGCCTCATGTTATTTTGTTTTTACAGAAGAAGTGATGTGCAGAATATCCTGTCTGCCACCCAGGTTGGAATGGTCAGTTCCGTGTTACAGTGGATCTATTTGCTGGAGATCTACACACCGATAGTAATGAACAGTATCTCTATCACCATGAAAATATCGAGGATAATGTGTACATTCCTTACTGGTATGTAAATCAGAGGACTGATAAGGGAGTAAACTGGTCTTTTCCCCACCATATCTCTCTTATTACTCAACCAAACCCTATATTGTGGGTACTCAAAAGAATCATCTCACTGAGACGATTCTTTTGAGTACCCACAATATAGGGTTTGAGTGTCAAATTAGGATATTAGAACATGGAGAATGTCTTTTATCTGAATTTGATTTATTGATAACGCCACTTTCAACAATACTTCAGTTATATCACAGCGGTCAGTTCACCTTTCCATGAGTTACCTGGCTTACTTATACCAGTTCTCCACACAACATATTTTCCAAGCAACTGGCTGCTTTTTCACATTGACTGTTAGCTTATTGGTGGAAGACAAATGAGTGATTGCGAATGACGCTTGTCACTGTGACTTTTGTTAAACGTCGGAAAGAATGTTGGCCAAGCTTGGTCTAGAACTGACAACCCCTGGATTGACAGCCCGCTTCCTTACCGGGACTCAGCCCCTTATCTAGAGCTCTTTTGTAAACTTACAGTAACTTCGCTTTTGTTTCTTATAGAAACATCTTTGTTTTTGACAGATTTAGAGAACAAGTCCATGACCCAAATGTCACAGGTTTGAATCCTGTGACGAGCAGGATCACATTATGTGTCTCCTGTTGTGGTAGGGTGACAATGAGAAGTCTCTCCTCCGTCATTTGTCCGTCACATCTCATTTCCTGAGAGTTATACCAGAGTTATGACCCATTACATGTTAACAGTACTCAGAAGTTGGGAGCATCTTTGTCCCATAGACACAATTTTGGTTTCATATGTCATACTTGGCCATATTTTTCTATAAATGCCATATTAAACAGGCGCATGACTATGAAAATATGGATGTTAATGGAGAAATTGCTTATAGAGATTAATATCTCTTTTAAACTCCATTGATAATTATACTTTCATTTATGGAGATATTACGTCTGTTCTGCAAGATGATTCAATTTCAATTTCGTCTGCTGCAGATTTTATTGGTACATGTATATGGGAAAAGGTTAAAATACCCTGTCTGAACAAAACTCATGTGGCACCCACAAACCTCAGCTCAACCTCAAAAACACCATTAAGGGAGTTCAGCCCATGATCCTACAAACCACAGCCTCCCACAGTACAAAATGAGAGAAATTAGCAGAGGGAAACTTACCCACCAAACAGTACATACAAATTTTGGCAGGACAGTTTACCCAAACCAATGTATCGGTTGCAAGCCAGCACAGGTACCAGACTATAAGGTTGCAGAACAAAACAATCGTGCAGAGCCGGTCTTCCACGTAATTTTGTGCTATTTATGTTATGGCTTCATGTTATGGGGCAAGACAGTGATACCTGTGAGGGCTACAAAAACAAAACCATTTTTTGTCAGAAGTAAACAAAAATGACACTCCTTACTATAGGTTGTCTGTTAGTATCTGTTAACCCTTTCCCTCATACGGCAATTCTGCAGCAGACGACTTTGAATGTATTTTGTCAAAACATAGAAAATCTCTATAATTGAATGGATAACCTATGACAAAAAGTGGAAAACATTGTGGCAAAAGGAGAAATTGCACGTTTTGTGCAATTTCTTCTTTTGTCACTATGTTTTCAAAAAGCTGTCTGCTGTAGAGGCGTCAGAAAGCGTCTTAATGAGGAAAAGGGTTAACTGTCTAACATATCATGTCATAAGACCTCTTATTGCCATTTGTGACTCATATGTGTCCAACTTTCTAGCTTTAACCTCTCAAACATAAAACAAATCTGCTGCAGACACTTTGGAAATATCGTGCCAAAAATATGGAAAACCTCTTAAAATTAAGTCAGAAGTAAAATTCATTGACTTTTCTAAATGCTGGTTGTCTGTTAGTTAGTATGTGCTAACTGAGTTGTGCAATTATTTCTCATATCATACAGTAAGACCTCTTTTTGCCATTTGCAACTCATATATGTTTAGTATTCTAGCTTGATCCTCTCAAACATACAACAAATCTGCTGCAGACACTTTAAAAAAATCTTGGCAAAAATATTGAAAACCTCTTAAAATGAATGTGTAATTACTGAAAACCGTTGAAAACACTTTGCCAGGAAAAATTGCTCATCATGAGCAAATTCTTCTTTTGCCACAATGTTTTCAAAAAATCTTCTGTTTCAGACCCGTGTAGATGTGGGAAAGGCTTAAACCAATTCTATTTTCATTTCAGGAAGTGATCTGTTTTTAGATCGTCGAATAAACTGTTATTTGGCTGGTTTGTTGAGACTTTATAGTAAACCTGCGTTACTTGAGAAAATGGATTTTTCACAAACGGTTCCTGGGCTTACATCATTCTATGATCTGTAGGTTCTTACATTATTACTCTTTTCCTGATACATGCAACATTTGAAGCATGAACAGCAGATGATTTTGAAAACATAAATTGCTAGAAACAAGCAGTTCCTTATTTTCACACATTGTTCATAATTCTTTACTTCCATGTTTTGAGATACAAGTTTTCAATTAAGATGAAGCCTGGTTATAAGAATGGTGATGTAGTTTTGGGTGGTTTGTTTGATGGTTTATTCATTTAACCTTTTACCACATAAAGATGCTTTCTGACGCCTCTACAGCAGACGATAACAAAAATGTCTAATCTCTCAAAAACAAGCACTTTCTCCTTTTGTCACAATGTTTTTAACTTTATTCAATAACAATTCTTTCATTTTGTTGAGGTTTTCAAAGTCTTCTGCTGCAGATTTTTTTTTGTATGTGGGAAAGTGTTAAAATGAATCTATTTAGTATTTATAAGAAGCAACTTGACACCCATTGGTAAAAGATGGATATCAATAAATCAAATGTAGATTGCTATTCCAGTATTTTCTCATATACGGTAAATGTATTTGTGTTCCTCTATTTACAGGTATATGTCCATGCTACAGCAGTATGAGGCTGTATCGTTTGGAGACTGGTTGTTTGGTTGTTACCTTCTCATACCATTACAACGGAGACACAGTCTGCAGTTTAGGAAGGCCATGTGGACGGAGTACACAGGTCTCCTTCGAACCTTAGCTGTACCTGTCGACAAGGTGGGCAAGAATTACTAGTGTTGTAGCCATGTCAAACAAAAATGAGTCTATTGTCAGTATGTGTTCACTGAATACTTTGGCCAGCCTGTGTGTATACTGTCATCACTGTTTGCATACTTATAATGAAGTAATTGCCAAGCCTCAGTAGCTCAGTTGGTAGCAACATAGGCTGTCAATCCAGGGGTTTTGAGTTTAAACCCCAGCTCGGCCAACATCTCTCCGACGTTTGACAAAAGTCACTGTGACAAGCATCATTCATCTTCTACCAAGGGGCTAACAGTATATGAGGAAAAGCAGCCAGTTGCTTTGGAAGTCTGTTGTGTGAAGTACTGGTGTGGGAAAGCCAGAAAACACATGTGATATGACTGAAAAATCATTGAAAACGGGGTTAAATCCCAATCAAATCACAATGTTATGAAGTTGTTGATGTAATTTATTACAAAACTATAGAAGTGTAATCCTACTAGTTTGCCTTTATATTAAACCTTTCACTTACACCAAGTTTGCAGCAGACTATTTGAAAACATTAACCCATTACTTCACACAGACGATATTTGACACCTGCTATTGAACATGTCTTTTGAAAACATTGCAATAAAAGGTGAAATTGCTCAAGATTACCAATTTCACCTTTTATTGCAATTTTTTCAACTCTTTATCAACACAAATTTTTCAATTTTCTAGATTGTTGAAATTGTTCATCTGATGATTGTAAAGCAGATGACCTTTGAATAGTCATGTGAAGTTCAGGTTAGGGGTAATACCATGAAAAATCTATACATACATGTATGAAAATATATTTATTACAAGAGTACCGCAAACGGTACATAATACGCCCGTCAGGAACTTCTTTGTAAGTTTCCTCTTTGTTTTGATATATTGTTTGTTTGTAAAAAGTTAATAAAGTCGTTCAGGAATAAGTTGTTAAAGAATAATGGGAAACTATGAAAAATGCATAACTCATGCAGAAATTGACAAATATTCTAAGTCCAAAAAGGGGCATAACTCATTCAAAAATTGACGGAATTCGAGGAAATGTGAACTTGATCTGTGACACTTGATTACAAAGCCATATACAAAATTTCAGGTCAATAGCTCAAAGTATGTAGGAAAAAAGTGCGGAAAACCAATATTCTAAGTCCAAAAAGGGGAATAACTCATTCAAAAATTGACGGAATTCGAGGAAATGTGAACTTGATCTGTGACACTTGATTACAAAGCCATATACATGATTTCAGCTGAATACATCAAAGCATGTAGAAAAAAAGTGCGGAAAACAAATATTCAAAGTCCAAAAAGGGCATAACTCATTCAAAAATTGACGAAATCCATGGAAATGTAAACTTGATCTGTGACACTTGATTACAAAGCCATATACAAAATTTCAGGTCAATAGCTCAAAGTATGTAGGAAAAAAGTGCGGAAAACCAATTCTAAGTCCAAAAAGGGGCATAACTCATTCAAAAATTGACGGAATTCAAGGAAATGTGAACTTGATCTGTGAAACTTGATTACAAAGCCATATACAAAATTTCAGGTCAATAGCTCAAAGGATGTAGGAAAAAAGTGCGGAAAACCCGAACAGACAGACGGACGGACGGAGGGACATGACCATACCATAATACGTACCGTTTTTAAGAAACGGTCGTATAAAAAAGGGCTGAAAATGTTGTGGCAAAAGGAGAATTTGCTCATTATGATTATGAGCAAATTCTCCTTTTGTCTCAATGTTTTCAAAAGTCGTCTCCTGCAGAGGTGTCAGAAAGCGTCTATAGGTGGAAAAGGGTACATCGACCCTTTTTTGCCCAAAGTGGGTCATTGGTAATGTCTGTATGTCAGAAGTTTATGTATATTTGAATGATGCCAAACCATTGCATTAATGAGACTCTCACAATAATTATCCCAGGTGCTCATGGTTGCAGGATTTAGCATTACGACCGACTGGTAGGTGTCAGGATAAGCTTACCCAGCAGTACTGGTAATTTACCCAGGAAATGCCATGATAGAACAAAAACTTACGAAAATGGCTTAAAGCACCATACAACACACACAAATACAATAGCTGTATACTTGTTATTGATCTTTTCCAGCTTCATTTTGTATTTTCATCAGTATGGTATCTTTTTAGATTTAAGAACCAATGCAAAAATTTGACCAAAATAAAACAAAAGGTGAAACAAATCAACTTTATTTTCAGGTTTTGATTCCAATTACACTGTTTTTAGAACCAGATGAAACAAATGTAGAACTGATTCGACTCTACTTCCAATCTCTGATTGGTTGTACACTGAGACATAGCTGGTCCCCGGTCCTCTATTTGATGGCTGTACATCATGTCAATAGATTTATGTACACTCAGGACGGTTCCCACAAACAACTGAGACAGTCTATGATGTCGGTTGTGTGCAAGTCTAAGAATGAGGTAACCACCACACCCTATTTAACCTTTTCTCACCTGCAGACACATTGCAGAAGATAACTTTTAAAACATTGTCGGAAAGTAGGAATTTCTCATAAGGATATCTTCTGCTTTTCTCATGTTTTCTACTCTATTCTTAAAATGATTAACTCTTTCACACAAGCAAAAACATTGCAGTAGATGATTTTGAAAAAGTTAAAGGGGGGAAAAGAAAGAAAAATATTGAATATTTGACAAAATTGCAGCAAAAGAAGATTGCAGCAAAAGAAGAAATGGCTAATTATTGGGTGATTTCTCCTTTTGCCAATTTTTTTTCAAAATCATTTGCTGCATAGAGATTTTATATCAATGTTCGAATATTTTGTAATCCTGACATTTTCATAGGTCATCTTTATCAGAAAATGGGTTAATAAAAAGAACAGCACAATAGAGCTCTAGATAAGTGGCATATTTCATGTTCTAAAATCCTTATTTTATCTCCGGACACTATGTTGTTGTACTTAACCCTTTCCCTCATACAGCAAGTATGCAGCAGACGTCTTTGAACATATTTTGTCAAAAAATAGAACATCTCTATAATGAAATGGATAACCTATGACTAAAAGTGGAAAACATTGTGGCAAAAAGGAGAAATTGCTCGTTTTGAGCAATTTCTTCTTTTGTCACTAAGTTTTCAAAAAGACATCTGCTGCAGAGGCATCAGAAAGCGTCTATATGAGGGAAACGGTTAAATAGAATGGCCTCATTGAGACGATTCTTTAGTTCAGTGCAAAAAAAGGTAGCAGTGGTCCCTAGGGTAATTTTTTTCGAAGTTATATCGCTATAGTAAAGATAAAGCTTTGTGGTATTTTTTATTTTTGTTTTGTGTGCTTACCATTTAGTTGAGATGTTTTGACTTGGATATAAAACCACCCAGGAGTCTTATCAATTTCTGATGGTTTCGTCGAATTTGGTCGATAACAGGGACACTATATTACAGGGATATGAAACGCCGTGCGGTTTTCATCAGCCTTATCAGTAATATGTTGGCCTCACTTCGTACAGGTATCGGCCATTTTGATTTACCCATTCCGATAGATAACGACCTTCACTTGCGTATGATAACGGTTACTTGCGTGTAAATACGGCTGTTTTCGTTGATTTTCTAGCGCTCTGTTACAGTAACCAGGGACACAAAATA
>JASEVX010000001.1:24405475-24549405 GCA_031761405.1 Serripes groenlandicus
AATAGAATGGCCTCATTGAGACGATTCTTTAGTTCAGGCAAAAAAGGTAGCAGTGGTCCCTAGGTAATTTTTTTCGAAGTTATATCGCTATAGTAAAGATAAGCTTTTGGTATTTTTTATTTTTGTTTTGTGTGCTTACCATTTAGTTGAGATGTTTTGACTTGGATATAAAACCACCCAGGAGTCTTATCAATTTCTGATGGTTTGTCGAATTTGGTCGAAACAGGGACACTATATTACAGGGATATGAAACGCGTGCGGTTTCATCAGCCTTATCAGTAATATGTTGGCCTCACTTCGTACAGGTATCGGCCATTTTGATTTACCCATTCCGATAGATAACGACCTTCACTTGCGTATGATAACGGTTACTTGCGTGTAAATACGGCTGTTTTCGTTGATTTTCTAGCGCTCTTTACAGTAACCAGGGACACAAAATATAGACTCCCAGCATATTTATTTCATATATACCTGCCACGATTCTTCGAATTCTTTAAAAAGTTCCAAGCGAAGTAAAAAAAAATTGCTGTTTTAGGGGTTCATGACACTGCGTGTACCTCCCTGATATTTGAGAACGTCGAAAGAGAGATATTTACTAATGGGTTAAAAAAGCTGTCCAAATATGACCTTATAATTATCATATTAAAAGATAAATTTAGAGGTCTGCTTTGATATTCCCCGTCCTTTTGTTTTTTAAATGATTTCAATGCAAGCTGGTGATAATTAGACCTTCACTTGCGTATGATAACGGTAACTTGCGTGCAAATACGGCTGTTTTCGTTGATTTGCTAGCGCTCTTTACAGTAACCAGGGACACAAAATATAGACAAAAGATTCAAATTTGTGTAAAATAATTTATTCTTTATCAAGAAGTCTTAGTCAAGTGGTATTTTAATCTTTTCAAAATAAAAACAATAACTGGTTATTACAATACATTATTTTTTTATTAAAAAATCGTTTGATGGAAAAACAGATGGTTATTGAAAACATGAGATTATCTCTTGATTGAGGTGGCCCAAAACAATAAAATATATGCAATTCTAAAGAGGTCTATAATATCACACTGACCAGATGGCAGGGTGACTTATGTTATGTAACATTATGCAATCATTTCCTGTCGTGTTCCTGTCGTGTTCCATATGTGTTGGTTACGTACTAATTAATTGGTTTTATAACCCTTTCATTGTTCATACAGGGAAATGGGCTAATTGGTAATTAAACTCTTATTAATAACCCTTCTCGACATTCAAACATCTGCAGCAGACAAATTCGAATTCATACTTGGCCATTCATTTTGCAAATATATCTAAGATTGTAAATGTAATTATGATTTAATAAAAAAGGGCAAACCATTTTTTTAAAGGAAAAAAAATGCTCAAGAATCTTGACAATCATTTTTGGATGCAGCACACGACTTTTGAAAACAGTACAACAAAAGGAGAAATTGTTCATAATGGCTCCTTTTGTCACAATGTTTTTAACTTTATTCAACACTTGTTCTTTGATATTTTGTCTATGATGTTCTAGGTCGTCTACTGCAGATTTGTTTTATGTGAGAAAGGGTTAACTTTCACTTTCATTCATATACCAATATTTTAATACATGTTACGTATATACATTCATTCATGTACATGTACCAATGTTTTAATATTATACTGTATATCATATAATTATTGATTTCCTAGCTTTCTTTGCTAAAGGAGTGCATTTGTTTTTCGTTTTCTTTGGCCTCCTGCCAATTCGTCCCCTTCTGCTGCCATGAAGTTTGCCCATTCTGAAATAAATTAACATTGAATAATGATTATACACTTTGCCTTCGTTGTTAAAACAGGGATATATTTCATTGATTAAAAACCTTATATCATGAATTAATTGTTGGAAAGTTACACACAAATCTAGGTACCCATAATTTTCATTAATTGGTCGCCCTTTGTTAAAATTTATCCGCGTTTTTCTCAGTTTTTCTCAAACAATTCTAGGTGAATCTCGGCATACAACAGGTTTGTGAAAATAATTTAAACCAACATTGATCATTCAACATTATCAATCTGACCTTTAAATGTATATATATTGGCAATATAGAACCGCAAATAATGTTTTGTATAAACCCGATTCGTTATTTTTCTAAATGTCCGCCATTTTTTTAAAATTTCATCGCATTTTTTCTCAGACAATATTAGATTCTCCATTGAATACATACAGGTTTGTAAAATAATTTAAACCAAGATTGATCATTTAACATTTACAATCTGACCTTTGAATGTGTTTATAACAGCAATATTTAACAGTAATTGATGTTTTGCATAGCCCCTATTTGTTATTTTGACAAAATGGCCGTCATCTTTTTTAAAATTCATCGCATTTTTTCACAAGTTTTCACAAACAATTCTAGAAAATTTCCGGCAAACATCAGCTATATTAAAATAATAGGGACACAGTTTGGCCAATGATCTTTTATAATATAACATTGAAATGTGTTTATAACGGCAATATAGAACACATGGCGGTCCCCCGCATAGCCTATATTCTTCGTTTTGACTTTATAAACCACAATTTTGTTAAATTTCATCGCATTTTTTATCATTTTTTCTCTGACAATATTAGATTCTTCATTGCATACAACAGATTTGTAAAAATAATTTAAACCAAGATTGATCATTTAACTTTTACAATCTGACCTTTCAATGTATTTACAAAGGCCACATTGAACAGTAAATGGTGTTTTGCATAGCCCCGATTCGTTATTTTGACAAAATGGTCGTCATCTTTTTTAAAATTCATCGCATTTTTTCACAAGTTTTCACAAACAATTCTAGAAAATTTCCGGCAAACATCAGCTATATTAAAATAATAGGGACACAGTTTGGCCAATATTCTTTTATAATATAACATTGAAATGTGTTTATAACGGCAATATAGAACACATGGCGGTCCCCCGCATAGCCTATATTCTTCGTTTTGACTTTATTGACCACAATTTTGTTAAATTTCATCGCATTTTTTATCATTTTTTCTCTGACAATATTAGATTCTTCATTGCATACAACAGATTTGTAAAAATAATTTAAACCAAGATTGATCATTTAACTTTTACAATCTGACCTTTCAATGTATTTACAAAGGCCACATTGAACAGTAAATGGTGTTTTGCATAGCCCCGATTCGTTATTTTGACAAAATGGTCGTCATCTTTTTTAAAATTCATCGCATTTTTTCACAAGTTTTCACAAACAATTCTAGAAAATTTCCGGCAAACATCAGCTATATTAAAATAATAGGGACACAGTTTGGCCAATGATCTTTTATAATATAACATTGAAATGTGTTTATAACGGCAATATAGAACACATAGCGGTCCCCCACATAGCCTATATTCTTCGTTTTGAATTTTTTGACCACAATTTTGTGGAAAATATCGACTTCAAAAACTCGTTGCAATAACTATCATTTTTTGTTTAAATACAAGCTCAAAATTAACGTAAATGTAAGAAAAAAAGATAGAAATTATGTTATGTACTTACATTCTCGGTTATTCCTTTTTAAACTTATTAATTTTAATAAAACATCCGTCTATCTACATCGATAGCCATCGCGGAAATGAATGTACGAAGTGGATAATGACCAGAGCGGCTAATGACCGCTTTTCTTACAGCGAGGCGAAGATAACGGAGCTTATCGATTCGCTTCATATCCCTGTATATAGTGTCCCTGGTCGAAAGAAGTAATTCAAGATTGAGTTCTGTGTAATGCATATTTTCGTTTGCATGTTTGCTCTCTCGTTAAAATATATCTCAACGTGTAGAAGATTCATTTGAGTACAAATAGCAGTGGGTTTTAACAAATCATGTTTGAGATATGATGTATCGGTTTATTCCATTTTATCCAGACCCCTCTCACACTCACTTTCCATCATTTCAGGAATTCAAGCATCATCTTCTCTACTACAAAAACGTAGATAAAACGAAAAAATTTGGAATAGAATTCTATGACAGTTTACCAGCAATACGACAAAAACTACTGGCATCTCTACCCCGTGTGTAACGGTTTAGCTCCAATAAGACAATGCTACACATGTTAAACTTGGAATTCTATGTGAATTTTTCACCAATATGACAATGCTACACATGTTTAACAATGGAATCGTGAATTGATCACCAAAATGATAATGCTGCACATGTTTAACTATGGAATTCTATGTGAATTGATCACCAATATGACAACACTACACATGTTTAATCTTGGAATCCAATGTGAATTGATCACCAATATGACGACGCTACACATGTTTAACCTTGGAATCCAATGTGAATTGATCAACAATATGACGACGCTACACATGTTAAACCTTGGAATCCAATGTGAATTGATCAACAATATGACGCTACACATGTTTACCCTTGGAATTCTATGTGAAATGATCACTAACATGACAAAACTACCAACATCTCAACAAATTGTGTATAAATGGAATTCTATACCAACTCACATTTTCCAACAAACAGGCCTATGCAGCAGACAACTTTTGAAAATAGTGTGGTAAATGGAGAATTTGCTCAATATTTTTCAACTTTATTTCTGAATTTTTCTTTCATTTATAATTTCAATACTGTTGAATAAAAAAATTTAAAATCGTCTGCTGCAGTTTTTTCGTATGCTGGAAAGGGTATACTGTCAATACGTCAAATACATGTCAATCTGGTGCATCCCTCTCATATAACCCACATACAACTAATCTGCAGCAGATGACATTGAACATATCTACAGAGGACTAAACTAGCATTTTGATGCAATAGCAGCAGACGACTTACGAAAACATTGTGGCCAAAGGTGAAAATTGCTCATGATGAGCAATTTCCCCTTTGGCCACAATGTTTTCAACTTTATTTAACAATTAAGCTACTTTTTGTGGAGATTTTTCAGGTTTTTCTCACTGTTTTCGAAGTCGTCTGCTGCAGATTTGTTGTATGTGGGAAGGGTTAAGGGTTTCAGAATTTGAAATACTCACCTTATCTAGACTTCAGCATCTAGGGAAAACTTTGTATATTCTCTCTTACAGAAAGTATAGTTTGTAAATGGAATTGATATCATTGTGACAAAACGGAAAAATTGCTCATCATTAGTAATTTCTCTTTTTACCACAATGTTTTCAAAAGTTGTCTGCTTAAACAGGCTTCAGAATGTGTCTCTATGTGGGATGGGGTTATAGTAGTAGTAGTAATGCACTCAGTCATTTGGGATAGCGTGATAATGTCTAATGCACTGGTGTTAAATATACCAGCAGATCTGGTAATTATCGAAGGAAACACTTAAGTAAAAGAGGGAAAGGGTTAAACATCATTTCAAGCAATCTCACACTCAAGACATTATTTGTTTTCCTGTTGTGATTTCGTCAGATATGCCATATGTGAACAATTCAGGAGAAGAAATCAATCTGAAGATTTTTCTATAAAGAGTTGAAAGAGCTAATCTAAGTGTAAGTTGGTTTCATTGTAATTTTGGTACATGTGATGTTGTTCTTATTTCTGATTTTTTGAAATAAAAAAAATAAACACCAGATCTTGACATCACATAAACAATGTTGTAAACACTCTGCCTATTTCCTGAAATGCCTTTTTGTGTGCCAAGCCCTGGTAGCTCAGTAGTCAGTAGGTAGGGAAGGGGGCTGGCAATCCAGGGGTTGATAGTTTGAACTCCAGTTTGTATGTTGAAATACTTATTCTGATCCAAAAAACACTATTTGCAGATGTTTGTTACTTTCAATGATGCATTATGCTGCTTTCAAAAATGTTTACGTTATTCCACGGCGTTTCCTTGGTAATTTACAAGTACTACTGGTCCATTTATCTTGACACCAGCGAGTCAATCCTACTGTTAACCCCAAAACCTTGAGCGCCAAGGAGAAAAAGCAATTACTACAATTTTTAAAGGCTTTGGTATGACCTTGCAGGGGATTGTACTGGCGGCCTCCTGCACCGAGGTGAATGCTTCACAACTACACCACCGAGGGTGTCGAAAGATCATTGGGAAAAAAGCAATAATGCTATCTTATCTATTAAATGGAAATGGATAGAGACTGTTTGTGAAATGTTTTTTGAACTCTTCTGTGACTAATTGCAAACAGTTTAGCACAAAAATCGAATTGGATCTACACATGTTACTAATGCTGTAAGTGTTCAGTTATGTCCATGGTTGCTTGCAGCTATCTTTTTATGGCCATTGAAAGGCAACTCTCTGTTGCTTCATTAAAGCTGTCTCACCTCTAGCTGCAACTGCAGCAGATGACTTTGGAAAACATTGTCACAAAAGAAGAAATTGCTCTTCGCAAGCAATTTCTCCAATTGCCAATATTTTCAATATTGTTTACTAGATATTTTCAGTCATCTGCTGCAGATTTGTTTTCTATGTGTGGAAGGCTAATGAATTCAAAATCATTTTCTTACAAAAAGAAAAGTTAATGAACAAAATATTAGTTCTGACATTTATTTAAAATAATGATCATTTTATCCACACACACAACAATTCAGAACACACAACCATATTTACATATATACACAATGCCATCTCCCCCCCATTTATTTAGACAATTTAAAATCCATCTGTTTAAGAATACTTAAAATGCTCAATACAAATAATTTCTCTATATCAAATCATACTTCCTATTGAGTAATCTGCTATGACCGAGAGATAAATCTAGGAGATTTGAGACCAGGTGTCCAAGGTTAGATACAGGGATCATTGATAAGTTTTCCGTTGTCCTGAATGCTGTTGAAAAATGGCATTTAACAGATGGTTTCAAATTAGTAGCTAGCCACATTATTTTTTTTCAGCAACAAAGACTTTCCTTAGGTGACGGTGAGACCGTAGTATATACTCATTATATAGCTTTAATTTTATATTTCAGTGTTATAAATCATGATGGCCGGTTCACCTACCTATGTGTTTCCTGGCTTTTTCTCATAAGCGACACAACATTCTTCCTGTGCATCTTAAATTTTCCTGAATACTCTTTTAAGCCCATTGGGGGAAGATGACTGCCGTTTTTCACAATGCTTTTAGTCAATCACTGGAAAGTATATCGAACGAGTCAGGATTTCCAACTTGTGACCCCTGTCTTTACCGACAGAGTTGTGCAAAACTAACATATACATGTTTAGTTTAACATTTCAAAAATGTATGAATTGTCTGTTAAACAATAAATCCTAAGCAAGAGATCAACATTTGTTTGAACATTGCACACAGTTTATGTGGAAGATTTAACCCTTTCCCACATATAGACGCTTTCCGACGCCTCTCCAACAGAATAAAATTTAAAAACATCCTGACTAAAGGAGAAATTTCTCATTATTGTTCAGTAATTCTACCTTCATTTATAGAGATTTAGCGTACTTTTATAAAAGTTTTCAAAGTCGCCGGCAGATTTGTTGTCTGCGGGAAAGACATGACCATTTCCCGACTGCAGACCTAATAGAAGCAGTTGAATTTTGAAAACATTGTGGCCAAAGGTGAAATTGCTCATCATTAACAATAAAGCCATCTTTTAGGGAGATTTTTTAGGTTATTGTCGCCATGTTTTCAAAGTCGTCTGCTGCAGAGTTGCTGTTTGTAGGCAAGGTTCAAGTCAGATGTGTTGTTGATCTATTTAATGTTAGCACTATGTTGAGGATTGTCTGTAGTTAGTTGTGCTGATGATCTTTTTACCACACATGGCACAAATCCCTTTCTTGTAGGCACAGCCTGAAAGTAAAATGTCGACTGGAGTTTAAAATGGTTTTCAACAGTATTTCAGTTACCGGTATATCAAGACTGCCCGTTCATATACCCGTTTCCCTCATATAGACGCTTTCTGATGCCACTGCAGCAGACAGCTTTTTGAAAACATAGTGACAAAAGAAGGAATTGCACAAAACCTGCAATTTCTCCTTTTGCCACAATGTTTTCCACTTTTTGAATATATAACCTATGTTTTGACAAAATATGTTCAAAGTCATCTGCTGCAGAATTGTCGTATGAGGGAAAGGGATACACATGTTTCTTGCTTGCTCCATGCATCATTCTACCTAGGTAAATAAATGGCTACCTTACCAAATAGACAAATGACACTGCCCATAATAATGTCAATCATCAGAAATAATGATTGTATTTTTTATCAACTCCTTCCCCCATACGACAATTCTGCAGCAGACAACTTTGAACGTATTTTGTCAAAACATAGAAAATCTCTATAATTGAATGGATAACCTATGACAAAAAGTGGAAAAAACATTGTGGCAAAAGGAGAAATTGCACGTACACAGTGCAATTTCTTCTTTTGTCACTTTGTTTTCAAAAAGCTGTCTGCTGTAGAGGCGTCAGAAAGCGTAACTATGAGGGAAAGGGTTGAGGTTATATTGCCGAGGAGAAGAAAGATGATATTGGTCCCAAACATTATATTTACATTGAGATATATAATATACACTGTATGAATACCATCCCACCTGCTGAAGCTCAAGAATTGCAGACTTCAATAGTTCAGACCCATATAGGCCAGCAAGGGTCAGACTGAGGATGCCATTCTTATAGAGCCACAGGAACACAGAAATAGTGTTTGCCAAGATGCGATTCACAATGCATTTATCGATGACCTTCATCCTTCTCAGCTGAAAATATCAGAAATCCAAGGTACAGCATGTTAATCTTTATTGATCTATGACCCTTATTCTAGAAAATATGGTAAAAGTGATTTTGTTTTAAGCACTAATTTCTCCTATTCTCACAATATTCAAGGTGAGTATCTCCTTTTCACACAATATTTGCTAGTTTGTCTCATAACCTTCTTTGGAGATTTGGTTTAATCTATAAATATCACTTGGGTTTTAACCCTTTCCCACATATAACAATTTTGCAGCAGACGACTTTGAAAAGATATTGACAAAAATCTGAAAAATCTCAATAAATGAGGTTTTAACTATTAAATAAAGTTGAAAATATTGTGGCAAAAGGAGGAATTGCTTGTTTTGAGCAATTTCTCCTTTTGACAGTGTTTTCATAAGTCGTCTCCAGCATGGGTGTCAGAAAGCTTCTGTATGAAAGAAAGGGTTAAGATTGTTCTTCTTGGAGAACATCAGCTATAAACGGTAACATCTGTAAAATTCAAAGTAAAATGTTTTGATCGATTGAAGATGAATGCCGTTTTCACCAGTATTCAGTTATATCACGGCCTACTTATTTGTAACTTAACCTTTTCCCAGCTATGGACGCATCTGCAGCAGACGGCTTTTGAAAAACAATGTGGCAAAAGAAGAAATTGCTCATAACGAGCATTTCTCCTTTTACCACAATGTTTTCAACTCTATTTAATAGTAAAACTCTTGATTTATTGAGATTTTTCAAGTATTGAAAGTTGTCAACTGCAGAATTAGTTTATGTGGGAAAGGGTTGATGGATGGCCAAATTGCATATATTTGTTATGGACTCCGTGTTATTTAATTATTGAATTGAAAACATTGTGGCGAAAGTGAAAAAATTGCTCTTAATGAGCAATTTCTACTACAGATTGCGACACTGGACTTTCAGGAGAAAATCTTGATTATTTTTATCCCTCATTTTCTACAGCAGATGTTAGCTAATAAAATACTAGTTCAGATTTGTGAATCAAGGAAAGTTAATAAATATAAATAAAGAGTTGCCTACCTTGACAATAATGGGATCCTTTCTGATGCACAGAGGATTTACAAATTTTACATTTTTGAAATTCTGTACTGTATGGTGAATACCTGTAAAAAGCAATAAATAAACCAGGATAAAGCCATAATACAGGAAATTCTGTACTGTATGGTAAATACCTGTACAAAGTAATAAAGTCATTTTTACAGAACACTGACCTTGCTATTGTCAGTGTTAATTGAACTTCCACATGACAAATACATAACGAGACAGTAAACTGAACGTGTGTATTCACCCAATCTCATTAAAACCAGAACTAAATTTCGCTGCAGTAGCAATTGCACATATAGATCTGATGACTGCCGTATACAGGTCGTCTCGGATTGACCTTTGTGCCAGCCAATCAAATGTTTGTCTACAAACTAGTTGGGTATCAACAGGGGAGAAAACCATATATATAAACGAGTTACAGTAGCGGTGATTGTCTACTAGGGTTCCAAATAAATGAATATTTTATAGTATAGGGTCTATTTAAGATGACCTTTAACCCTTTCCCACATACAATAAATCTGCAGCAGACGACTTTGAAAACATAGTGACAAAAACCTGAAAAATCTACATTGTGGCCAAAGGAGAAATTGTTCATCATAAGCAGTTTCACCTTTGGCCACAATGTTTTCAAAAGTAGTGTGATGTTATTGAGTCAAAATGAGTCTGCAGGTGGAAAAGGGTTAAAGAGCTGTAGACAGCAATATATTTTGGTTTTAATGGGATTGGTTTTCATCCTGCAATCATCTTTATTTTGAACAATTATGTCTAGATGTTAAACTGTCTCAGATGTCAAAAATATCATGCTATAGATCACTACTGAACTTAAAATTGCTCGTTTTGAGCAATTTCTTCTTTTTTCATTAATCTATGACTAAAATTGGAAACCATTTGTCACTATGTTTTCAGAGGCGTCAGAAAGCGTCTATATGAGGGAAAGGGTTTAACACCATTTTCAGAAAGCATCTATATGAGGGAAAGGGTTAAGAAATAATCAATAATTTGAACGAGAATCTTCAGCAGCAAAAAACGCTTGAAAACATTCAGGGAAAAGAATACAGTAATCATGTACGATATGTTAACATTTTCATCTCTTCACACAATGCTTTCATCTATAGATATTTAACAAGTCACCAAACTGTAAACCTACCTGGCCTTTTTAGCTGTTAAAGCTTTGTTTTCGTTGATTGATCGTCCCCCTCCCTCTAAAAAATAAAATGACTCACAATTTTATGTTAATTCTATAAACATTCAAGTATAAATAAAAAACATGTTATATTTGAGCATTAGTGCAGGGAGAAGCCTCCAAGTATATGTAACCATTACAGACCTAGATCAAAACTGTTTACTATCCAGTACATGGATCATACATTTTCTTCCAAAGCAGGTCACAGCAAAATACTGATAACAGGGCTACAGATAACTTTTTTAGTGAATTGGGTATTTACCCCATTGATTTTCAGACAATTGCTTTCTTTTTATTTTAATTAACGGATAATCTAACCCCATCAATTTTTTTCAAATTGGTTTTTTGTACGACTTAAAAATCATCGTGGCAAAGGGAGACATCATGAGCAAAATCTCCATTTCCCACAATATTTCAATGTTGTTTAACCCTTTCCCTCATATAGACGCTTTCTGATGCCTCTGCAGCAGACGGCTTTTTGAAAACATAGTGACAAAAGAAGAAATTGCACAAAACGTGCAATTTCTCCTTGTGTCACAATGTTTTCCACTTTTCGTCATAGGTTATACAATCAATTATAGAGATTTTCCATTATTTGACCAAATACGTTCAAAGTCGTCTGCTGCAGAATTGTAGTATGAGGGAAAGGGTAAACTAATGCTTCTAATTGTTGGCAAATCTATATATTTGGGGGTCCATCATTCATCCAGACACTTATCAAATTTAGTTTTGCTTTAAAGTATTTGTCTTGTTCACATCAAGCCATTGATACTTTTTATTCTATTCGGATCTTGTTTGATTTAATGTAAATTATTTAAGCAATTCAAATGTAAACAATTGCTTTATTTCCTTTTGAGATTTTTTTGACAATTCTTTTATCTTTTTTAAGGAAATATGCTACTTAAAAAAGTTACTTATCTGCAGCCCTGTGATAAGTTGAAAGAATATGTTTGTATGGTGTTTTCGCTGCTTTCAAAGAAATTACAGTTATATAACAGCCTTTCCTTGGCAAGTTAACAGTACAACTGGTTCAATGATGCTGACACCAACGAGTCAGCTGTAATCCAAATCCCAGTCCTCAGCATTAAGGTGGGAAAACCAATGTCCATTACTACTATTTTTAAAGTCTTTAGTATTCATGAACGGACAGGGGAGTGAACATGACTTTTTTGTGTCTTCTGCACCTGAGATGGACGCTCTACGGTCTACCACTGTGGACATAGGAACAGAGGTCCAGATACGGAGGGGTATTCAGCTCTTTTTCCCACAATTTTTCTCTTATTATTAAAGCAAACCCTATGTTCTTTTGACTCTTGAGTATCCAGAACATAGGGTTAGACGGTCCAATAAAAGTTTTAATACATGCAAAACGCCCCCTATCTAGAGCTTTGTAGGAATATACAGGCTGTTGTTAAACTACCAATGTAAGTCAATCAAGCGTCAGAGGTTTTTTAATTAATTATATTTACAACCAAACTGTATTCATGTTATTGTATAATCATTTAATGATTTTATAGGTAAAAAACATTCTCAAGATGCTTCTTTTAAACTTGTATTTAATATATTAAAGGCTAAACAAGGAACCTTGAAGATAATGATCAGTTACAGGTTATTTATCATGTAAGTGACGGCCATATTTCTCAAGAGAAAAGAAATTATAAAAGAACTACATGTATTTCACAATCAATGTTAAAAAAAATGCCTTGCCAGTAGTGTTTCTAGCCCCTGATTTCCATGGATCTGGCGTTATGACTTTCCCAAGCTTTTTCTGACCTGAAAAAATGACAAGTTAATTTGATTGACTTCAACATTAAGAAGAACCTAGCTTATTACCGGTAAGTTATAATTGACTATAAAGGACATCAAGTGTGACCAAATAACAAGACTTTTGATAACCAGTAAAGACTAAGGTTGTTTCACTATCTTTACCTGCTCTGCTGTAGACTTGTTGATGTACATTCAGGTAAACTGCTATGTATATCATAGTATGTGTATGTGTATAAACCAGAATACATTCTACACTGCACAAACAGTAAGTTAGCAAAATACACACCATATGCAATGATTTCAAAAGTCTTCTGTTACTAATGGCGTCAAAAGTCATCTTGATTAATAATCATATTGAGACCATCCCTTTTCAAATGACCCAATATTGGCAAATGACATACTAAAATGGATCATACTCATTCAGTCATTGCTGCTTTGTTATACAAAAGGATCACATCTGCCTAAATGTTTGTAAAGAACAATTAACATCTTGTCTGGTTTGTTCTGGCACTAAAATGTCAAAAACGTAAATGTATGTAAAATGTGTAATGTGCCTGGCTTTGAACGTCCAAATATATTTAATATGAACAATTGCTGCTAAAAGATGCCTTTGAGACAGAAATAGAACTTTAATGTTGAAATATTGTTAACACTTACACTTTTCACAAACCATTTTGATTCAGTTTAATGACTTATCAGTGATAAATACTGTATTTTTTCAAAGAAAATGTCTTGTTTACAAAATAAAGCTGGTACTACGCATATTATAAAGTTTTAACAAGAAAGGGAAACCAGCAGTAAATGTGCCGTTTTAATTACATTTATATAAGAAATACTAAACGTTGAATCAAAGTACCAATGGTTCCAATCCTTTCCACTACCTTATTTGGTATACATCAATTTGCAATATCATTATGATACTTAAGCTCCTGCTTACATTTCTTTGAAATATATATTTTTTTTTCATTTGAACTCTACACCTTAAGAGATGATGCATGTAATATGTTGGAAATGACTTGTAACTTGCAGAAACGATGGAAATAAGTGAAATTGCATTTAATCAAAAGCTTTTTCATTCATTCATACAACTCTTTCCAATATGCAGACACATTTCGACGTATCTAAAACCTATGCATTTGTGAATATATTCTGGCAAAAGGAGAAATTGCTCATGATTAGCAATTGCTTTTATTGGTTTTCCAAAGATCAGGAGCCTAAGGCTTAAGCATTCAAAGTACAACGCTACGAGCACTAGATTAATCTTTAGATATCGGATTTCTTTTTAACATTTCTCAGTTGACTGCTAGTACACTAAGATCGCCTGAGAAAAAGGTAATAATAATGACATCTTGAACTTAGGATAGTTACAAAGTTAGAATGCTCAACAATGTTTTCTACTCCAATCAATAATTAAGACTTTCATTTTTAGAGATTTTCCATAATTCTGCCTTTATGTAATTCCAACTTGTTCATTGGAGAAAAGGTTAATAACTAAATTGTTGTCAAATGTGACAAAGATGCCCTTTCCCACTTGTAGATACGTTCTGACACATGAAGCAGACAGCTTTTGAAACATTTGTGGCAAAAGAAGAAATTGCTCATGATGAGCCATTTCTCATTTTGCCACAATATTTTCAACACCATTCCATAGTTTTTGCCTATATATCTTCAGTCTTCTGCTACAGATTGGTTGTATGTGGGAAAGGGTTAACAACAATCCAAGCAGCCACCTTCTGTCACACTCACCAATTCCTCATTGAACTGTTACACCACCTCGGTGGTGATGTGGTAGAGCGTCTGTCTCGGGTGCGGGTTTGATTCCCGGCCGGGTCATACCAAAGACTTTAAAAATGGTAGTAATGACAGTCCTCCTTGGCACTCGGGTTGCTTGGTAAACATTATGTCTGACTGGCTGGTATTTGGATAAATGAACTAGAGGTACTGGTAACTTACCCAGGAAACGTTGTTAAAAGCGGCGTAAAACACCAATCAATCAATCTTTCACACCAGAGTTCACACTTACCAATTCCTCATGCCACACTGATACAGATATTTACAAAGCTTCTTCTGCCCTTCTGTTGTTCTGCTGTTGAACCAGATGCCAACAACCTTGATTGCCGCCAACTGGACTCGCAGCGCACCAGTGATGTCACATGCACAATTCAATTTTATATCTGTTACAAATCAGTACCTCTCACACCTTAAAATGACATTGTGCAAACAGTGCAAACACAGAGCGGGATGATGCTCTAGAAACTGGGACGGACATAATTATGGACTAGTAGATTTGAATCATAACGGGACATAGACTTACCAGAAATAATTTTTGAAGAAAAGAGTAGGTAATCCAATTACAGACTCATTTCTTGCATCTGCAGCAGATGACTTGATTAGGCTTTTATTTGCAGAGCATATTTTTTTTATAGTTATGCCACAAGGTTTACATGGTCGTCTGCTGCAGATTTGTTGTAAATTGGAAAGGATCAAGTCATAACATAATTGGAATAAATTTTGTCCAAGATATCCACAACACAAGTCAATATTGTCTTTACACTCTTTAATCTATCACTTCATCAAAATGTGAACACAATGTGTCTTAACCCTTTTCCCTCATATAGACGCTTTCTGACGCCTCTGCAGCAGACGGCTTTTTGAAAACATAGTGACAAAAGAAGAAATTGCACAAAACGTGCAATTTCTCCTTTTGCCACAATGTTTTCCACTTTTAGTCGTAGGTTATCCATTCAATTATAGAGATTTTCTACTTTTTGACAAAATATGTTCAAAGTCGTCTGCTGCAGAATTGTGGTATGAGGGAAAGGGTTAACCTTTTTACACTTGCAGATGCATTTTGACACATCTGCATCAGACGACTTTTGAAAACATTGTAGCCAATGGAGAAATTCTACTCCAATTACACTTCCATTAATGGTGATTTTCCGTATATTTGCCTAGAAGTCTGATGATCTGCTGCAGATTTGTTGTATGTGGGAAAGGGTTAAATTAACAAAATACATCAACCATACCATCATTAACCTATTATATATCTTAACAAATATCATGTTCTCTGTAAACACTCAGTTCTAGCTATCAAGCTAGCCCTTCATCTAAGACTTTAAACTTAGCTCTGGAAGAAACACTCTTTTGACATATTTCAGAATAAGAATCAAGAGGGCTATGATGGCCCTAGATAAGCTCACCTGAGTTATGCAGTGAGATTTATAACGCAAAACACATAGCAAAGTCACAAACTGCTGAAATAAACAAGAGGGCCAAGATGGCCCTAAATTGATCACCTGAGTGATAATAAATTAGTAGCAAATATTTAACTGCAAATATCTGGGAAAATTTGATCAGGAGTGCAAATGAAACCGCAAGGAGTGGACACTGTTAAAGAAATAGTAAAATGGCTTATCAGTAAAGGCCATTTGTATCTTGAAATCTAACAAGAACATTAATAAGAAAGGAATTATAAACTTTTGTCATTTTGTACCTTTCCTGATGCCGCCTTGCTGCCCTTAACGGTTTTTGAAGAGGGTCACTCAAAGAACATTTCTACCAAATTATCTTCGAATAGTATTGGAATCTGACATGCAGATTCTTAGGAGAAGATTTTTAGAGTTTTGACATTTTGCTCCCATTTCGCAGCAGCAACCAAAGTTCTAAAATGAATTTAAATCTTTGAACAATTTTGAAAGAGGGTCACTAAAGGAACATTCCTGTGAAGTTTCGTTGAAATTGGTCCTGTGGTTAAGGAGGAGATGATGTTTAAAGCTAAAAGTAAACGACGGACGACAGACGATGGATGGATAGAGTGATCAGAATAGATCACCTTCAGCCTGTGGCTCAGGTGATCTAAAAATGCAGTCACCAGAGTGTTGAAAAGATTTTCCTTCAATTTGGCCTAGTGACCTAGTTTTAGAGTCAATATGACCCATATTCGAACTTGACCTAGATATCATTAAGACAAGCATTCTGACAACATTTCAAGCTGCTGAAGCAAAACATGCAGCCTCTAGAGTGTTAACAAGATTTCCCTTAAATTTGGCTGTGTGACCAAGTTTTTCACCATACATGACCCATAATGAAACTTCGCCTACATATCATCAAGAAAAACATTCTGACGAAGTTTCAATAGTTTCAAGTTAATAATGCAGCCTCCAGAGCGTTATCAAGATTTTCCTTCAATTTGACCCGGTGACCTAGTTTTTTGACCCTATATGACCCATATTCAAACTTGGCATAGATAGCATAAGACAAACATTCTTACAACATTTGAAGCTGCTGAAGCACAAATTGAGGCTTCTTGAGTTTTAACAATATTTTCCATCAATTTGGCCTCTACAGCAGATGACATTTGAAATCAATGTTGCAAAATGAGAAATTACTCATCATTAGCAATTTCTCGTATTGCCACAATGTTTTCAACTTTTTTTTAAATAATTGCTTATAGAGACTTTCCCTATTTTTGACTAAATGGTTTCTAAGTTGTCTGCTACAAATGTGTTGTATGTGGGAAAGGGTAAATAGTCATCAAGACTTATAAAATATAATAAATATACACCTGAAATGAAACATTTAACCCTTCACCTGATACAGAAACATTCTGTAATATTGGTAGTTTCTGATATTTGATATGTTGATATTAATTAACCCTTTCCAACATAAAACAAATCTGCACCAGATGACTTCGAAAATATCTGTAAAAAAATGTAATTAATGAAAAGGGTCGAAAACACTGTGACAAACAGAGCAATTTCTTCTTTTTCCTCAATGTTTTCAATAGTTATCTGCTTCAGAGGCGTCAGAAAGCGTCTATATAAGGGAAAGGGTTAAATTAGTTTTTTGCTTGCATTTTTAAAACATGAAGATGTAGAACATTTACCATTTGCCAGAATGTTTTCAACTCTATTTAATAATTTAACTGTCATTAATTAAGATTGTTCACATTTTTGAAAACAAAGTCGTCTGTTACAGATTTGTTGTATGTTGGAAAAGGTTAAACCATTCCAATAGAATGTTTTATGCTGAAGAAAACACTTTCAATAACGCAACCATTATCAAATCTCTTTTGTATGTTAAAAATCTTAAATTTTGGAAGATCTTTTTTTTATATATAAAATTCAACAATATGAACAATTTCTCCTATTCCCACAATTTTTTCAAAAGTCTTCTGCTACAGAGGCATCAAATAGTGTCTGTATCAGACAAATAAATGAAAGGATTGGTTAAATGTTTGAAAGAAGACTCCCTACTCGTCAGTTCTTTGAAGTCATAGTCACTGAGAACTTCTATGATGTATCTTTAACCCTTTCCCTCATATAGACGCTTTCCGACGCCTCTGCAGCAGACAGCTTTTTGAAAACATAGTGACAAAAGAAGAAATTGCTCAAAACGAGCAATTTCTCCTTTTGACACAATGTTTTCCACTTTTAGTCATAGGTAATCCATTCAATTATAGAGATTTTCTATATTTTGACAAAATATGTTCAAAGTCGTCTGCTGCAGATTTGTCGTATAAGGGAAAGGGTTAAATATTAAAGCTGCACTTGAATTTTAAATAATTCTAACCCTTTCTGACAGGCGAACACATTATAGACACCTTTGAGCATTTTCTCATTTTCCCACTTAATATTTTCTACTCTATTCTATTTCATTTACAGAGATTTTCAATATTTCCCCCCAGATGTTTTCAAAGTCATATTTGAAAGATTTGAGGAATGTGGGAAAAGGTTTATTGGGTAGTTGATTCCACTTAATTGCAAAATTGGCTGAAACATTTTTTTTTATTATTGCAAAATTGAGGTATTGTAAAAGATTGTCCGACAAATAAGCCTTGCAATAAGAGAAAACCCTTTATACTATACCACCAATTTTTTGACAGTTCTAACAAAAATAAATAGTGATTCTAGTGATACTTACACAAAAGTGATAATTTTAATTTAATTTTAAAATCATGTAATGTAAACACAAGAATTTAATACACACTAAAAAAATTGTGACATGTCAAATTTAACACAATGTTAAACCATATACCCCATTATGATGTCTTCAGACTTGTTTGCTCTAAAAAACATCTAAGAAAATTACCATTACTACTGGAAAATTTAAATGATACTTTTCTTTATCAAGAATTTTAAAAAGACACTGGGAAAAAGCACAGTGCTTACCGGTATATTATAAGCAGTTTCCCTTTTTCCTACAATGTTTCAAAAGTCCTCAGCTACATGTATAGAGGTGTCAAAAGTCATCTATATGAGGGAAATGGTTAAAGGTACCTTGCTGTCACTATCTTGTCAGACAACAAGATAGTCTGACTATCAACCCTTTCCCACATACAGACCCTTTCTGATGCATCTGCAGCAGACACTATTTGAAAACATCATGACAAAAGGAGAAATTGCTCATGGTGAGCAATTTTCCCCTTTGCCACAATGTTTTTAACACTATTCAATAATGATACTTTCATTTAGAGAAATTTTCCACATTTTTGCATTGGTAATTTTATAGTCATCTGCTGCAGTTTGTTGAATGTGGGAAAGGGTTTTCAAGATGAAACTATAGCTAAATGTACAATCACAGGTCTAAGACGACTAGGTGGAGCTTACTGGACTACGACTCTTAATCAACCCTTTGTTGTCGTTACTTAAACAAATATCTAAGTGAGGGGCTTCTTAAGGATACTGACAACCTAGGGTTTTATGGCTAAATAACATGAAACACACCCTCTATCTGGACCACTGTACAATACTGTGTCGAGGAAAGTACATCATAGACATTTGTTGTTACTAGCAACACGTGTAAGACATTTGTTGTTATCAACATTTGTAAAAAATATGTACACTACAACTATGACTGAATATAATTGTCTGGAACAGCATTCGCAAACCATTTTTAATGAGAACCTTAACATCATTTAACCCTTTTCCACATACAACAAATCTGCAGCAGACGACTTTGAAATGATCTGCCTAAAAAGTCGAAAATCTGTCTTTATGAATCTGTAAGTATTGAAAAGAGTTGAAAACATTGTGAGCAATTTCTTCTTTTACCACAATGTTTTCAAATGTTGTCTGCTGCAGATGCACCTTCAAGTCAGAAAGGGTTAATGATAGACATTTGTTGTTACTAGCAACATTTGTAAACAAGATGTACTGAATATAAGATGTACTGAATATAACTATGACTGAATATAATTGCCTGGAGCAACATTCACAAACCATTCTTACTGATAACCCTAGCCTCGTTTAACCCTTTCCCACATACGAAAAAATCTTCAGCAGACAACTTTGAAATGATTGTAATTATGTAATAAAGTTGAACACATTGCGGCAAAAGGAGAAATTGCTCATTATGAGCAAATTCTTCTTTTGCCACAATGTTGTCAAAAGTTGACTGCTGCAGATGCACCTTCAAGTGGGAAAGGGTTAATGATAGACATTTGTTGTTACTAGCAACAGTTGTAAACAAGATGTTGATTGATTGATTCATAAGGGTTTAACGCCATTTTTAACAATTTCTCAGTTATATCATGGCGACCAGTTCACCTACTCATGCGTTCCCTGGTTTTCCCACACCAGTACATCACACAACATACTTTCCAAGCAACTGGCTACTTTTCAACATAGACTGTTAAACAGCCCATTGGTGAAAGACGGATGACGCAGGTCACAGTGACTTTTGTCAAACGTCGGAAAGAATGTTGGCCGAGCTGAGATTCAATCTCACAACCCCTGGATTGACAGTCCACATCACTACCGACTGAGCTACCGGGGCTCGGCTTGTCAAGAAGATGTACACTACAACTATGGCTGCATATAATTGTCTGGAGCAGCATTCACAAACCATTCTTTACGAGAACCTTAGCATCGTTTAACCCTTTCCCACTTACAACAAATTTGAAGCAGACGACTTTGAAATGGTCTGCCTAAAAATGTTGAAAATCTCTCTTCATGAAACAGTTATTAACAAATAGAATTGAAAACAATGTTTTCAAAAGTCGACTGCTGTAGAGGCATCAAAAAGCGTCCACATGAGGGAGAGGGTTAAACAGATTTTTCTAACAAAGGCAGGCTGGATTCCTGAAAATTAATAAGTTTGTTTGTTTGTTTTAAGGTGTTTTCAACATTATTTTATTTATATAACAGCTCACTTCACTCATTCATGATCCCTGGGTAAACAAACCAGTACTAGGCTAGGAAATGAGGTTTGCCCAAGGGCACTCCGCCATGACCAATGCGCCACAATAAATAATAAGTAACTGTAACTTTACTTGTGTAAGTCATGTGCAAATGCACGAGTCACTACTCACTTCTTAACCTTTCCCCACATACAGACACTTTTTGACACCTCTACAGCAGACGACTTTTGAAAACAGTGTCGCGAATGGAGAAATTGTTAATAATGAGCAATTTCTCCTTTTGCCAAAATAGTTTCAACCTTATTCAATAATTACACTTTTATATATAGACACATTTCATATTTTTGACTAGATAGGTTCAGTCATCTGCTACAGATTTGGTGTATGGGGGAAAGGGTCAATTAAATCCTTATGAATATGTATTTCTTATTGAAATTTGAGCCTATCAGAGGTATAACTTGTGAATGAATATTATTTTAGAACAGAGTTCTCAACCCTTTCCCTCATACGACAATTCTGCAGCAGACAACTTTGAACGTACTTTGTCAAAATATAGAAAATCTCTATAATTGAATGGGTAACCAATGACAAAAAGTGGAAAACATTGTGTCAAAAGGAGAAATTGCACGTTTTGTCACTATGTTTTCAAAAAGCTGTCTGCTGCAGACGTCAAAAAGCGTCTATATGAGGGAAAGGGTTAATTCTAGAGTAACAATTTTAACACAAATTGTGTTACATTGAAATTAAGAATATTCTACAAATTTAGAATTAGAATGAATTTGGAATACATGTTGTTGGGGGAATACGACCCTAGAAATTTCAATGGATATTCTCTTGTCATTAAACCCTGTCACTCATACAACATATCTGCAGCAGACGACTTTGAAAACATGTATGCACAATTTTTTTTTTAAAAATCTCCGTAAATTAAAACATAATAATTGAAAAGAGTTGAAATCATTGTGGCAAATTGAGAAATTGCTCATTATGAGCAATTTATCCCTATGTTACAATGTTTTCAAAAGTCCTCTGCTGCAGAGGCATCAGAAGGCATCTGTATGTGGGAAAGGGTTAAAGAAGAAAGTAAAAAAACCGGACACTACATCAAAGTAACAAAGTAACATGGGCCACCTAACATACTAATGCCAAACTAGAGAGATTTAAATTCATGCTCCAGCATAATGAGCAATTTCTTCTTTTGCAACAATGTTTTCAACTATGGTTATTATACTTTTATTGATAGGTTTTCCATATTGTTCCCAAGATTTTATCAAAACCATCTGCTGCAGATTTTCTATACATTGGAAAGGGTTAACTCTGTATTAAAATAACTTATTTCAGAATTAAAAAAACAAAAACATTTCACCTTTTCCTACAATATATTAAAAAGTGATCTTTAATAAAAGTGTCTAGATGTAGTTTTAGTGAAAGCGTGAAGATGTTATAATTATGATATCATTAATTACATGTATATAAATATTCAATGTTATGAAAATAACGTGTCTCTTTTGGCATATCGGTACATTATAACTCAAAATTTAACCCTTTTCCTGACACAGACTACTCAAAACAAGTAATCTCTCCTTTTCAAACTATGTTTTGAATTCTAAATAAAAACTATAATTAAGACAATGGATCTAGGGTATTTATTCTCAGACACTTTCAACACAAACAACAATTAAAATACTCCATCAGATAAAGATGAATGATTTTGTTTATTGACAGAAAAATAAACATGACATATTTTAATAATGTTCAATATGTATACAGAGGTTAAACATGCCATTTCAGCCATAATGTTTGGTCATGCCATTTAATACACATGGAATAATATTATATTCCCTTTTGAATCTGCTATTATGAGAACAAAATAAAATGCTTGTTATGAGCTATTTGAAAGTATTTCTCCTTTTCCCATCATGTTTTCTACAGGCATCTTTAGCACGTAAGGGATAAAATATATAACAGGTTTTTCTTAACAAACCATATTTCCATAAGCATGTGGTTAAGGAATATAAAATAACCCTTCCACAGCAGTGCGGGTATATCATCTATCTATCTAAAGGCTCTACTTTCTTTTCTTTCAATATCTTCATAAACAATTGCACTATATTTATCACAATATTGTTTCTGTACAAGTCACATGAATTTGTAATTGTCACATAACTGTTGTTAGAGATCACAGAAATAGACCTAGAATTTTAATCCTGATTTCCGTTTGGACATCTACCTCATACTTGACTTTGATGCCTTTGCGCTGTACCCCGATCTCGGCTTCCTGGCGGAGGTTGGCGCGGGTAATGGGCCGGGCCTGAAATACATATTGAAATCAAATTTGAAATGCTGAAATAAGACTTAGAACAAATACTAAAAATATTTGTGAAATATCATAGATCTTATATAAATTTATAGGATAATGAAAATAGTGATTACAAATACGACAAATTAAATCATATTACTTCAACATTTAAACCTTTCGCACAAACAAGAAATCTGCAGTAGATGACTTTAAAGACATCTAGACAAAACTATGGGAAATCCCTATAAATGATAGTATGGTTACTAAAAAAAGGAGAAAAAAGTCCTAAAAAGTCGTCTGCTGCAAAGGATACAGAGAGTCTTATCCCTTTCCCTTATACGACAATTCTGCAGCAGACGACTTTAAGCGTATTTTGTCAAAACATAGAAAATCTCCATAATTGAATGGATAACCTATGACAAAAAGTGGGAAACATTGTGGCAAAAGGAGAAATTGCACGTATTGTGCAATTTCTTCTTTTTGTCACTATGTTTTCTAAAAGCCGTCTGCTGCAGAGGCGTCAGAAAGCGTCTATATGAGGGAAAGGTTAAACAAAAAACATCCACATACAGCAAAAATGCAGCAGACAACTAAATCTAGGCAACAATACGGAAAATCTTCATCAATGAAACTAAATTAAATAGAGTTGAAAACATTGTGGAAAAAGAATACATTGCTTTTTATAACCATTTTTCGTCTTTTGTCACCATGTTTATGAAAGTCATTTGCTCCAGATGTGTCAAATGAATCTTTGTGGAGAAGTGTTAACCCTTTCCCTCATATAGACGCTTTCTGACGCCTTTACAGCAGACAGCTTTTTTGAAAACATAGTGACAAAAGAAGAAATTGCTCAAAACGAGCAATTTCTCCTTTTGACACAAAGTTTTCCACTTTTAGTCGTAGGTTATCCATTCAATTATAGAGATTTTCTATTTTTTGACAAAATATGTTCAAAGTCGTCTGCTGCGGAATTGTCGTATGAGGGAAAGGGTTAAGGTCACAAACCAATACCAAGGTTTGACAATAACATTTTTTATTTTGTCAACAGATCTGCAGCTGAAGACACTGAAAATAGCTGCGCAAATATATGGAAAACCTCTAAAATTGAAAGAGTAATTATAGAAAAGAGTTGAAAACACTGTGGCAAAAGGTGAAATTGCTCATCATGAGCATTTTCTTCTTTTGCCACAATGTCTTCATAAGTCGTTTGCTGCAGGTGTCAGAAATTAATCTATAAGACAAGAATTTCAATATCTCTAGCTTGAGAACATTCTCTATGTATCAACAGACAGCTTGGCACTACTGGTGTGGAAACCTACATATTTCATAATTCAAACGTTCAAATACAGTTTTTACTGAACGTAAACCTTATCTACTTTTAACAGACATCTTCAATTTGAAATAATAACTTTGACCAACACAGATAAATGTGTCACGCTTATTGAGAGACATAATTAACCCTTTCCCACATATAGACGCTTTCTGACGTCTCTGCAGTAGTCGGCTTTTTAAAAACATGGCAAGAAAAGAAGAAATTATTCGTTTAGAGCAATTTCTTCTTTTGTCACCATGTTTTCAACAGTTACTCTATTCAATTATTGTACTTTCATTTAACCCTTTCCCATAAACAGGTGCTCTCTGACACCTCTGCAGCAGACAACTTTTGAAAACATTGCAGCAAAAGAAGAAATTGCTCAACTTAATTCAATAAATATACTTTCAAAAATAAATATCTTTCACATTTTTAACAAGATTTTTCAAAGTCGTCTACTGTAGATTTGGCGTATGTCTGTGAGCAATTTATACTTTAGCCACAATATTTCAAAAGTTGTCTGCTGCAGAGGCTTCAGAAAGCGTCTGTTTGAGGGAAAGGGTTAACTTAAACATTTATTGCTTTATATATTACAAATCATTTATTATCAAAATTATTATGTTAATGTTGAATAAGCAAATTGTTAAACAAGTTATACAAGTTATAGTAATCAAAAAAAAAAAATCTATTAAGAATACACATTGTCCTGGTTGAAAGGTTTTGTATGCTGAAAAGAAACAATATCACCAGCAGAAATCAAATCAGCAAAGTACACTATCATAGCAAACCCAAATCCGAAATGAACTAAAAGTAAAGAAATTCAGTTCTGATGAAGAAATAAGTGAGCCGTCACCATATAACCCAATATGGTATCTAGAAATCTGATACCTTGATGAAAAAGCCCAGTTTTCCTAATATAGTCAGCTCTGCAGCAAATATCGTTTGAAAAAACATTGTGGTAAAAACAGAAATTGTTTTATGAGAACCCTAATTAACAACATGTCAATATTCATTTTACAGTTTTCAAATTTTGAAAGTTTCTTTCAGCGCTATTGAAAGCAGACAATTCTAAAAATATCATATCAGAGAAATAATATTGTGCTAGAAGTCAACAAATCCTTCTTTATTCCATTATACTTTATACTTCTTGCATCAAGCTGATGATATACCATAAAACCAACCTAACAACCAAATAACCAATTTAGTGTACTGTCTATGTGTTCACAAGTTGTCTGCTGCAAAGCTATCAAAGGTCACAGATACAAGAGAAAGTTGATGCAAGGCATCAATGTCGCCGGAAAAGACTGCATTGATTTATTTATGTATTCTTGACTTTCCTTAGTCTATTCAAACATTTGGAACGTTGAAATGAAAACATTTGCTTATAAAGTTTATATTCATATCTATACATTAGGGTATCTATAACAAATTAACGAAATGTGTACACATTTATCTGGCTTTAATTTAATTTTGCTGTTGTTACTTATTTAAATAATAGTATTCATTCATATAATTTCAATGTTTGTCAATCTTATTCGAATCACAAGGTAAATATCCTGGTATTGCTTTAAAGGGAGGTAATTTGAAGAAAACAAAAGTCTTCAAAAGGAGAAATATATCAGCAATACCGTCTACAGTTTAAATTGTTCTATTGTTTGTGGATTTAAAAATGTTCTTTTTTTCTTATTTCTACATGTACAACGAAATATTGCGGCTTCTCTTTGACGCTTTGCGTCAAACATTCGTCTTGTACTTGTCTAAAATAAAATAATATCACTCGCTTTTTCATATCGAAATGCGCATGCGCGAAAATTGATGTTAAAGGTCACGAAACTACACAACAGAATAGGGTCTATATTTAGCTTAGAAACAGTTCCTACTTTAGATATTCATGGATTAACATTATTAAATGAATTCTACACAAATCAAGACATCTCTTTGAACATGAAAACAACATTTAGTAAGTTAAAATTGCTATTAAAAGGAGAATCCGAAATTGACCTCAATGATGACACATAAGAGTCTGCATTAGGGGGTGTTGGTTCACGTCTTGAAGGGACCACTTTTGTCTTCGTAAATAAGACAAAAAACTTAAATGCGAGTGAAATAAAAAAAAATGCAAACATTAAAAAATCGGAATATTTATTTCATTTTAGATGTGTCATTTATTAGTGTTCGTAAACAACCACAATTGTAATATGTTCAAATCATCTAGATTTGTTTCTTTCTAATAATAAGCCGCCCTCCCATGTGATTTCCGAAAAGCTATTAAAAATAGAAGTCGCGGGCTTCTGCCCGGCGACTAATAAAGGCTTGAAATAAAGATCTGGGCCCGTAATCACCAAACTTTTCAATTAACCCTTTCCCTCATATATCGGAAAGCTTCTGTTTGAGGCAAAGCCGAAGGGTTAACCCTTTCCCTCATAAAGACGCTTTCTGACGCCTATGCAGCAGACGGCTTTTTGAAAACGTAGTGACAAAAGAAGAAATTGCTCAAAACGAGCAATTTCTCCTTTTTCCACAATGTTTTCCACTTTTAGTCATAGATTATACATTTAATTATAGAGATTTTCTATTTTTTGACAAAATATGTTCAAAGTCGTCTGCTGCAGAATTGTCGTATGAGGGAAAGGGTTAAGACTTTCGCCTGAATCTAAATCTAAATATTTAGTCTGTTTTTCAATTGAGACGTGTTGGTGAATACGGACTTAATCTAAATTGACATAATTTAGTCAGATAATTTAGATTTAGTTGGTGAATACGGCCCTATAGTCACAGTAGATTTCAAGAAACTCAGAAATAGACATTATAAGCCCAAGATTACCAGGATGATTTAACCCTTTACCACATACAGACGATTCTTGAAGAAATTGTGGCAAAAAGCTATTTCTCGTTTTGCTGCAATGTTTGCTATTATTTTTAATAATTAGACATTTTCAAAGACATCTGCTGCAGATTTGTTGCATGAGGGAAAGATTTCAATATACTCTTCAATTACATATTGGTTACATTAGAAAAAGATCTAAGAATTTAGTTTGTAGGAACTACCCAGACAACACTTGCTTTATTGAGATGATAGATAAATAAGAGATCATAACACTCTTTCAAATTTAACACATCTTAAATCTCTCACAAGCAGATATGTTTTAATGTATCTGCAAGCAAATGACTTTTGAAAACATTGTGGTAAAAGAAGAAAGAGAAGAATCATATTTTTGCATGTTCTAAAAGCAGTCTGCTGCAGATTTGTTGTATGTAGGTAAGGGTTAGAACTAGAACAAGATATGAACATAAATTGAGCAATGAATTAAGACTATTTGGTGTATTAATGGAAATTGCTTTCGATAAAATGTTTCTCCTTTTTGAAAATTGTTCAGTTTAAATGTGTCAAAATTCACTTTTACATTTTTCAACATTATTTCAGATTTATCACACCATTTTCTGGATAAATCACCAGTACTACTGGTGAGTTTTTCCTGTAACTGATGCACAAGTCATACCACTACCCCTCAAGACTGAGCACCTAGGTAGGAACTTATTACAATACACCCCAAAAATTAACTGTCAATTTAAACAAGATAACCTGGAAAACTATCTCATTTTTCACCAGAATTTACCCTTTTCCACATATAGGCGCTTTCTGACGTCTCTGCAGGAGACGACTTTTGAAAACATTGTGACAAAAGAAGAAATTGCTCTTAATGAGCAATTTCTCCTTTTGTAACAATGTTTTAAATCTGTTAAATAATTATATTTTCATTTGCAAATGTTTCATGTTTTCAAAGTCTTCTTCTACAGATTTGTTGTATGTGGAAAATAGTTAACTATGAAAAATTGTCAATTCTCACAAGAAAACCCAAGAATTAACTATCAGTAATTTTAATGTTAACTGCCTAATGAATTGTCAACTCTCACAAGAAAACCCAAAAATTAACTCTCAGAAATTTTAACAAACGTTAACTCCATATGTAAATGTCAATTCTCACAAAAAAACACCAAGAATTAACTATCAGTAATTTTAACAAATGTTAACTTCATAATTAAATGTCAATTCTCACAAGAAAAACCAAGAATTAAATCTTTTATTATAATCTTAACTTCAAAATGAATTGTCAATTCTCACAAAAAAAAACAAGAATTACCCCTTGACCACCTATAGACGCATTTTGACGCATCTGCAGCAGACAATTTTTGAAAACATCGAAATCCAAAGTAGAAATTGCTCAAAACGAGCAATTTCTCCTTTTGCCACACTGTTTTCAACTTCTTACAGTAATTATACCTACAATGTATAGAGATTTTCCATATTTTTAACCCTTTCCCTCATATAGACGCTTTCTGACGCCTCTGCAGCAGACAGCTTTTTGAAAACATAGTGACGAAAGAAGAAATTACTCAAAACAAGCAATTTCTCCTTTTGCCACAATGTTTTCCACTTTTAGTCATAGGTTATCCATTCAATTATAGAGATTATCTATATTTTGACAAAATATGTTCAAAGTTGTCTGCTGCAGAAATGTCATATGAGGGAAAGGGTTAAGTAGATATTTTCAAAGTCGTCTGCTGCAGATTTGTTGTATGTGGGAAGGGGTTAACTATCAGTAATTTTAATGTTAACTTCCTAATTAATAGTCAATTCTCACAAGAAAACCCAAGAGTTAACACTTTCCCTCATATAGACATCTTTCAGACGCCTCTGCAGCAGACATCTTTTTGAAAACATAGTGACAAAAGAAGAAATCGCTCAAAACGAGCAATTTCTCCTTTTGCCACAATGTTTTCCACTTTTAGTCATAGATTATCCATTCAATTATAGAGATTTTCCATTTTTTGACAAAATATGTTCAAAGTCATCTGCTGCAGAATTGTCGTATGAGGGAAAGGGTTAACCATCAGTAACTTTGAACAACTAAATCCAAACCTCAAACAATTACCTTCAATAATCACTGTAGTCCTCGTCTAAATTCAAATTTATTGTTATTTTTAATTCTTTCCAACACACAGAAATTTTCTGACGCCTCTGAAGCCGACGACTTTTGAAAACATTGTGGCAAACAGAGACATTGCTCGTAATGAGCAATTTCTCCATTTGTCAAAGAGTTTTCAATTAAATATAATAATTGTTCTTTCATTTATAGAACGTTTGCCTACTTTTGCCAAGGTGTTTTCAAAATCGTCTGCTGCAGCTTTGTTGTATGTGGAAAAGGTTAACTGAAACATTTGCCTTCATCCATTCCCTACAATTTATCCCTTTTCTTAACCCTTTCCCTCATATAGAACTTTCTGATGCCTCTGCAGCAGACAGTTTTCTGAAAACATGTTGACAAAAGAAGAAATTGCTCATAATGAGCAATTTCTTCTTTTGCCACAATGTTTTCCACTTTTAGTCACAGGTTATCCATTCAATTATAATTAAATTTAATTGCGCGCTAAATGACCTTAGCTGTCGATGCGCCATAAAACAATATACATTCATTCATTCATTCCATTCAATTATAAAGATTTCCTTTTTTTGACAAAATATGTTCAAAGTCGTCTGCTGCAAAATTGTCATATGAGGGAACGGGTTAATACATGTATGCTATTTACAGTGTCGTCTGATCTGGAAACAGCTAATGAAGAAAATGCAACATCTGTACATTTAAAAAAAAAAATTCATACAATTGAAACCAGTGAGCAAATTCTCCTTTTCTCACAGTATTTACCATTTCATAAGATCACTAAAGCAGAAGGGTAAAAGTCATCTGAATCCAGACAGAACTAAAATTATGTTGATGATGCGGTAACATACAACTAATGAAAACATTACAGGAAAAGTATTTCCTCATATACAAGGAAGAGTTTTGGAAATCGTTTGAGCAACTCTGCTTCATTATTGTGATTACATGTACCAAGTTTGAACATCTTTCCAAACACAGACACTTTCTGAAACCTCTGCAGCAGATGACTTTTGAAAACATTGCGACAAAAGCTGAAATTGCTCATAATGAGCAATTTTGCCTTTTGCCACAATATTTTCAACTCTTTGCAATTAGTATACTTTCATTTAAAGAGATTTTACCAATTTGTGCAATAGAAAAATCAAAGTTATCTGCTGCAGATTGGTTGTATGCAGGAAAGGTCTTAATACAAAGGCATCTAAATGTTCACTCAGAACAAAATCGTAAGAAGTTAACCCTTACCCAATTACAGCAAATCTGCAGCAGACGACTTTGAAAATGTCTACTCAAAATATAGAAAACCTCTATAATTGTAGGTTTAATTACTGAAAATAGTTGAAAACATTTTGGCAAAAGGAGAAATTGCTCGTTTTGAACAATTTCTCCTTTTGTCACGATGTTTTTAAAAGACGTCTGCTGCAGATGCGTTGAAATGAGTCTATAGGTTGAAAAGGGTTAAAGTCACTTATTTCTATATCAGTATGCTCAAGTGTCACAGACAGACAGAGAAGGTAGAAATGAAACCCTAGTTTATTGACAATGTCCACCAGAAATCCAACCTTTTGAAGTTTTCTTTTTATTGATCGACAATTGAACCAGAATAAATGGATGTAAAATGTTCTTTTTGCCATACCCTGTTCTTAGGGGAACACTTCTAAAACTGTTCTTAGGGGAACACTTTGATAAGACTACACAGCTGCACAGACTGACCTGGCCCTTCCTCGGTCAAAAAGTCCCAAAAGGTCAATTGTCCGATAGTGTCAGCTCATCAAACTCAACTAGAACTATCACTGAAGATGATAAATACCCCCTAAACAGCACCTTGACCTACACCATAACCTAATTAGTAAAATATCATGCAATTGTAACCCCTTTAGGATATGCACATCTCCTCTTGGTATAGAAGCTTTATGTAAAATTTTAGGCCGGACAAAATATGGCTTCCGACCGACCGACAGACAGACAGACTGCCCGACACAGTGACTCCTATATACCTCCTCTTCTTCAAAGGGGGTATAATTATAAAACATCAGAATAATGTACATTGTGATCCTTATCTTCCCATCTCAATTCTATTTTGGATGGGAGATGGATTGGTGGAAATGAAGCCACACCATGTACCAAATCAGCAAGAATGAAGTGCATGCCAAATTTAATCATGCATAAAGCAAAGAAACAAGCCATTGATTGAGAAGTAGATAGGTTGATTTGTTAATTAACTCTTACACAATTCCTGCAGCTGACTTAAACACTTTGACTGATGTATTTCTTTTAAAATGAATATGATAGTATCGTCAGGAAAACCCTGCTTAGCCAGCCAAGTGGCTGCACCAATGCAGAAAGAATGTGTTTTAAAAGCGTTAATTTACTCAAATTTTTCAAACATAAATGTACTGTTAATGCTTCTACAACAGCAGGTTATTGAAAATAAAGTATACAAGAAATAGTTAAACATGTCTTTAACTACATAATACATGTGTATAACTATATAAAAATCAACTTTCCAATTTTCTAGATCTTTTATCGTTTTCTCAGACTTTCTTAACCCTTTCCCTCATACGACAATTCAGCAGCAGACGACTTTGAACATATTTTATCAAAAAATAGAAAATCTCTATAATTGAATGGATAACCTATGACTAAAAGTGGAAAACATTGTGGCAAAAGGAGAAATTGCTTGTTCTGAGCAATTTCTTCTTTTGCCACTATGTTTTCAAAAAGCCGGCTGCTGCAGAGGCATCAAAAAGCATCTATATGAGGGAAGGGGTTAATTGAAGAAGACAACTCTTAAAAACAGTATATTGTATAAATCGATAAAACTTTAAAAGGTCAGTGGCTTGCTTCATTGCTGTATTTATCCCACTTATTTTGCATTGAACAGAAAAAAAGTATGATAAGCGCATTCGAAATAAGCTTTCATGTTCTTTGCCTGAAATCTTAACTTTTATTGACCTTTCCCAAATGCATACACATCTGTTGCAGACGACTTTTAAATATAGTCATAATGAACAATTTCTCCTTTTGCAACAATGTTTTCAACTCTATACAATAATCACTCTTCCATTTTGTAGAGATATTCCTTGTTTTAACCTAGATGGTTTCAATTCAAAGTCGTCTGCTGCAGATTTCTTGTATACGGGATGAGGTTAAGTAATTTATTCCTATATTGTGGGTTACCAAATAATATCAGCTAATAGCGACAATTATTGAGAACCCACAATATAGGGTCTTTCAGCAAATTAAGAACTATTCCTTTACAACTTACGACTGCCTCTGCAACAGATGGCATTTGCAAACGGCAAAATGAGAAATTGCTCATAATAAGCAAATTGTCCTTTTGCCACAACTCTATTTAATAAGAATACTTTCATTTACAGAGATATTTCATATTTGTGCTGATATGTTTTCAAAGTCAACTGCTGCAGATTTGTTGCATGTGTGAAATGGTTAAAGAACACGAAATAGAATAGAACAGAACAAAAGAACCCCTTACCATTTGAACTATCTTCAAAATCAGAAGGAGACCCTATCCGAGGTGGGCTATGTAAATGAGGAGGGGGAGGGCGGGGAAAATGGGGGCGTGGCCCGCGGGGTGGGGGATATCTGTCAAATTGTGGTGGTGACCTGCCGGGAGGAGGAAACGGAGGTCGAATGGCATATGGCGGAGGTGAACGTAGTTCCATGGGTGGTGGAGGACGCGGTCCTGGTGGAAGTCGTCGATCCATTGGGGGCCCAATCGGGGAATCTCGATAGTCATCATCTCTGTAAATGAAAGGAATTTAAATGTTAACTCTTACAGCTCATAATCTTCCATGTTCAAAATAGGGCGACTGCATTTTTAATGTTACAATAGTTTTGGACTATTTTGATCACTTAAAGGCAAAATATTTGGATTTCAGGTGAGACAGCTGTTATGAGCTGTCTCATCTGAATTTGTATTATTCGCAAAAAAACCTTCAATCTTGCTATTTGCGCCGAGACAGTCAATAAACTTGTCTAAGCAGTGGATACTTAATAGAATAACCCTTTTCTCTCATACAAAAAATATGCAGCAGACAACTTTGAAAATATCCAGGCAAAAGTATATTTTAATTTCTATAAATGAAAGTATAAAGATTGAATAGAGTTGAAAACATTGTGGCAAAAGGAAAAATTGCTCATCAAGAGAAACATCTCAATTTGCCACAATGTTTCAAAAGCTGTCTGTTTCAGATGCAACAAAATATGTCTGTAAGAGTAAAGGATTAACATATACATGTATAACATTTATTTTTTAAGAAAATTAACCCTTTCCCTCATATAGAAGCTTTCTGACGCCTCTGCAGCAGACAGCTTTTTGAAAACATAGTGAGAAAATAAGAAATTGCTCAAAACGAGTAATTTCTCCTTTTGCCACAATGTTTTCCACTTTAAGTCATAGGTTATCCATTCAATTATAGAAATTTTCTATTTTTTGACAAAATAAGTTCAAAGTTGTCTGCTGCAGAATTGTTATATGAGGGAAAGGGTTAAGGATATCTAAGCATACTTAAATGTATGATTCGAGGCTGATTGAATAAAGTAAAAAAAGAAGGAATTGCTCATCAAGAGAAATATCTCCCTTCAACATAATGTTTTCTAATGTCAACTGTATCGCCAGGGTAAGCGTTAAGAGCAATAAATAATTACTTCAAAATATTACAGTCATCTTATTACTGAAAAATGTTATTCTCATTCAACAGAAAAAAAGAAATTACTTTAAACAGGTTCTGAGCCTTTCTGAAAATTTCTTAAAGCAATTTCAAACGTAAGGTTAAAAACAACACTAAATATTTAGTACTTTAAAAAAGGTTTCTTCCCTAGGTTTATCATAAATTTATGCTTTTAGGTGAGATAGTATAAAACCTAAATATCTCAATTATCTGATATTATTACTTTGTTTATAAGTAGTTGAATATGATACAACAACATGAATGTTAGTATAATATTGAATAGAGATGAAAACATTGTGGCTTAAAGAGAAATCTGCTCATGAAGAGCAATTACTCTTTTTGCCACAATATTTTTAAAAGTAATCTGCTGCAGATGAGCAGATTAACCTGCATCTCTGCACAGATTCATAGGAATCTTCTCTGTTTACCATTTATATATCCCTTTCCCACATACAGTTGCTCTATGACGCCTCTGCAGCAGACGACTTTTGATATCAATGTGACAAAAGGATAAATTGCTTATAATGATCATTCTCCTTTTGAAACAATGTTTTAACTTTTATTTAAAGATATTTTTCTAAATGTTTGATTAAATAAATTCGAAGTTGTCAGCTGCAGGTTTAATGTATGTGGGAAAGCGTTAAAAACTCTGACGGCTGTTTTTCTTTTTGGGATGACTTGAATACAAATTATATGAATAACACATTTTATATATCATTAAACCATTAGGTTATATAGTTTAGTTTATACTTTTTTCATTTCAGTAGAAATTAATGTGTAAAAACCCATATCCATACATTATATATATAAGTTATGACAGTACATAGTTAACCCTTTCCCTCATATAGACGTTTTCTGACGCCTCTGCAGCAGATGGCTTTTTGAAAACATAGTGACAAAAGAAGAAATTGCACAAAACGTGCAATTTCTCCTTTTGCCACAATGTTTTCCACTTTTTGTCATAGGTTATCCATTCTATTATGGAGATTTTTTTGTTTTGACAAAATACGTTCAAAGTCGTCTGCTGCAGAATTGTCGTATGAGGGAAAGGGTTAAGATAAACAAGACAAAATGATTTATCACTGGAACATTCATCATTTTTCTTCATATGCATGGTTTGGTGTATTTGTGGAAGGCAACTTCTCTAAACACCACTCAGAATGAACAGTACTTCCTTTCTCCAACAAACTTTACAAGCAATTTCTATTTAATACATTGTGTCTTTCCCTATCCCAATTTTTTTTTCTCTCATCTGTTTCCATTCGATTCATCAATTAACCCTTTCCCTCATACGACAATTCTGCAGCAGACGACTTTGAACATATTTTGTCAAAAAATAAAAAATCTCTGTAACTGAATGGATAACCTATGACTAAAAGTGGAAAACATTGTGGCAAAAGAGGAATTTGCTCGTTTTGAGCAATTTCTTCTTTTGTCACTATGTTTTTAAAAAGCTGTCTGCTGCTGAGGCGTCAGAAAGCGTCTATATGAGGGAAAGGGTCAAGAAAAGACTTAAAGTGATTATGAAGGGAAACATTTAATGTAGCTTAAAGATACTTACACATATAGTGTTAACTGCCTAGTACATTTTTTTATCTTAAGAAAGACAATTAATTTGTATATCAAGGTAGGATATTTCACAAAAAATCACATTCATAAATCTGCATAAAGCGATGCAAGCAAATGATACACTTTTCAAAACCAAAAAACCAGCATATCCAGAGTTTAAGTGTGTTATCATTTTTTAGCACATCCAAAAAGACTGCACACACAATATCAGTCACAAAATGATAGGCTGCAAAATCATGCTATTTACTAAATAATCTCATCTAAGCTGGCTTTTAACCCTTTCCCACCTGTTGAAGCATCTGCAACAGACAACTTTTTGAAAACATTGTGACAAAAGGAGTAATTGCTCAAAATGAGCAATTTCTCTTTTTGCCACAAAGTTTTCAACTTTTTCCAGTAATTATACCTACAATAATAGAGATTTTCCATATTTATAGTAGACATTTTTAAAGTTGTCTGCTGCAGATTTGTTGTATGTGGGAAAGGGGGGTGGGGGGGGGGGGGGGGGGGGGGGGGTGTTAACAGAACATTATTCATTTTAACTATTGAAATCTATGTTCAAATTCTTAAAGATAAAAAGTTATTAAAGATAACTGTAACAGGTTAAATAACCCATATACGTATCTGTGTAAGAGGGCGTTCATGTTCTACATAGTATCAACTGGACGGTTAATTTCCACAAAAACACAACGGCTCCCCTGACTCATGTTTTGATCTTGTTTACCCTCGCCATGTAGAATCTTATTGGCGAGCAGAAAAATATCAGATATTAAGCTGATAAAAACAGATCCTACAGAAAGTTTCATTGGATTTTTTCTTTTTCTTTTCGTATTAATATTAATAAGTTAGTCAGAGTCATAGATAAGGAGTAGTCAAAATGCCCAACCATATCTCCCTTATGACTTGATTAAATCCTATGTTGTTGTTACTTAAAATAATCATCTCATTGAGACGATTCTTTTGAGTACCCACAACATAGAGTTTAGAGATCTAATAAGGATTTAACCCTTGCCACAAATATGCAGCAGACTACGTTGAAAACATCTTGGCAAATGTGGAAAATGTCCTATAAAATTTCTCCTTTTGCCATATGTTATTAAAAGTCGTCTGCTGCAGAGGCATCAGAAGGCAATTTCTCTTCATGGGAAAGGGTTAAAAACGTGAACTATTTCCCTTATCTATAGCTCTGTTAGTAAGCTAGCACGCAAACCTAAGCCTGGGGGTTATATGTCCAGCGACTGACCCTCGTGATCCTGGTCTTTCCGGAGGGCCTGGGGGACGGGGTCCGTTCATCATCCCTGAAATAAACAGAAAATTTGATAAGTCAAAAGGGAGAAAGAGTAGCAATTATGCCACAATGCATCTTCCAGATTATTTGACATGTAAGGGTGGGGCTTGATTACCCACAATGCATCATCTAGATTATTTAACCCTTTCTCACATATAGACACATTTTGAGGCAAACGCAGCAGACAACTTTTGTGGCAATTTCTCCTTTTGCCACAATGTTTTCAACTCTATTCATTAATAATACTTTTATTTATAGAGATATTCCATTTTTTTCCCTTAATAGTTATTTTCTAAGTCGTCTGCTGCAGATTCATTGTATGTGGTAAACAAGGCAGGGTAGAACTTAATATCAACCTTCTGGTTAGGCTTTTTGCTTGTGTTGAGTGAACACTTAATGAATGACAACAACCAGTAATTTTGATTGCCTCTGCAAAGAAGCCTCATCCATTAACTGATAATCCATTAACGGATCATCCATTAACTGATCATCCATTAACGGGTCAGACATTAACGGATCAGACATTAACAGATCATCTATTAAGGGATCAGACATTTTTCGGACCTTTTTCAGGCTCTTTCCCTTAGAAAATATACAATATAAGAAATAGAAAATTACGAGAGATGTTTATCAAATATTGTGCTCCCTTTTTTTGTTTTCACAGTCACTGTTACCTTCAATAGGGGTCATCTACTGGTCATGCTCAATCTCATTATCTGGTTATCAATCAGACAAGCAGATGACTTTTGAAAACATCGTGGCAAAAAGAGAAATTGCTCATGATGAGCAATTTTTCCTTTTGTCACAAAGTTTTCAATTCTATTCAATAGTTTCACTCATTTATGGATTTTTTTTTCCACATTTTTGACAGGACATTTTAAAAGACAAAAGTGTGTGGTAAAAGGTTAATAAAGATGAGGAAACATTACCTGGTGGAGGCATCCCCCTATGTGTGATAGGTCGTATTACACCGGGAGGTATCAACTTTCTCTCCAACTCCGTTAATCTGAAATGGTTATGGTTTCAAAGGTCTAGTACAAGGTTAAACATTTGTTAAAAACCCTTTTCAAACATGCAGAGCATGTGGATGCATCTGTAATAGACAACTTTTGGAAACATTGTTAACACAAGCTATCCCTGAAAAATCAGAGTTTACAAGCCATGCAATATAAAGGTCAAAGGATTTGTTGCTATGAGAGCTAAGTCAACTTTTTAAACATTTGAAGCATTTTGGCGAATTTATAGCAGGCAACTTTTATCAAAACTGAGGCACAAGGAGAAATAATTGCACATTAATTATTTCCCTCATGTAGACGCTTTCTGACGCCTCTGCAGCAGACGGCTTTTTGAAAACATAGTGACAAAAGAAGAAATTGCACAAAACGTGCAATTTCTCCTTTTGCCACAATGTTTCCCACTTTTTGTCATAGGTTATCCATTCAATTATGGAGATTTTCCAACTTTTGACAAAATATGTTCAAAGTCGTCTGCTGCAGATTTGTCGTATGAGGGAAAGGGTTAATTATTTCAATTCAATATATAGATTTTCCATCTCCAGTTGTTTCTAAATAAAAGCAAAACAGCTGCAGCATGTCATACACATATCATTCTTAATCTTATTCTGTGTTTACAAAGAAACACAGTTTCTGATTGACTCAATCAATCAGGCAGTTTATTACATTGACATTGTGATAAAAGGAGACTGAGCAATTCTTCTTTCTCTATCTAAGTTTTATAAGCAATTTCTTTCTGTCTATGTGTTACACCTTATCTTTAAATTAATTTTCCATTTGTCAAAATATCTACTGTTTTCTTATGATGCGTCAATTTAGAATATTCTTCAATTGAGGACTTCAAAGATATTTAGAATAATTCGTGTTTATACAGGCTAAGAGCTTACTTTTGTCTGAGCATTCCACATTCATGTCTGGACTCCTTCAATTCTCGTTCCGCAGCTCTTGTTGCAAGCTTTGATAAAAAATAAACAAATTTTATGTCAACTTCAGTAATTTTTGTCTAAATCTTAACCCTTTCCCTCATACGACACTTCTGCAGCAGACGACTTTGAACATATTTTGTCAAAAGACAGAAAATCACTAAAATTGAATGGATAACCTATGACTAAAAGTAGTAAACATTGCGGCAAAAGACGAAATTGCTCGTTTTGAGCAATTTCTTCTTTTGTCACTATGTTTTCAAAAAGCTGTCTGCTGCAGAGGCGTCAGAAAGCGTCTATATGAGGGAAAGGGTTAAGTCACCAAATGATGGTAGCAATCAACAGTCATACCAAAGGAGATAGATGCCTATCTGATAATTCATTGACATGTGACTAGTTGTATCTATGATATTGCATACAACGTAAAACTTAACCAAGCATTGACACCAGTTGGATGTCAATCAGGAGCTCTTGAAAGACATCATTAAGCCAAGCTAATCCCCCCCAACCCACCCCACCCCACAGCAAACATGTTTGAAAATATGTAGACAAAAATAGGAAAAATCACTAAAAATTAAAGGATCTTTTTCTAATAGAGTTGTAAATATTGTGGGAAAGTGGGAAACTGCTCCTTATGAGCAATTTATCCTTTTGCCATTGTTTCCAAAATCGTCTGCCACAGAGGCGGCAATAAATGTTGGTATGTGAGAAAGTGTTAACCCATTGGCCGCATTTTTTCATTTTTGGCCAATAAAGATATGTGTGCGCACGCACATTATCTTTTCTAAATGATTTCTGTTTATAAGACATTTTTAGAAATTCTGAAACTATATCAAGACTACATGTCCTGCAGATCCTGAGCAAACTGGATGGATGCCAAGGTTGATCTGGAATTACACAAGTGATTTTCCTGGTCAATATACATTTATAACTGCATTTAAAGTCAAGATTAATCTAGTATATTGTGTATTTAATTCTTACCCAATTTTCATGTGCTTTCTTTTCATTTGCAGCTATCTGTGAAAAGGAATAAAAGAGATAATAAAATTAAAAGGAAACTTTACAATTCTAATGAGTACCTATAATATAAGATTCAGCCCTTAACCCTTTCCCACTTACATAAAATCTTCAGCAGACAGCTTTGAAAACATCTAGGCAAAAATATTGATACTCTCTATAAATTCTATAAATTAAAGAACCATAATTGACTAAAGTTTAAACATTATGGCAAATGTTTAACAAAAAAATTCTGGTGCAGAGGTGTGTGATCTAAAATCCCTACGTTAAATGTGATCTAATATCCCTACATTACCTCTGAGCTAAAATCCTTACATTACCTGAGATATAAAAACCCTACATTACCTGTGGTCTAAAATCCCTACATTACTTGTGGTCTAAAATCCCTACATTACCTGAGATCTAAAATCCCTACATTACCCGAGATCTAAAATCCCTATATTATTATTACATGTGATCTTAAATCCCTATATTAAATGTGATCTAAAATCCCTACATTACCTGAGATCTAAAATCCCTATATTATTATTACATGTGATCATAAAACCCTATATTAAATGTGATCTAAAATCCCTACATTACCTGTGATCTCAAATCCCTACATTACCGGAGATCTAAAATATGTATATTATTATAACATGTGATCTAAAATCCCTATATTATTATTACATGTGATCTAAAATCCCTATATTAAATGTGATCTAAAATCCCTACATTACCTGTGATCTAACATTCCTACATTACCTGAGATCTAAAATATGTATATTATTATTATATGTGATCTAAAATCCCTATATTAAATGTGATCTAAAATCCCTACATTACCTGTGATCTAAGATTCCTACATTACCTGAGATCTCAAATATGTATATTATTATTATATGTGATCTAAAATCCCTATATTAAATGTGATCTAAAATCCCTACATTACCTGTGATCTAAAATCCCTATATTACCTGTGATCTAAAATCCCTCTCTGCTTTGGATATTTCGTTCTTCAGGTCATCCGTTTGTGTTCTGAATGAAAATCATTAAAATAGATTAACCATTTCCCTCATATTGGCAACTCCTGTTTCGTTTGACTCAGACAAATTTCTAAAGGAATGCAGAAGAAAAAGCAGATAATGATTGTATAAAATTCAAAATTTCTCCTTCAACTATCCTTGGGAAAATGATGCTTTTAGTGTTCCAGATCACATTTATTTGTCTAGTTTCACTAGCAGATCAACCTTAATATAACCTGAGGTCAAATGTCAAGTTCAAGTTACTATTAAATCATATCTGTAATATGGATTGATTGATTGGTGGTGCATTACATTACACTGCTTTTTTTTTAAAATATTTCCTGTTATATCACTTGTTTCCTCGGTAAGTAACCAGTACAATTGGGTCCATTTATCCTGAAACCAGCCAGTCAGTTGTTATGCTAACCCCGCAACCCTGAGAGCCAAGGAGGTCAGCCATAATAATAAGGAATAAGAGCTATTCAAAACCTTGTAAATTCTCAGATAACAAGAAAAAACTCTTTTTACCTGAAAAAGCATTCTTTAACCCTTTCCCGCATACAGCAAATTTGTAGCAGACGATTTTGAAAACAGCAATATTAAAATATGGAATATCTCTATAAATGCAAGAATAATTAATGAATAGAGTTGAAAACATTGTGGGAAAAGGTGAAATTGCTCATCGTGAGCAATTTCCCCTTTTACCACAATGTTTTCAAAAGTCGTCTGCTGCAGAGGCATCAGAAAGTGTCTATATGTGGGAAATTAATAACATAGTCAAAATACACACAGAAGTAACAAATAAATTAGCAACTCTTGTAAAAACCAACCATAGGGCATATGAGACCAATGTAGATTCAGATCAGCCTACTCTTAATCTGCATCCGCACTGGATTCGTCACAAAAGGTTTTAACCCTTTCCCTCATACGACAATTCTGCAGCAGACGACATTGAACATATTTTGTCAAATAATGGAAAATCCCTATAACTGAATGGATAACCTATGACAGAAAGTGGAAAATATTGTGACAAATGGAGAAATTGCACATTTTGTGCAATTTCTTCTTTTGTTACTATGTTTTCAAAAAGCTGTCTGCCGCAGAGGCGTCAGAAAGCGTCTATATGAGGGAAAGGGTTAAAGAAATTTACATGCATTTTGATCGATCCAATAGCATTTTTATGCAGGCAGATCTTTATCTACTATTGGAATAAAGATGCTAAGGTTTTTATATATAGAGTAATGCTTAAATGTTCTATAATTCGTTGCAAAATATGCTTAATTGCAAATGATCTTTTGTTGTTGTTGCTGTTATTTTTAATGTTTTGAAATTGGCGAATCCAATCAAACACTGTACAGCTGGCCTTTGGTCATAACTCTTACAGGGTCTTCTAGAATACTCGGATGGCTAGATGACAAACAGGGAAGATCATGATCAGACCTAGTGGAGTTGTCAGTTGATCTTGATCTCCTCGTGTTCCAAAGTCCCAAAGGTTAGATTTCCTTTGCCCCAAATAGGTTTTGCGATGCCAGGGAATCTACTGCATTTCGACTTAAGATTAAAGACTTAAAAATGGTTGTAATTATTTTCGCTCCTTGCCGCTCAGTATCGGGTCATCATTATGGTGTCATGATAAATGCACTTATAGAACTGTTAAGTGAATCAAGAAACATCGTAATATAACTGAATATTTGTCAAAATTGGCCTAAAACAACATACAAACAAACTGCGTTTTAATAACTTTAAGCTAAATGCGTGTAACTGCATCTTGTAATAAGAAGCAGTTACAACTGTTTCACATGAAGCTCATGCTTTCCAAACTTACTTGTAGATTTCATTTTCCTTGACCAGGTCTTGAGTAAAACTGTCTGAGGACTTCAACTTGGTCATGTTCTGATTCTTTAGCACCTCTTGTTCACCAAGTTGTCTGAAATAAACATTATTGTAATATTATTAACCCTTTCCCACATACAGCAAATCTGCAGCAGATGCCTTCGGAAACATCAAGCCCAAAATAGGGAAGATAACCACACATGTTTACATTGATCGTTCTACCCAAACTCCAATATAGTACTTACTAGAAAGTGATTGTTAACAGAAGATAAAATTATCTTGCAATTGTAAGACCTTTAGGATATGCACATCTCCTCTTGGTATAGAAGATTCATGTAAAATGTTATTGAATTCCACCGAGTGGTTTGTAAGAAATAGGCCGGAAAAAATATGGCTTCCGACCGATTAACAGCCCACCATAGTGACTCCTATATACCCCCTCTTCTTCGAAGGGGCTATAATTACTGTTGTTTTGGAAATACCCTGCTCAATTGAATTCAGAAGCACGCGTAAAACATTCAATATAATGTTATTATACCTCAGTTCTATTTATAGGATTCTCGTGATAACCTGACCTACCGATTTGGCTTACTCGGTCATCATCGAAGCAAAATTTAAACAGGTTTAGGGCTGCTGTTTTTAAATAAGTTTTTGTCCTTATATTCAGTCAGACAGATGGAAATATATGAAATTATTTGGATATATTATTGAATAAGCTATCGATGAGTATGTCTTCTTTGTCATGCCCTTGTAAAATAAGGTAGACATCAGCCATTAAAAAGTCGCACAAATACCGTGCGAAAATGTCTCATATACTTTTGGTGATGAAACCTGTACTAGGACGCAAACAGTCAAAATATAAAATCACATTCCGAGAACAGAAACCTGGACTACATGTCATTTATCCAGAGTGTGACCGATTGACAATTGGTTACACAGACCAACTCGGTTTGGATGATTATCTTGTTTACATCACAGTAAGTGACTCTCGAAGGGTGCCAGAAGACGTTGTATACTAACTAGGATTTGATGGTTTTCTCGTAAGTGAACAGATGGTGAAGGTATTAGCGAGATTTTATAGAAATATCTGGACTGATTTTTTTTAAAGTTTTAAGATTGAAATCAGTCTGGCGAGTTAAAAATCGGTCCAGAACGGCAAATTTTTGGTTTAGCGGAACCCTGGTACACTTTAATAATACCGCATTGTACCTACCTCGATAACTCTGCCTCTTTCTCTTTAAAGTATTTAGATAGCACCTCTAGTTTAGTTTGAGCCTCCTGACCTTGTCTCTCGGCCTTCATTTTGTCCGTATGATTCGTTTCCATTGTCCTCTTTAATTGCTGAATTTTATCTAGAAATACATGCAATTAATGTATTGATTGTTTGGGGTTGAATGCTGTTTTCAACAATTTCTCAGTCATATCACTGCTGCCAGTTCACCTACTCATGTATTTCCTGGCTTTCTCATGCCAGTACCCCTAACTACATATTTTCCAAGCAACTGGCTGCACAAACCACTAGCTTGGTGATAGAGGAATGACGCTTATTGGAGTAACATTGGAAATACATTCAAATTCAGAAATTAACCCTTTCCACTTCTGCAGCAGACGACTTCGAACATATTTTGTTAAAAAATAGAAAATCTCTATAATTGAATGGATAACCTATGACTAAAAGTGGAAAACATTGTGGCAAAAGGAGAAATTGCTCGCTTTTAGACTATCTATCTGCTAATTCTTATAAGAATCTAAACAAGTTTATGGATGCTTCTTACAGGCTTATGAAAGCAGTGTATGAAGGGTGGAGAATTTGATCAGACTGATATGGAGCTACCCAAGCTAATTTGGACCTTTTCTCATTGACTGGTTCCATATGCCCTTATCTACAGCTTCATTTAGTTTCATTGACCAAATTATGTTATAATCAAAGTGGATCTTAACTGAAATATCAACTAAGTTTAACCATTTCCAATATATAGATGTTTATTGACGCCTCTGCAGCAGACGACTTTTGAAATAATTCTGGCCAAACAAGAAATTGCTCATAACTCTATTCAATTATTATAGTTACTATCATTTAAAGAGATTTTTCTACTTTTTTCGAATTGATAATTTTCAAAGTCGTCTGCTGCAGATTTGCTGTATGTGGGAAAGAGTTAAAACATGAACATTCTTATTTACACCATTGAAACCTACCTTCCATCTCCCTCCTTGAATCCACTTCTATCTGAAGTTTGTTCTGTAATATATATTTCTCGTCTTCTACTGCTTTTAATGCTGCATTCATCTGTTGGATCAAAATTGAAAAATAAATTGTGGGTTTAATGCAAAGTGATTTTAACTACTGTAAAACAGGTTTTATTCGCATTAGATTTTCACTAATATTCGTGAATTGATTTCCTCAAAAATTCATAATCACCACAAATCATGTCTGGAATTTTCAAATATCAGAAAACAGATTTGTAACTGTAGACTGCATTCCACCTTTATTGATGACACTTTGGTACAAACCATTTACACATTATAGTCCAGTTTTACACACATAGCTTCTCGTTAATAGTTAATTTTGAACTATTTAGTCTAGATGTCGCGAATTCATGAATACGCAAATTAAAAAATAGCTGATTTTGGACAAAAATCACAAATTCTGACGTTCCGAATTCAAAGTGTTTTACAGTATGTCTTGTAACAAGATGTACCGTATATACTCAGTTATAAGTCGCCCTCGTCTATAAGTCGCACCCCCTACTTCGAGGCCTAAAGTCTAGGGTTTGATGATTGACCCTCTTATAAGTCGCAGTTAGATTTTTGATTTTTTTCACGTCAAAACCCTATGACAAGCAGCGAGATATAACCCAAGTCATCATGATCGAGCATCAAATTTTTTGTTTAAAACATTCATATAATGTCCAATTAGTTTTATGTAAGCATTGATTTATAGTCTAAATAGATTGTACTATCATAAGAAGCGAGATATATAACCTTTAGTCATCAAGATCGAGCATCAGCTTTTTGTTTACATTATTTGAACATACAATGATGTCCAACTAGTTTTAATTTGTTTTATCTAAAGAGATTTACTGGGGAATACATAAACCGGTTTTGTCCGGTCACAAAAGGCCCCAGGTTGTGTGAAAACACACTCGTCTTGATTAACCCTTTGTTTTATCTTTTGTTTCTTTTTCATATTGAGAAGATTGAGATGCGGGAAAGGGTTAACTGAAGGGGTAGAGGGTAGATGGAGGGAAAAATCGGCGTTGCATAACTGAAATTAATTCGCATACAGTGATAATCTGCTAACTCAGATTAAATTCGTCCTTTTCCCATGATGTTTCTGAGGCAGCTGAAAACTTTTGAAAACATTGCTAATTTCCCCTTTGTTTGATAATATAGCTTTCGTTTATGGAGTTTGTTCACCCTTTTTAATCAAAATCCACGGTTCAGCGACCTCAATTCTAACAGTCAAATAATTCTAACACAACTGTCGCGTGTAAACCACACAGGTTTAAATTATCATCAAGTGTTACATGTAAAATTACCCGAGGTCAAATTCTGCAGACGTGTACGTATTAGAGTGGGTAAAAACCGATAATTGCATTGTTAGCAGTTTGTATTTAATACACTTTAGCTACAGCTATTGTCTTTGTTACGACTCTCAAATACTGCAGATGTATCACAGTGGTAAAAGCCGATAATTGCATGTTTATCAGTTTGTACTTAATACACTTTAACGTCAATTATTGACCGTGTTAAATCACCCCGTGTGTAGTCTTGGGATTGTTTGTGGATTAATTATGACAATTTTGGTCCGACTTTTTTATCTCTTTAATTGGATCTGTGTTTGTTTTTTGCTTTCTAATGGTTTAATTTGGTACCATCACCCATGCAGGCCAAAATCACGGTGAAATGGGTCTTGTCATGGCCATTATTATGGCTTCTTTTTATCACCTTCTGCAAACATGGACTTTCTAATTAAGATAGTTTGACAGCTACGTGTGTACGTGTCTACACAATGACAAATCATCACTTTCCCGCATGCAACAATTATGTACAAGGCTACGTTGAAAACATCAAGGTTTATTACATTATTTTTTCAATCACATATAAAGTGACATACGACCTAGTAACAGTATTATGGTCTGTATATTTAAGCATCTGGACTTGAGCTCCGCAATTTATATTTTCACAAAATTCAAAATGGCTTCCAATCGAGCTGAAATCGAAACAATAACTTGGAACAAATGACTTTTTAAATGTACATTCATAAGTTATATATTTTTTCTAGTGTTTGTTTTTATAAACAAATCAATTCTATAAGATATGTTTCTTTCAATCAAACTTGATTTATTCTGTTAAATCATCATTTGAGTCGCCCTTTTTATCAATGACCGGCCTGCACAGTTTTTGACGATCGGTGAATTGGAGGGTAATTTTTTCTGAATTTTTGCTTGACCCTCTTATAAGTCGCTCCCCCCACTTCACTTTCGATTTTGAAGGTAAAAAAGTGCGACTTATAACCGAGTATATACGGTATCTATATTTAATATATTTGAGACAAGTTCGAGAACGAATCATAAAGCATTTGGGACCAGTGTAGATCCAGATGAATCTGTTCATCTACACAGTTTTAGCCAAGCCCCAGTAGCTAGGTCGGTAGCGATCCAGGGGTTGAGAGTGCAAATCCCAGGTTGGCCAACATTCTTTCCGACATTTGACAAAAGTCACTGTGACAAGCGTCATTTATCTTTTACCAATGGGCTAACAGTCTATGTGGAAAAGTGGTCTGTTGCTTGGAAAGTATGTTGTGGAGTACTGATGTGAGAAAGCTAGGAAACACATGAGTAGATGAACTGGCCGCGATATGACTGAAAGTTGCTGAAAATGGTGTTAAGCCCCAATCAACTACACAGTTCTAGAATTAGTCAAAGAAGCTTTCAAGAAATTTCTGTGTAAATTTGGACAGGACATCTTGGAGGTGCTGGTAGATTTTGATCTACACTTTTAACGAGTTTCTCTTGTTTATCAGGATGTATTTTATAGTATTTATTGAACAAGTCTATTTTATTAGAATTCAAACTGATACATACCCTGGAAACATCCATCATAGACTTTAGTTTCTCTTGTATATCAGGATGCTCCTCTGTTGAAATAAAAATAATTCAAGATGAGTTTGAAAAACAACTACGCCTCTGTGTAGCAAAAAAGTTGTATTTACCATTTCCCACATACAACAAATCTGCAGCAGGTGAATCTGTAAACTTCTAGACAAAAATATGGAAATTTCAAAAGTCTTCTGTTTCAGATAGGTCAGAATGTGTCTACAAGTGGGAAACAGTTAAAAGTAGGTCAAAAATCAATGTCAAGGTCACACGATCAAACATTTTGGCTTCATTAGAAAGATGTTGTCACCTGTATACACATGACAAATGTCTCCGACAGGTCAACAGTAAACTGTTGTAGCCAATAATAAAGCTTCGACCACAGACAGATTGACAGGGCAATTACTAAAACTATTTACTGAAAAAAGTTGAAAACAGTGTGGCAAGAAGAGAAACTGGGTTAACCCTTTCCCTCATACGGCAATTCTGCAGCAGACGACTTTGAACAAATTTTGTCAAAAAATAGAAAATCTCTATAATTGAATGGATAACCTATGACTAAAAGTGGAAAACATTGTGTCAAAAGGAGAAATTGCTCGTTTTGAGCAATTTCTTCTTTTGTCACTATGTTTTTCAAAAAGCCGTCTGCTGCAGAGGCGTCAGAAAGCGTCTATATGAGGGAAAGGGTTAAGACATACCTGTCTCCTGACTGTCCTCATCTTCACCCTGGAATGCCTTTACTTGTAGGAAACAATCTCGCAGTACCTAACCGACAAAAAATAGAGTTTATACTAACACCGTCCAAACAATAATGACAAAAAAATAACAAGGTTTCATTTTTGTTGGATTTTTTGTTTTATAAAAGGCCATATTAGGCAAAAGAAGTCTTTATGCATATAAGTGAAAGCATTAGTTATTGGTATATTGTAGATAGGCAGCAAACAAATTGGGCTACACTTCTAGTGTTTTGCCAGGAGTTACATCCTGTTGTACAATACATGTTGACAAATAGCAAAAGCTCTTGAAAGACTCTCAGTAAAAATCATGCCAGAGTTTTCGGTATTTGCATCCGTCTCAAAACAGTTAATAGAAAATAAAGATAATAACAAGCACTAATAATACATACATCCAATTCATTTTCTTTAAAGGCTAAATCTTCTTGCATTCTTCTACTGTCTGATGAATACTGTTCTATTTGCTCGTTCAACTCTTTAACACTGAAATAAAGAGATGGTTAAACTGAAAATAGCCATTTACCCGATATGCAGCTATTATTAGACTCGTCAAAAAGAAAAAGAAAACATTTTTCATCCATGTAATTTGTTTAACCCTTACCCTCATACGACAATTCTGCAGCAGACAACTTTGAACATATTTTGTCAATAAATAGAAAATCTCTATAATTGAATGGATAACCTATGACTAAAAGTGGGAAACATTGTGGCAAAAGGAGAAATTTTATTGTTTTGTCACTATGTTTTCAAAAAGCAGTCTGCTGCAGAGGCATCAGAAAAGGTTTATATGAGGGAAAGAGTTTGAGACGCCTTTCGATGCATTTACAGCAGACAACTTTTGAAAACATTGTGGCATAAGAAAAATGAGCAATTTCTCCATTTGCCACGATGCTTTCAACTAAATTTGATAAAAAATTTCATTTAAAATCCTTTTTCATATTTTCAATGTCGTCTGCTGCAGAATTGTTGTATGTAGAAAAGTTTAAATCACACAAAAATCAAAAAAGACTTCCTAAAGGTTTGAATGCTTTAATAATTTTCCATTAATTTTGCACCAGTACTCCAGTTCTCTCAGAAAGAATGTTCCATATAAGATTAAGACTTATGAAGAAAGGAAGTTGTCAGCTGAAACAAAATCAAAATTTATTCAAAACCTTTCCCTGATAAGCCACCCCAGCAGCAGACAATTTTTTTAAAAGTTTCAAAACAAACTTTTTCTCCTTATCCTATAATGTTTTCAACACTGAATAAAATTTCTTCAGATGCTTCATATTTTGGCATTATCTCATTATCTTTTCTTTTCTCACAGTTAGAATATGCTAAAATCCTTGTTTAATGAGGGATAAATAATGCAACAAGGCTTATCAAAAGGAACTCACTTTTCTGACCAGGATATCGCTTCTTCATCCAACTGTAAATATAAAATAAATATAATACATTTAACATATGTATTTCTCATTGAAGTTCTTAACAAATTTGATTTTGAAATAAGTTTGTACAATCTGTATTGCCCTTCCCATACACATGAAATCCACACCAGATGACTTTGAAAATATTATTAAAGTCAAAATCATGGAAATTCTCTAAGGATGTATTAATTTCATACAGAAAAGAGAAAAAAACATTGTGGGAAAAGGAAAATTGCTTAAAACAATAAATTTCATGGTTACATACAACAATTTTTCAAACATAACATGTCTTTTAAAATATGGAAATAGCAGACATCTCTTAAAATATCATATTAGGTGAATGGTTTAACTCTACCACATACAATAAATCAACAGCAGATGACCTTCAAAACCATGGAAAATCTCTATAAATGAAAGCATGCTTACTGAATACAGTTGAAAACATTATGGCAAAAGGAGAAATTACTCATCATGAACAATTTTTCCATTTGCCACTCTGTTTTCAAAAGCCATCTGCTTCAGATGCATCAAAATGCGTCTAGAAGTTGGAAAGGATAAAACACCATGTTGTTTTACATACCTGAGTTTTTCTAGTTTCTAGTAGGTGTCTCAAAAAATATCATATCAAATAAATGTTTGAACCCTTTCCCACATACAGATGCTTTCTAATGCCTCTGCAATTACAGCTTTTTGAAAACATAGTGACAAAACAAGAAATTTATCAAAACGAGCAATTTCTCCTTTTGCCTCAATGTTTTCCACTTTTAGTCATAGGTTATCCATTCAATTAAAGAGATTTTCTATTTTTTGACAAAATATGTTCAAAGTCGTCTGCTGCAGAATTGTCATATGAGGGAAGGGGTTAAAGACCATGTTGTTTTACATACCTGAGTTTTTCTAGTTTCTAGAAGCTCTGTCTGTTGTGTAAGATTGTCTATCTGTTCCTGCATTCTTCTCACTTCATCCTCCTTTTCAGTATTACTCTTGGTTCTCTATAAACAGATATGTTGTATACAGAAAAGGAATAACATGAGCACTGCAAGCAAATGCCAACACTCGTCTGGTTTTTAGTAAGATGAAAAGGGGCATTATTGAATAATTATTAAATTCAGAGTTATATAACTTGTTATAGACATTTTTCATTTGAAAATAGTTTGAGGTAAGGTTAAACTTTTGCGACGACTACGCCAAGAGTATGACAATAGGCCGACTTTTTTAACAGACAAGCTAAAATTATTTTTGCAGTTTCTCCAGACCACTTTTACAACGACTACGCCAAGGGTATGACAATAGGCCGACTTTTTTTCTTCAAAAAACAGACAAGCTAAAATTATTTTTGCGGTTTCTCCAGACCACTTTTAAAAAACTTTGACAGAAAGCAAGCAATCTCTCCCTTCAACCACGGTGTTTTCAACTCAAAATAAAATTTAAAACCCAGATTTTGTTTCTATATGTTTTCATTAGATGTTTTCAAATCTAGACAAATCTAGACATCACATAAAATGTCATATTGAGTCACTAGAATTTCTGAGGCAGAAATATTTGACCTTGTCTGTGGCAGAAAGAAAGAAATAAGTAAATCACAAGAGAACGAGGATTTTGCAAATTGCGTGTATTCAGATCAGACTGCAGATTCACAGTCTGATCTACACCTACAATAGCCTTAAATATCATCTAATTAGTTTCCTTGAACAATTTGCTGCTTGATGGCACCTGTATAGCAGACAACTTATAAATTTACGGGAAAAGGAAAGATTGCTCAGAATGGGCGCTGTGGTCATGGTGGAGTGCCCTTGGGTAAGGCATATTTCCTAGCCTAGTACTGGTTTAGTTACCCAGGGATCATAAATAAGTGAACTGTCGCCGTGATATAACTGAAATAATGTTGAAAACGGCATTAAACCCAAACAAAACAAATCTTAGGTCCTAAAAGCTATACCTATTGTCTCCACATTTTGGCCTCTTCTCTACAAATATAATGAATTTGTAGATTAAATAATTGCATATATATAATTATTAATAAGGGATGAAGTAAAACTCATATATACCTTGACTACATCTTCCTGTAATTCGTAAACTCTTTCCTGGAATCCTTCTTTCTCCTTTTCCTGGTTAGTGACGGCCTGTTCTAATTTTTTAATGGTATCTGTTCGGGATCTGATGTCGGTATTCAGTTCACCAACTTCGTGTTTGTAATCGGATATCTCTTGTTGTAACAACCCCATCTGTTTCCTCAGGGTATCTATTTGAGTCTAAAAATACAGTCCAACCTGTGTTTAAAGACCACCCATGGGAAGCAAACAATATGGTCTTTGTTCACAGGTGGTCTTTAATTACAGGGTCATTTATGCAGAAAATGAGTAATTGGGAAATTAAAGGTGAGGTTGCTAGAGACAGGGAATTGCTAAACAAGGGTGATCTTTAAAACAGGTTTAACTGTATACGTAAAGACACTGGCACTGTTTGTCAACTTGTCATAGAAGGGTTAACCCCCTTTCCCACATACAAGATGTCTGCAGCAGATGACCTTGAAAACATCTAGGCAAAAATATGGAAAATCTCTGTAAATGAAACTAAATCAATAGAGTTGAAAACATTGTGACAAAATGATCATACGCAAAATAATTCTTTTGTCACAATGTTTTCATGTTGCCTGCTGGAGAGGTGTCAGATGGTCTGTATGAGGGGTAAGTGTTAAATGAAATGAGCGGTCTTCAAACACCAGCCACATTTGGACCAGTGCAGAATTAGATCAGTCATTCACATTCACATAGTCTGATCTGGATCTGCACTGTTTGGCAAAGACTATTTGTTTGGTGTTTTACAAAGATTTCAACAACTTTTCAGTTATATCACGGCATTTCCTGGGTAAGTTACCAGTACTACTGGTCTATTTATCCTGATACCAGCTAGTCAGTCGTAATGCTAACCCCACAACCCTGAGCGCCAAGGAGGGTAGCCATTTTGGTATGACCAGGGATCGAACCCATTACCTCCAACATCTGAGGTGGATGCTCTTCCACTACACCACCAAGGCGGTATACTTGGCAAAGAGAAAGTCTTGTTCTATCCCTGGTTTATTTGGAGTGAAAGCAGTGGGCATTAACTGTACATTTATGGGTCTTGTTGGTGAGCAGTAAAGCCTCTGGGAGAATGTGTCTGTTAAACTTGAGACTTCAATGTTTGAATGTGCAACATTTTGACTGAATCATGATGAAGTTTAATTCTTTCCAACATACAACAAATCTGCAGCATGAAAAATCTCTGCTATTAATAATAGAGATAAAAACATTGTGGCAAAAGGAGAAACTGATCATTATGAGCATTTTGTCCTTTTGTCACAATGTTTTCAATAGTTTTCTGCTATAGGTGTTAAAATGTGCCTGTATGTTAGAAAAGATTAATACATCTATGTACTTACAAGTTTATCTCGGTATGTGTTTATATCCGACTCCAGATTTCCTGCAGTAGCTTGTTGGTTGAACAGATCTGATTCTAGTTCCTCAATCTAAATAATTAAAACAACAAAACCTGATTAAATAGCCAAACAAGAATTACACATAATTATAGGTCTATGCAAGTTTAAAAGACAAAGCGAAATGTGAGTGCAAAATCTAAAGTCAATCTAGCATGAAAGACATGTCAAGTTCAAAACTACATGAAATTAAAGAAAATGCTAATGTTTGACCCAAAAACCTGTTTGATATGTTGAAGAACTTTATTATTGGAATGTGTGTGCACAATTTGATATCAATCTAACAACAACTGATCAAGTTATTTCCAATTCTAAAAGACACACCAGGCACCTTCAGCATACACTGTAAAGAAGGGTCTTTTTGATGTAACTATGATCTAATTTTGAATGCCCTAGCACTAGTTAACAAATTAAACTTTAATTAGTTTAAACATATTATATTACAAAAATAACATGTAATATTTACAAAAATACATATTTAAACATAGTTTAACAGTTATAAAAGGCAAAAGGGTCGGGCCACAAGTTTTCTCAACTTAGGAAAGGCCATTCCCTTTAATGATGAGCTAAAAAAAAATGTTGGACACCGGCGCATATATTTTTGCCATGATGTTTTTAAGCTGAAGATTTGTTGTGTTAAAGTGGGAAAAGGTTAAATTGACACAACATTGTAATAAAGTTACCTTTTCTTCTTTCTCCTGCATTTCATCTTCTAAATTCTCTTTCTCCTTGGTTGCCAGGAACAACTGCTCTTCCAAACCCCGGATTATACCTTCAATAAAGTTTGACTTATATCTCAGAAACATTCTTTTAACCCTTTCCCTCATGTAGACATTTTCTGATGCCTCTGCAGCAGACGGCTTTTTGAAAACATAGTGACATTGCCACAATGTTTTCCACTTTTAGTCATAGGTTATCCATTCAATTATAGAGATTTTCTATTTGGTGACAAAATATGTTCATAGTTATCTGCTTCAGATTTTTTGCATTTGGGAAAGGGTTAATAAGATTTACCCTTTACCACATACAGACAATTTCTGAAGCTTCTGCAGCAGAAAACATTGTTGCAAAAGGAGAAATTTCTCAACTTTTCAACTTTATTCAATAATTGTTCTTTCATTTACAAAGAGTTTCCATATTTGTATGCTGCAGATTTGTTGTATATGGAACAGGGTTCAGATCTACATAAACCATGTAATATGTTGATAAAAAAATCACTTAATTATAGAAAGTTTATTTAACCTGGTGCCAAGTAGATTTCAACTCTTAAGTCAATACTTAGGTTTTCCATTATGCTGCAGATGTATGTGGGCAAAGGTTAAATTTAAGCCTTATACTTCAATCAATTGTCAGTAATTAGTGTCTTTTTTATATGTACTATGGTCAAAGAAATAAAATAGAATACCTAATGCTTCATGTTGAACTGATTTCTTTTCACCCTGTAAAAGAAAACAAAAAAGCCATGAACATTCAATTTTCGTATGCCGATAGTTTTTAACACTGCTATGCTTTAACATTATGTTGGAGCATAGCCCTTTCCCTCATATAGACGCTTTCTGACGCCTCTGCAGCAGACGGCTTTTTGAAAACATATTGACAAAAGAAGAAATTGCTCAAAACAAGCAATTTGTCCTTTTGCCAAAATGCTTTTCACTTTTAGTCATAAGTTATCCATTCAATTATAGAGATTTTCTATTTTTTGACAAAATATGTTCAAAGTTGTTTGCTGCAGAATTGTCATATGAAGGAAAGGGATAGCAGAGTCAGCAACAGTGGGTGTCTGATGATGTGAAAAGTAATTTTTTCCCAAATCCTGTCTTTTATTTCAATTAAACATTTTTCCTAATACACAGTTTCAGACATTTTTTTATACCTTTTTAGGGTTAGGCCTATACCCTAGTATGTAATGGAATGACCTAACTTGGAAAATAATGTTAACTAAAGAGCTATTGAAGAACCCCTATATGTCCCTTATCAGACCTTGACCTTGGATATTTAGACCCAAGAATAGGTTAACCCCTTTCCTACATGCAGATACGTTCCGACGCCTCTGCAGCATACAACATTTTGGAAACTTTGACACAAAATGAAATTGCTCGTAATGAGTATTTTCTGTATTTGCCACATTGTTTTCAACTCTTTTCAATAATTATACTTGAACTTATAGTGATTTACGATACTATTGCATGTTTTCAAGTTCATCTCCTTAACCCTTTCCCTCATATAGACGCTTTCTGACGCCTCTGCAGCAGACGACTTTTGAAAAACAAAGTGACAAAAGAAGAAATTGCTCAAAACGAGCAATTTTCCTTTTGACATAATGTTTTCCACTTCCAGTCATAGGTTATCCATTTAATTATAGAGATTTTCTATGTTTTGAAAAAAATATGTTCAAAGTCTGCTGCAGAATTGTTGTATGAGGGAAAGGGTTAAAATTGTTGTATGTGGAAAAGGTTTAATATTGATAATAGTACAAGCCCAAAAAGCCAAAATCATTTACAGAGCAATTCCCCCTTTACAGACACTTTCTGACACCTCTGTAGCAGACAACTTTTGAAAACATTGTGACCTCATTTTCCAACAATGCTTTCAACTCTTTTCAATTATTAAACTTTCATTTTTTAGAGATTTTCTTTAGTTTTGTCAAGACATTTTCAAAGTCAACTGCTGCTGATTTGTTGCATGTCTGAAAAGGGTTAACCCTTTCCCTCATACGACAATTCTGCAGCAGACGACTTTGAACATATTTTGTCAAAAATTAGAAAATCTCTATAATTGAATGGATAACCTATGACTTAAAGGGGATAACATTGTTGCAAAAGGAGAAATTGCACGTTTTGTGCAATTTCTTCTTTTGTCACTATGTTTTCAAAAAGCTGTCTGCTGCAGAGGCGTCAGAAAGCGTCTATATGAGGGAAAGGGTTAAATCAGATAAAGCAACCTTACCTTACATGAGCAGGCAATACAGGAGAACAGCAGTACAATTAGTGTGGATGTGAGGGTAACCAGCACAGTTAGGGTTGGTGACATACCCAGAGGTTCTTGTTCCAGCACAGATTGTAAGGACGGGGGAAGCTGTCAAAGAGAAATACAACTCAATAAAATCAATATCAAACAACTGTGCAGAAGACATATTTACCAAATAATTCTGAGAAAATATAAATTTATCTATTTATTGCAAAGGTGTTTTACTCCACTTTCAACAATACTTCAGTTGCATAAAGGCATTTCCTTGGTATTGTACCAGTACATGTACTACTGGTATTACTGGTATTATATATCTTTAAACTGATGCCTCAGTCGTAATGCTGTCCTTGCAACCTTGAGTGCCCAGGAAGGAAGCCATTAACAGCATTCAAAAAATCTTTGGTATAACCCGACCAGGGATCGAACCTTTGTCTTCCTCTCCTGATGCAGACGGTCTAACCACTACAGCATGGAGACTCTCATTTTCCAACAATGTTTTCAAAGTTTAATGTAAACTTCTAATGGTCCTTCACCCTTCCCTCATACGACAATTCTGCAGCAGACCACTTTGAACGTATTTTGTCAAAACATAGGAAATCTCCATAATTGTATGGATAACTATGACAAAAAGTGGAAAACATTGTGGCAAAACGAGAAATTGCATGTTTTGTGCAATTTCTTCTTTTGTCACTATGTTTTCAAAAAGCCGTCTGCTGCAGAGGCGTCAGAAAGCGTCTGTATGAGGGAAAGGGTTAATCAGCTTTTTTTTCTCTCTTTTATCACAGATTTGTTTCAAAGCAGATGAAATTATAATATCAAGTAAACATTTAATGCAAATTCCCCTTTCCAACATAGATCTACAAGGATTTTCTGATGTCTATGCAGCCGTCGTCTGCTGCATATTTGCTGTATGTGGGATATATATATGTAAGACTTACATGTATTTTCAACAAATTTAAAGTGTATCGTTTATGCCATCTGGCATATTCTTTACCCTTTCCCACATACAAAAAAACTACAGCAGTCGACTTTAAAAACATTTATGCACAAAAAATAGAAAATATCTTTCAATGAAAGTATAAACTTTTACTATAGTTCAAAATGTTGTGACAAAAGAAGAAATAGCTCATTACAAGCACCTAAACGTGTCTATATGTGGGAAAGTGTTAAGAAAGGGGAAAAAAACAACACTTTATTGGAAATACATGTACATAATACAGAATCAAGTCAATATTAGTACTAACCATATCAATAAGCGCCTTGATCTGTGGTTCATATGACTGTAGAGACAGGTACCCGGACTTAGTGACCACCTCCTCATCCAGGCCAGGGTCCGGAACTTTCCGAGAAGTCAGTGTGTCAGTCAGATAATCATCTGGTAGCTCATCTGTAACTGACAGGGTTTGATCTTCGGTAGGGGGGATTTGGTCAGACTCCTGTACAGGGACCTCTGTAACCATCTCCTGTTGTTGTAGTGGCTGTTGTCCAGAGTTTAACACTGATTGTTGTTGCTGTTGTTGTTGCTGTTGTTGTTGTGCTTGTAACATCTCTCCGCTTTGTCTTATATCATTTTCTCTTCCCTTCGTTTCCCTTTCCTTTTCTTCTTTATTATTTTGATTGTCAACGTTACCATTTTGACCTTGACCTGTTTGACCTTCAGTTGTTAGACCTTCAGTTGTTAGACCTTCAGTTGTTAGACCTTCAGTTGTTAGACCTTCAGTTGTTAGACCTTTAGTTGTATGACCTTCAGTTGTTTGACCTTCAGTTGTAAGACCTTCAGTTGTTAGACCTTCATTTGTTTGAGCTTCAGTTGTTAGACCTTCAGTTGTTGGAGCTTCAGTTGTTTGACCTTGACCTGTTTTACCTTCCTGAGTTTGTGTATCAACACTAGCACCAGTAAAGGAGGAGGCATCAGTGGATAGCGGTTTTCTTGAGACAAAATTACCGGGTTGGTATTGGTTCTGGTCAAGTGAGGGCTGTACTTGCTCCTTAACGATATCACTGACCACCGTAACATTCTCCACGGATCCTTCCGTCTGGACCTCTATACCAGAACTGAAAGATTTCATAGAATGTGTGCTGGATAAATCTTCCACAGATGGAGTCACATAGTTGAAAGATGTTCCCAAAACCTGAACCTTTTCACTGGTTTGGCTGTCCAATACAGACTGGCCTTCCCGTACTGAGGTTGGATCCAGATTCACACTATTTTGACCTTGAACTTGATCTACAGTTAAGCCACCTTGGTTGGCATTATTAAATTCAGGTGATTCTGCGGTATGGACTTGTTCTCTGGTTTGTTGGTTGTTAATTTCAGCAGGTACTGTTGTGTGTACATGAGCATGGTCTGTAGCTGTAGGCTGTATATCTGTCACTGTTTTACTCAGTGTTTGCAAAATTTGCGTTGTTGACGGCTGATCCTCGAAATATTCAGCAGGAAACAATGTCCCATCAATCATCAACCCTGCAGAAGGAACACTGCCTGTATCACTATCTGCAGGTGTTGTCTCAACTTTTGTGAAGTCTGTATTTCCTGCTAACACAGAGGTCCCATCTATCACAGTTCTCTTGTCATCAGATAAAGATTGAGCTGTAACATCTAATCCAGGTGTAAGTGCATCTGTCCTCGGTTCAGGTGTACCCAGTGCAGGCATACTATCAAAGCTAGTTTGTACACTCTCCTTGACACCTTCATACAGTGGAGTTTCATTAATCACTGATGTAGTAGATACATCATGGCCAGTTTTGCCCTGTGTTGTGGGTTCGTAGTTGTCTACTGGAATGACAGTGCCATCAATCTGAGTCTGGTATTCTTTAACCTGTGACTGGGGAATTCCGCCTGTCTGTGCAGCTGATGGTTGTGAGTTCAACAACTCTGAAGGGACAGTGTCAACCACTTCAAGGGATGTGGCCTTATCTCTCAATGTTTCTGTTTCTGTGTGGCCAAATTGATTATCATCCTTAGTTTCTGCTTCATGTACTTTATTTGGTTCAGATTTATTTTCAGGTGGAAAATCACCAGGTTTCTCTGTTACTTGATTCTTAGAGGCTGGTAAAGAATTGGCCATTTGTTCCATTTCATTTATCAGAGAATCATCAGGACGAGTTTCATGTTTTTCTTGCACTTCCCCATTATCATTTACAAACTTCAGCAAATCATCATCAATATTCTTTGTTTCATCAGCATTTTTGACTCCATCATTGGCTGTTTCTTGCTTTGGTTCTAGCTCCATAGCTTTGATGTTCTCATCTTTATTGTCCATTTCCATTTCATCAGTTTTAGTGTTAGTCTTTCCTCCATTTTCATTGTGTCCATCAGATTGCTTTCCATCTTGTTTGTTTTCTTCCTTTTTACCAAATGGACTGATAATCGCTGAAATATATTGAATAATAATTAACCTTACAGATAATGTTAGACAGCTTAACAGCAGACTACTTTTGAAACCATTGTTATATTTTTGAGTAATTTCTAAGTGCTTTCAATGCTTTTCAATGCTTTTAAATCTGTTTAAACCCTTTCCCACAAAAAAAAATTCTGCAGCAAACGACTTTGAAAGTATAGTGACAAAAACCTGAAAAATCTCCATAAAAGATAGCTTAATAGTAAAATGAGCAATTTCACCTTTGGCCACAATGTTTTCAAAAGTCGTCTGCTGCTATTGTGTCAAAATGTGTCTGCAGGATAGAAAAGGTTAACTTCACTAGATATGACACTTTATTTCACATAATTTGTTTGTTTGTTTGGAGTTTAACGCCGCTTTCAACAGCTTTGGTCATATCACGGCGGTCAGTGCACCTACCCATGTTTTCCTGGCTTTCCCACACCAGTACTTACACAACATTCTTTCGAAGCCACTGACTACTTTCTCACATAGATCAGAGGTGAGAGGCAATGGAAAACATCGCCCGAAAGAATGTCGCCGCAACCGGGTATCGAACCCGTGACCTCCAGATCACGAGTCAGATACGCTATTATTTCACATAAGATAAATGGCTACTTTGTCTTAGCTGAGTATGATCAAATAAGACATTTTGATAATAAAATATGTTCTATCTTCACCAGAAATAGTTACAAGTCATACTTTCAAAAGAGTGAACGAATGTTAGGTGAAATTAGATTGATTGTAATAATTCCAATGATGATAAATCATGTTATTATATCGCTTCTAAGACAAATTATTTTAAAAAAATATTGTAAATATGGGATTACATCCTTTTGATTTCAACCTGTTTACACATACAATAATACTGCAGCAAACTTTGAAAAATATCTGGGCAAAGCTTTGAAAAATCTCTATAAATGACAGTATATAATAATTATTGAATAGCGTTGAAAACATTATGGCAAAAGGAGAAATTACTCCCCATGAGTAAATTTCCTTTAGACAGAATGGTTTCAAAGTTGTCTGCAGCAGTTGCATCTTAACCCTTCCCTTCATATAGACGCTTTCTGACGCCTCTGCAGCAGACGGCTTTTTGAAAACATAGTGAAAAAGGAGAAATTGCACAAAACGTGCAATTTCTCCTTTTGCCACAATGTTTTCCACTTTTTGTCATAGGTTATCCATTCAATTATGGAGATTTTCTATGTTTTGACAAAATACGTTCAAAGTCGTCTGCTGCAGAATTGCCGTATGAGGGAAAGGGTTAATGAGTCAACATGTGGAAAAGGTTTAAGTTACATCATCAGAACTGTCACTATGATGACATCATAAACCATGGTGTGGAATATATATAGGATCTGACATGAGTTGTCGTTTCATATAAAGTTTTAATAAATGAGTTCAAGAAATTTGTTAGTTTAATAACAAATATCTTGGACAAGTTTAATAAAAACTTATGAAATGAGAATGAATGATTCTTTTTATCACATGACGAAACAGTAAAAGAAAATCTGACAGGTTTTCGAGGTCAGAAAATATAGTCAATGAACTGTTAACTAATCATCCATAAAATACTTTTATGACCGATAATGGTCCCTTTACCTTGTCCATCTATCGTGACGTTTGTGTTTACCGGATACAAATTATCAGCCATTTTGTAAACATTAGCGGATGATTACAAAAATAGTGATTTGGTCATGTTATATTACACATGTTACATATTATAGGTTATTGACCCTGTACTGTGAAATCATCATTGGACCGAGTTCTAGGGTTGATGTTGCCGAGCTTGCGAGGCTACGTTCGCCAAAGAACGAGGTCCAACGATGATTTCACAGTACAGGGTCAATAACCTTTTTATTGCATACTTTCATATTATAAACTATTTGGTTTACACTGGATTTTTTTTTTTTATCTAGAGATGATATTAAAATCAGATTACGAAATCGAAACAAACTGTTTGTTTACATAAGATGTCATTTTGTTGCAGATGCCGTTTTCAAAGTTGAATTATGACGGTGACATTATTGTTTTAATTGACGTCATGCACATGCATGACCAACATTTTAGACGCACATGCCATGTAACAGTATACTGTTATCCGGTCAAAAACGTACTATTACATGAGGTAGTAAGAAATTGTCCATGATCAGTATATGAGAATTTAACATTACAAAGTCACATATCTTCAATGCAAATTGAACGGGACAATATGAAAGTATGCAATAAAAAGAAATATGTAATGGGTAAATTAGATCGGATACAAGCATTGTCGTGTGATAAATAGGGATATTTTCTAGTATTTGACCTTTTAATATCAAAGAAACGTTTCTATCTCATAACTCAAAACAGTGCTCTTGAAAATAATAAAAATACTTTAAACTCCACTTGATATTGATTATCTTAAACTCATCAATATGTAAGGTAAACTTTCTAGGCAAAAATAAACCCTTTCCCATGTATGAAACATCTTCAGCAGAATTGAATAAAGTTTAAAACATTGTGGCAAAAGGAGAAATTGCTCATCATGAGTATTTTTTCTCTCTCTTTGCCACAATTTATTCACAAGTCATCTTCTGCGTGTGCGTCAAAAAGTGTCTACATGTGGAGAAGTTTTGACTATCTAGAACTTTATTAACCCTTTCCCAATTACAGACGCTTTCTGATGCCTTTGCATCTGTCGGCTTTTGAAAACATTGTGGCAAATGGAGAAATTGCTCATAATGAGCGATTTCTCATTTTGCCACAATGTTTTCAACTCATCAATAATTATACTTTCATTTAAACAGATTTTCAGTTATTTTTGCAAAGATGCTCTTAAAGTCGTCTGCTGCAGATTTGTTGTATGCGGGAAAGGGTTAATTGAATCAGTACTACAAACAAGCAATCTACGATAAGGTCATGACACAACATGCAATATGATTTACTAGATTACCCTTTAGGATAATTTCAGGGTCGTCAACTTTGAAAACATCTCGGTATACAAATGCATCATAGGGGCAAATTGGAAGAATAGATATAGAAATGAAAACAATGTAGGAAACAGAGTGAAGGCTGAAACTTTTGCAGTTTTTTCTCCTTCCCCAATGTTTTCAAATGGCGACTTAAATTGTCAGCATTAGGGTAAATATTAAACTGTAATCAAAAGCCATCACAGGACAGCATAACTTGCTTTTGAAGATTAATTGCAATCAAAAACAAAAAGCATTTTGCCAACTATGCCATCGACAAGATGGACAATGATGTCTCCCTCCACAGGGTGACAACTTAATTAAGCTCTCCAATGACATGATTGTGCAAACACAGGATCAAACATGCACTAATGTAGACTGACTATGCACACAACAAATAACACTTACTATTGACATAAACACAATTTATACAATCACTGAATAACAATTCTTAGTATATTTAATAACTTCATTTAGTAAGTATATAACTATTAACTGAAATGTGAAGAGCAGTAACTAAAAACTAAAGTTCATTCAAAAATACAGTTATTATATATTGTGCAAAACCTATAATATGTATAAATATTTAGTGAAAAAAGCTGTATCAATTAGTAACAAGATATTTTTGTCAAACACAATGCTCCCCCTGTTTAATGTTCAAGGTCACTGTAACCTTGACCTTTGAATGGATAACATCTAAATCAATAGGGTAATCTACTGATCTCGCTGCCAAGTTTGAATACTGAAGGTCCAAGCATTATCCAGTTCGACTGACTGATGGATGGAAGCATCGACAAACATGGGCATAGCCATATACCTCCTCTTATTTAACCCTTTCCCTCATATAGACGCTTTCTGACGCCTCTGCAGCAGACAGCTTTTTGAAAACATAGTGACAAAAGTGGAAATTGCACAACATGTGCAATTTCTCCTTTTGCCACTATGTTTTCCACTTTTTGTCATAGGTTATCCATTCAATTATGGAGATTTTCTATTTTTGACAAAATACGTTCAAAGTCGTCTGCTGCAGAATTGCAGTATGAGGGAAAGGGTTAAAGGACGCAGAATAAAGTATGTAGTTACAATCACTTCAACTATTTATATCAAAAACTAGAAGCATCTCTATGCTCCTTGTTTGAAAGGGATCCAGCAATATTACCATCGGGGTAATCCTGAAAAAGTCAGTGCCAAATTATTGAGCCAAAGAGTGTTCTTTATTGTTAGAAGCATAACGAGGGCTTGGCGTGAAACAGTTGTAACTAAAAACCTATTTTGAAAACCCTGGTTTAGGGGCGATTTTGACCCTTTTGTAAACAATGCAAATTTAGGTGCCATTGCTCAGAACGAGCAATGGCACCTAAATCTCCATTGTTTACCAAGAAAAATGATTTAACACTTATAAAGACTTCATGGCGAGGTAAATAACCTTGGTAACAAAATACCAATTTTAGTTACAACCGTTTCACGCCAAGCCCTCGAATTAAGGTTGTGACTCTTTTTTATAACTTGGAAGTTTTTTTCTGTTAGAGTACATGTATACTACTCTCTCGTCCAATATCTTCTACATAGAAATGTCTATTTAACATAGATTGCTTTTGAAAACAGTGCGTCAAATTGAGAAATTATGACTAATTTCAACTCGATACAAGAGGACCATGATGGTCCTATATCGCTCACCTGATTTAATCAAACTTATATGAGTCTATGAAAAATAAGTGACCCCCGGGGGAGGGATCATTTTTGGCCCCAGTGCTATAATTTGAACAATCTTGGTAGAGGTCCAATAGATGATGCTACATACCAAATATCTTTTAAACAAGAAGATTTTTAAAGTTTTTTCCCTATCTATGTAAAACAAGTGACCCAGGTGAGGGTAAGGTTAGCTAAAAAACAGTAATATTTATAAATAACAAGAGGGCCAAGATGGCCCTAAATCGATCACCTAATTGATAGTAAATTAGTAGCAAATATTTAACTGCAAATATCTGGAAATTTTTATCAGGGAGTGCAAATGAAACTGAAAGGAGTGGACACTTCTCAAGAAACAGCTTATCAGTAAAGGCCATTTATATCTTGAAATCTAACAAGAACTTTAATAAGAATGGAATTATAAAGTTTTTGTCATTTTGCACCTTTCCTGATGCCGCCTTGCTGCCCTGTTTTTCAACGAAATCAATATGGCTTCAACAGTTTATTTAGAGGGTCACTTAAGAAACATTTCTACCAAATTATCTTGCAATCGCACAAGTAGATTATGTAGGAAAAGGATTTTAAAATTTGGGTATTTTTCTCACTTTCTGATGCCGCAGCAACCAAAGTTCTCAATGGAATTTAAATCTTTGAACAATTTTGAAAGAGGACCACCAAAGGAACATTCTTGTGATGTTTTGTGGAAATTGGTCTATTGGAATGGTAGGAGTTGGTTGTCATTTGTAGCTAAAAGTTCAATTTACCCTTTTTGTGATGACCCCTGGTTGATATGATTGGGTAACCAATCAAAACGGCTTAAACAAATTAAAAAGAGGATCATTACAGTAAGATTCGTATTATATTTTCTTAAAATCAGACAAACACTTTCATAAAAATGGAATTTTCAAATTTTGTCATTTTGCCCCTTTTCTGATGCCGCCTGACTGCCATGTTTTTCGACCAATCAGTATGGCTTGAACAATTTTTATAGAGGGTCACCCAAGGAACATTTCTACCAAATTATATTTGAATCTGACAGGCAGATTCGGAGGAGAAGATTTTTAAAGTTTGGACATTTTGTCCCCTTTCTGATGCCGCAGCAACCAAAGTTCTCAATGGAATTTTAATCTTTGAACAATTTTGAAAGAGAACCACCAAAGGAACATTCCTGTGATGTTTTGTGGTAATTGGTCTATTGGAATGGTAGGAGATGGTTGTCATTTGTAGCTAAAAGTTCAATTTACCCCTTTTGTGATGACGCCTGGTTGCTATGATTGTGTAACCAATCAAAACGGCTTAAACAAATTAAAAAGAGGATCATTACAGTAAGATTCATATTATATTTTCTTTAAATCAGACAAGCATTTGCATAAAAATGGAATTTTCAAATTTTGTCATTTTGCCCCTTTTTTGATGCCGCCTAACTGCCATGTTTTTCGACCAATCAGTATGGCTTGAACAATTTTTATAGAGGGTCACCCAATGAACATTTCTACCAAATTATATTTGAATCTGACAGGCAGATTCGGAGGAGAAGATTTTTAAAGTTTGGACCTTTTGCCCCCTTTCTGATGCCGCAGCAACCAAAGTTCTCAATGGAATTTAAATCTTTGAACAACTTTGAAAGAGGCCAACCAGAGGAACAGTCCTGTGATGTTTCACGGAAATTGTCCTTGGAGTTTGGGAGGAGATGATGTTTAAAGCTGAAAGTTAACGCCGGACGGACGGACGACGGACAAAAAGTGATAGGAATAGCTCACCTGAGCCTTCGGCTCTGGTGATCTAAAAACACTGCAATCATTATATTCTATAAGATGTGAAAATTAGCTGCTAGCGCAAGTAGGAGCATTAATAAGGGGGTAACAATTAAACAGCAAATCATATACTTTATCATGATTATTCTTTAACCCTTTTCCTCATATAGACGCTTTCTGACGCCTCTGCAGCAGACAGCTTTTTGAAAACATAGTGACAAAAGAAGAAATTGCACAAAACGTGCAATTTCTCCTTTTTCCACAATGTTTTCCACTTTTTGTCATAGGTTATCCATTCAATTATAGAGATTTTCCATTTTTTGACAAAATATGTTCAAAGTCGTCTGCTGCAGAATTGTCGTATGAGGGAAAGGGTTAAACCAATCAAATTAAAAGTCACAGTAGTTATTTTCTTTTTCTTTCTAATATTTAACCCTTTCCCACATACAAGAAATCTGCAGCAGACGACTTTTAACATATTTTGTCAAAAAATGGAAAATCTTTATAATTGAATGGATAACCTGCAACTAAAAGTGGAAAATATTGTGGCAAAAGGAGAAATTGCATGTATTGTGCAATTTCTTCTTTTGTCACTATGTTTTAAAAAAGCTGCAGAGGCCTCAGAAAGCGTCTATATGAGGGAAAGGGTTAAAATCATTTACAGATGACATTTTCTTGACATGATTTTGGCAGACAGCTCACAAGGACCTTGTGGATAAAAGAGAATCAAGAAATATGAGGTATTTGCCCTGTTCCCATGTTTTGCTGTTCCATAATGTTTTTTGACTCTGCATTATGATAATTCCGTCAATGTTTTAGAATGATTTAAACATTATTTTCAAAAGCAGATACCTCCTAAGGTACAATTTTTAATTTAAAAAAAGTAAAGATTAACCCTTCCCCGCATACAACAAATCTGCAGCAGACAGCATTGGAATTATCTAGTCAAAATTATGTGAAATCTCTATAAATGAAAATATAATCATTTAACAGAGTTAAAAACATTGTGGCAAAAGGAGAAATTGCGCATTATGAGCAATTTCTCCTTTTGTCTCAATGTTTTCAAAAGTTATCTGCTGCAGATGCACCTATATGTGGGTAAGGGTTAAAAAAAGAAATAGCGGACAAATCAGTTTATTACTCCCCTTATTAACAGCTATGATGTATAACTATTATGAAGCAATGGTTAGAAACACTCAACTAAAGTGCACTGCAATTCGGTAGACAAACCTTCACCATTCAATCCACTAGGCTGATCTGCATAATCAGTTACAGGATTTATATCTGCTGGAAGTTTTGGATGATCTTGTTTATCATGTTCCATATCTCCCATCTCTTCATCACTGTCATTTGTTGCGTCATTCATTTGTTCTGTTTCACTGTGGTATTTTGCTGTGTCTGAACCAAAGGCATTGTTCCCACCATCAATGTCAATGTTCCTGCCTTCAAAGTTCCTGCTATCAAATTCATTGCTCCCGCCCTCAATGTCAAAGTTCCTGCCATCAAATTCATTGTTCCCACCATCAATGTCAATGTTCCTGCCTTCAAAGTTCCTGCCATCAAATTCATTGCTCCCGCCCTCAATGTCAAAGTTCCTGCCATCAAATTCATTGCTCCCGCCCTCAATGTCAAAGTTCTTGCCCTCAAAGTCTTTGCTTGCATCCCTTATGTCAACGTTCCTGTCCTCAAAGTCTTTGCTTGTACCCTTTATGTCAAAGTTCTTGCCCTCTAAGTCTTTGCTTGCACCCATAATGTCAAAGTTCCTACCCTCAAAGTCATTGCTCCCGTCCTCAAGGTCAATGTTAACTCCTTCAGTTCCATCATTCATTTTTTTCATTTTGTCAAAAAATGATTTGTCTGCAGGCACATTCTCCCTTCTCCAATCGCCACCTATATTTTCATTGATTGCATCTGAAGCACCCTTTGAATTACCCATGGTTTGTTCTGTTTCAGGAACATCAATTTTTTGTTTCTCTTTATTGAACTCTTTACCAACTTCAATAATAACATCATCATCTTCAGAGACTATGTTGCTTCCATCATTAAGTTTTCTGTCAGATAAGACAGATTTCTCAAACTCATCAAAAATCTTCATATCATCATCAACAGCTGTTTCACCACTTGTTTTCTCTGCATTTCCTGAAGAATCAATACTGATTCCCCCATCGGAATCATCATATCTACCATCAAACATAAAATCATGTGTATTGCCTTCTACAAAAGTTTCATAACTCTCAACATCTTCTCTATCACGTTCATCACCATCATCTTCATCCTCATACCCATCAGCAATAAAAGGCTTTACATCTTCCCCACTGTCCTGCGTTAAATCTAAACTTTTCCGATTTTTAGTTTTATCATTGTTCTCAATATTATTAGGATCTGTACCTACTGACTTGTTCTGTATTTCATTTAATGTTTTATGATCTTCGCTTTCATCGATAACTTCAGGTTTTACATTTTCTGTGCTGCCTAGCTTTTTAACTACAATATTCTGATTGAAAGTATTATCTCCATAGTCAATATCCTCAGGTTTTACTTCTGTGGTGTCTAGCTTTGTATCTTCAATGTTCTGACCTACAGTTTTAACACCATTATCAACATATTTTGGTTTAACATCTGTGGTGTTTAGCTTTGTAAAATCAATATTCTGATGTATGTTTTTATCTCCATTATCAATATCTTCAGGTTTTACATCTGTGCTGTCTAGCTTTGTATCTTTAATGTTCTGATCTACAGTATTATCTCCTTTATCAACATCTTTATGTTTTAAATCTGTGCTGTCTAGTTTCGTATCTTCAATGTTCTGATTTACAATATTATCTTGATAGCCAATATCTTCAAGTTTTACATCTGTGCTGTCTAGCTTTGTATCTTTAATGTTCTGTTCTAAAGTATTATCTCCATTATCAACATCTTCAGGTTTTAAATCTGTGCTGTCTACTTTTGTATCTGCAATGCTCTGATCTACAATATTATCTTGATAGCCAATATCTTTAAGTTTTACATCTGTGCTGTCTAGCTTTGTATCTTCAATATGCTGATCTACAATATTATCTCCATAATCAACATCTTCAGGTTTTAAATCTGTGCCGTCTAGTTTTGTATCTTTAATGGTCTGATCTACAATATTATCTTGATAGCCAATATCTTCCAGTTTTACACCTGTGCTGTCTAGCTTTGTATCTTTAATGTTCTGATCTACCGTATTATCTACATTATCAACATTTTCAGGTTTTAAATCTGTGCTGTCTAGTTTTGTATCTTCAATATTCTGATCTACAATATTATCTCCATGGTCAACATCTTCAGGTTTTAAATCTGTGCCATCTAGTTTTGTATCTTCAATGGTCTGATCTACAATATTATCTTGATAGCCAATATCTTCCAGTTTTACACCTGTGCTGTCTAGCTTTGTATCTTTAATGTTCTGATCTACCGTATTATCTCCATTATCAACATTTTCAGGTTTTAAATCTGTGCTGTCTAGTTTTGTATCTTTAATATTCTGATCTACAATATTATCTCCATTATCAACATTTTCAGGTTTTAAATCTGTGCCATCTAGTTTTGTATCTTCAATGGTCTGATCTACAATATTATCTTGATAGCCAATATCTTCCAGGTTTACACCTGTGCTGTCTAGCTTTGTATCTTCAATATTCTGATCTACAATATTATCTCCATAGTCATCATCTTCAGGTTTTAAATCTGTGCCATCTTGTTTTGTATCTTCAATGGTCTGATCTACAATATTATCTTGATAGCCAATATCTTCCAGTTTTACACCTGTGCTGTCTAGCTTTGTATCTTTAATGTTCTGATCTAGAGTATTATCTCCATTATCAACATCTTCAGGTTTTAAATCTGTGCTGTCTAGCTTTGTATCTTCAATCTTCTGATCAACAGTATTCTCTCCATTATCAAAATCTTTCAGTTTTACATTTTCTGTGCTGTCATGTTTTACATCCTTTTTCTGATCTATTGTTTAATCAAAATCAAAAGATTGTGTCAAGTTTTAATACCAAACAAGAATTACATGGCCATTAATGCATATATGTAAAAGACAAAGGCAAAATGTGTTAACCTAACAGATAAGAGAAGCTGTGTCCTATGCTCAAAATCAAAAATATTTCATCCCAAAAAATAGGATATACATGTATACATGAATAGCTTAAAATGTGATGACAGGATCCAAGTTTGAAAGCCCTAGCTCTTGATCTTTTTGAAAAAAATAAAAAAAATACATTGAGCTTAACTTTAAGTATGTTGTTAGTGCTGGTGATGGAAAAGCTACACCTTAGTCTCACATTAGCTCTTTCGTCTATGCAAGACAAAAATAGCCTTTTTACTCCTTTTTCTACATCATTTGTGTTATTATATATGGGTAACCATACACTTAACCCCTTGAAGTCTACCCAGTAATAAGCAAAACAATGTTAGTTGCCAAAAGGTACTGCATCATTTCAAACCACAAGTACGGATTGAACCCAGGACAGCCAGTTTCAAATCCCCGAAGCTAACAACTTGGTAATGCCAAATTCATAAAATTCCATTTAATTTCAAATTAAATCTTTCTCAAAAGGAAAGCTGATAAGACATCATGTTCTAAAGTAGTGGATTTAACCCTTTCTCCCATACGACAATTCTGCAGCAGACGACGACTTTGAACACATTTTGTCAAAAAATAGAAAATCTCTATAATTGAAAGGATAACCTATGACTAAAAGTGAAAAACTGACTACAAGTGGAAAACATTGTGGCAAAAGGAGAAATTGCTCGTTTTGAGCAATTTCTTCTTTTGTCACTATGTCTTCAAAAAGCTGTCTGCTGCAGAGGCGTCAGAAAGCGTCTATATGAGGGAAAGGGTTAAGTAAAACTGAATTCTATGTTAATGTACACTTATCTAAACTATTATTAATTTGGGTAAGTAAACAGTTTACAATCATAAGAAGGACAGACATTCACTACAAGAATCTAAATATGCATTATCATGAAATTTATTTTCATTTTTTCCAAAATATATAATAAAAGGTTTTTTTTTTAACTTGATACAAAACAATTTTAAACTTATTGCCATCGCAATTGCAATGCAGTTTTATCAGCTACTTATTTGATTTAAGTTATTAAATAAACACACACACACACACAGTAAAAAGGCATTGAATGAGTCATGTGAGAGTAAAAACAAACGTTGGCATTCTTAATCTGCCAAGACCAAGATCAGCCTGCAAAGACACAATCTAATCTTGCTCTTCCTTCTGTGACATTTTAAAATAAAAGCATCCTTTACGCGTGTGTAGAACCTGAAGCTATACATAATGAAGCTACAATGTGATTGATTGTTTGGTGTTTTAACACCGCTTTCAACAATATTTCAGTTATATCACAGCGTTTCTTGGGTAAGTTACCAGTTCTACTGGTCCATTTATCCTGACACCAGCCAGTCAGTCGTGATGCTAACCCCGCAACCCTGAGTGCCAAGGAGGGCAGTCACTTCTTCCATTTTTAAAGTGCTACAATGTGAATTCACATGAATAGTTTATTTTACAATACATATCACTTTGTTAGTTGAATGTTACACTAACGGATATCTTACCTTCCTTATTATCTGTAAAATCATACAAAGTAAGTCAAAAATTAAAAAAAAAATCTCTGCTTAGTGCTTACAAATAAAAACATTAAATGACAGACAACAAAACACAAAATCATCAGGCTTAAATGTGCTGAACTCAAGATTATTATATTGATAATATAGTCAATGTTTCAGTTTCATTACTGTTCAAAAGTTGTCTTGATCATTAATTTGGGATAAAATAAGAGTAATAATTTCACATTTCTGTACAATAAACATCTAAATATTGATTGTTTATGCTTCATTTTTACTGGGTAGACATACCCATTAAGTCAAATGGTGTAAATTTTCATGACTTAACAATTGACTATTTTTCAACATTTACTGCCAGAATAGTTTTTAACTATTTATTACTTACTTTGTTTTCACTAAAAGCAATATTTGCAGAAGTTTCAACATTTCAAAATTTTAATCTCCATCTGGAATTCAGCACCTTTAAAAACTATAAAAGTTTAATCTGTGCTCAATATTTGTGCTCAAGTATCTGATTTGTCAGGAGCAAATTTGTTCTCTAAATTGACAAATCAGAAGCCTTTTTTGGAGCATGGTGTTCATTTCTGAGTACTGAGAACCTTTTCAGAGTTGTTTAGTTTCGGACCCAGGTTCCTCTCAATTGTAAAGCTTATTTGCTAAAGAAAAAATTATAATATGATGTGAGTGATTCTTTAAGAAAATCAACCAGTGTGTTTGTGACAAGTGTTGATCTAACCCTTTCCCTCATATTGACGCTTTCTGACGCCTCTGCAGCAGACAGCTTTTTGAAAACATAGTGACAAAAGAAGAAATTGCACAAACGTGCAATTTCTCCTTTTGCCACAATGTTTTCCACTTTAAGTCATAGGTTATCCACTCAATTTTAGAGATTTTCTATTTTTTGACAAAATACGTTCAAAGCCGTCTGCTGCAGAATTGTCGTATGAGGGAAAGGGTTCGAGAAATCTGCAGCAGACAACTTTAGCAACATCGTGACAAAAATGTCGAAAATCTCGATAAATGAAATGGTATTTATTGAAAGGTGTTGAAAACATCGAGGAAAAAGGAGTAATTACTCATCATGAGAAATTTGTCCTTTTGCCACAAAAAGTTGTCTGAATGTGTGGGAAAGGCTTAAATCAAGTTTCTGGGAAACCTTCTATGACTTACTAGTGAACACTGCAAAGCCAGATCAAACTGCTTGAGGTGCAGGTTGATCTGGGTCTACACTGGTTGCAATTGCTACATCTGGGTTTGCTTGAACAAAGATCTTATAAATTGTGTTAAGCCCATTTTGCAAATAAACAGTAGTTTGCAACTTTTAGATTTACAATTAACTGGATTCAATTACACAGCAAAATTTTACATTACAACAGTTTACAATTTAACCACAATAGATTTCATGTTTTTCGTTGTTTATAACATGAGCACAAACATTCACATTTCATCTAACATAAGACCAGTTTTCTTTATGAAGATAATTTAAGACATGCATTTAAGATACAAGATTTTGTACAGGCAGACCAAACAAAAAAACCTATAATTCCAACGAATTGGATTTTCAGCTTGTACAGATACAAAATTTTATAGTGACAGGATAAGGATAGTTCACATTAATCAAGAACAACTTTTGTTGAAACAATATTACAAACAATAAAAAACTTATTCATATAATATAAAATGAATGGCGGTAGTAATGACCTATCTGTCTGCATTTCTCTCAATTTTGTAGAACTTTGGTTGGTTTCTATCGTTTGATTGATTGATGCTTAGAGCCGTTTTCAAAAATTTTAAGTCAAATTACTGCGGCCAGTTCATCTACTCATGCGTTTCTAGATTTCTCACAACAAACATTCAAAGCAACTAGCTGCTCTTCCACAAAGACTGATAGCCCATTTGTCAAAGACGAATGAGGCCTGTCACATTGACTTTTGTCGAAAGAATGTTGGCTGAATTGCCCCTGGATTGACAACCCGCGTCGCAACCGAGGCTCGGCTGGTTTCGAAGACACACAATGAATACTCTACTTTTCATCCACCCCCCCCTATAGTTTCCATTAGATTGGAGTCTAGAATGCAGTAATTTTTGTTATTGTTTATTGTTACTCACCATTAAACATGCTGCCAAACAGTGACCCTCCTTCATCCTGTTGACCTTGACCTTCAGGGTCATCCTCAAGGTCAGTCTCATCCAATTCTGTTTCATCTTTGGCTTGCTCAGCTTCGTCAGTACTTTTCTTTATATCAGTAGTATCATCAGGTGTTTGTTTGGAATCATCTGATGTAAAAATAATGAAGACAAGTAGAACAGATGATTAAAATGTTTGCTTCATCATACTAACTAAAATATTCAAACAACGATAAAACATGTATTATTTTTTAGTTTAAATTGATATATTTTACATTGATTGTGAGATAAACTTTCAGCTGATACAAATAATGTCTATTTCACCAACGTTAGAAGGATTACACAAAGAATCAAAAAGTTGATATGACCGACAATGGAAAATGTATCACAGATAATTAAATTGTCATAGGAATATAAATTGAGGATATTTCATGAGTGTTTATCTATTATCACTTTTATTAATCAAGTTTACTAAGATGATATGCCGCGAGCCTTGGCATATTCAGCTTAGTTAATGAGTTTATTAAAAGCGATAATAAATAAACATGAATGAGATACACTATTTATCACATAATTTATGAGGCTTAATTCGAAAAATGTACATAACGTTTACCATATTTCTACATGAAATCTGCTGGTTTTGGCACCTAAGTGACTAACGGTATGATGTCGAACTGCTGAAGTGAAGTCATTTTCAAAGTTTGGTGTCCCGCTGTAACAAAGACTTGAGCGTAAATATGGAAATGAAACAAGTAGTTTCATATGATATTTATGTAAATGGGATTTTGACACTCCTAAAGCGGGCTTTATGTGATAACATTAAAATATTTGTACATGTAATAAGTAAATGTACCTTCTACAGTAGTCTGTTTTGGGTTCACCTCTTTATTTTTATCAGCTCCTTGTTCAACAATCCCTTCAGAAGATTCACTACTTGCTGTTTTAGCTTCCTCTTTCACGTCTTTCTCTTTCTGATCCAGAATTTCATCGTTCCCTTTCTCAGCCTGGTGGGCCTCTTTTATGTTACCTTCGTCTTGTCTGTCAAATTCTTGCTCCTCATCTGCATCCTCCATGTCTTCATCTTCATCATAATCCATCCCATCTAAATCAGTTTCATCTGTAACAAAAAGATTTCACGTGTTACCACATCTTTTGTAAATTTGTCTGAGCAAACATATGGAAAGTCTCTATAAATGAAAAGTGTTATTATTGAAAAGAGTTGAAAACGTTGTGGGAAAGTGAGAAATTGCTCATAATGAGTAGTTTCTTCTTTTGCCAAAACGTTTTCAAAAGCCATCTGCTGAAGTTAAGTCGGCATGCATAAATATGTGGGAAAGGGTTAACTTATCCCGATAAAGCTATTTCTAACCCTTTCTCTTATGCAAACCACCTTTGCAGTAGAAGACTATTAAAACCATTGTGGAAAAGGGAGATCATATAGCTCAAATGAAAACAATTGTGGGTAATATAAACTATTTATCTCTCTTTTATTATTGAGGAATTAATGATTCCCAATAATTATGTGAAACAGTTGCATTTGTACCACTGACTCTGCTTTCTTGCTAGGTGCAGACGAGGCGATCTGATCATGATAATTTCTTCTTGCCATCTAGTATTCTCTAGAGTTATGATATGACCAACACATGTCCAAAGTGCTTAAATGATTGATTGATGTTTTACGCCGCTTTCAACATTTTTTCAGATATATTAAGGTGTTTCCTGGGTAAGTTACCAGAATTACTGGTCCATTTATCCTGACACCAGTCAGTCAGTCGTAATGCTTATCCACCAAGGAGGGCAGCTATTACTTCCTTTTTTAAAGTCTTTGGTATGACCTGTCCAGGGATTGAACCCCCATATGTAAAAGAGGCGGTTACATATGTTTGACCTGTTACTGTAATAACCAATTTAGTTGAAGAATAACCAAAGTTATCCGTCAGTCTCCCCTTGCTTTATAGGCAAGCAGCAGAAAAAACATTACTTTTTGTAATTTTTGTGTCAAGTAGCTTTACCCTTTTTCAAATATAGACACATTTTGATGTGTTTGCAGCAGACAACTTTGAAAACAATGCTTTAAAACTAAAAGAAATAATTAGAATATGTTAAACCTAGATGATATAAAAGTTGTCTGCAACAGATTTGTTAAATGTGGGAAAGGGTTTTAATATTGCTAAAAATTACCTTCTTCATCAATCTCATCCACAAGCTCTGTCTCATCTATTTCTATTAGGTCCTCTTTGATAACATCACCAGCTTTCATCCCATCATCAACCTTTTCATCTGTTTGACCTTCTTCCTGTTTCACATTGATTTGTTCACTTGGTGTATCTTGCTTGCCAATGGTTTTGTCAATTGTTGCTTCCTCATCACCTTCAGCCACTTCTGTGTCGTCCATCTCTGTTTCATCTTTGACTGGTTCTTTGGCAGCCTCTACTTCTTTCACTTCATTCTGTACCCGTTTAATAATTGAGAAAAAAATCATTCAACTGAACCATTCCATGATAAAGCCAACAACTGGTAAGCTAAACACATAAAAACATTTTGCAAAAGCAATCAATTTCTTCAATGACAAACTCTGTATAAAAATCATATAAATAAATATTTATATGTTACATGATTTTCTGATTCAACGCAGTTGACTATAAGATAATTAGTTAATACTTTATACCAACCATTGTACAGACGATTTCTGCAGCAGACGGCATTTGAAAACATTGTGGCAAAAGAAGAAAATGTTCATAATGAGATTTTTTACATTTTTCTTAAGATGATTTCAAAGTCGTCTGCTGCAGAATTGTAAAAGTTGTATTTGTGAAAATTAGTAATGCTTGATATCTCGCCTTGCAGACTTTTCTAATATTTGAAACTTAATAAAACTCTTCTTAACCCACATACAACAAACAACAAATAGGCAGCAAACGACTTCGAAAACATATTGGCAAAACTAAGGAAAATATAATTGGAAGTATAATTATTGAAAAAAACAAAAAAACGTCTGCTGCAGAGGCATCAGAAAGCGGCTATATGAAGGAAAGGGTTAAGATGCTTTTGCAGCAGACAACTTTTTAAAAAAGATAGTGGGGAAAGGAGACATTGCTTAAATCTAAGCAACTTCTCCATTTTACACAATGTTTTCATCTCTGTAAAATAATAATACTACCAATTACATTTATTTTAACCAATCTTTTTAACCCTTTCAGAAAGTGTCTGTTGGTAAGAATGGGTTTAAACATTTGTCAGCTGCAGAACAATCAAATGTCACCTGTACCAGGTTAACCCTTTCCCACATATAGACGCTTTTCAGGCCTCTGCAGCAGATGACTTTTGAAAACATTGTGACAAAAGGATAAATTTCTCAAAACAAGTAATTTCTACTTTTGCCAAAATGTTTTCAATTTTTTTCAGTAAATATACCCTCATGTATTTTCTATATTTTTGTCCACATGTTTCCAAAGTCCTCTGTTGAAGATTTGTTGTATTGGTAAGGGTATAGGGTCAATTCATGTGACCTTGAATGTATAACTGTTTCATATTTGTACCTGCTGATCTCCATGAGTGTCATCTCCAAGTTCCGTCTCATCCACATCATCAGGTCTATCTACCAGTATTTCCTGAATAGAATATTTGTACAGAGTTCAGACCCATACAAAGAAAAGGTGTGCGTATGTATTCAATTCTTAATATTTTATGCCTTAACCCTTTCCCACTTATAGACACATTCTGATGCCTAGGAAGCAGACAACTTTTGAAATCACAGTCATTTGCCGCAGTGTTTTCAACTTTATTTAATTATAAATTATATGAATTTTTTCACATTTTTGCAAATATTTTTTCAAAGTTGTCTGCTGCAGATTAGCTGTAAGTAGGAAAGGGTTAAAATCTTGACCATTAACCCTTTCCCACATACAGACCCTTTCTGATGCCTCTGCAGCAGACGACATTTGAAAACATTGTGACAGAAGAAGAAATTGCTCATTATGAGAAATTTCTCCTTTTGGCACAATGTTTTCTTTCACCTCTATTTAATAATTACCGCATACTTTCCTTTAACCCTTTCCTTCATACAACAATTCTGCAGCAGACGACTTTGAACATATTTTGTCAAAAAATAGAAAATCTCTATAATTGAATGGATAACCTATGACCAAAAGTGGAGAACATTGTGGCAAAAGGAGAAATTGCTCGTTTTGAGCAATTTCTTCTTTTGTCACTATGTTTTCAAAAGCCGTCTGCTGAAGAGGCGTCAGAAAGCGTCTATATGTCTGCTGCAGATATGTTGTATTGGGGAAATTGATTGTTTGGTGTTTTTGTCGCTTTCAACAATTTTTCAGTTATATCACAGCATTTCCGGGGTAAGTTACGAGTACAACTGGTACATTTATCCCAACACCAGCTTGTCAGTCGTAATGCTAACCCCGCAACCCTGAGCACCAGAAAGAGCAGCCATTACTACCATTTTTAAAGTATTTGGTATGACCCGGCTGAGAATTGAACACAAGACCTCCCACACCGAGGCGGACGCTCTACCACTACACCATGTCCAGGTCTCTTCCCTTTGTTTTCACAACCTAAAGGATCATAATAAATTAACCATTCCTTTATATGCACATGAATTTTGATGTGTTTGTGGCAATCCTTTAGCTACAATGTTTTAAAAAGCTGTCTGCTGCAGATGCGTCAAAATGGGTCTTGCATGTTGGAAAGGATTAAACTTGTTCCCGATATGAAAACATCTGATGACTCCTCAGGTAACGAAATCTCCCGCCCAAAAAATTCAAAACAGAAAATTATAAACATTACAGCAGATGCTCAAACATACTATGTCATATCATGAAATACCGAAATGCTATTTTCAAATGTTGTCTGCTTTGAAAAAGTATCAGGAAAGTAAACCCAGCATCGAATTTTGATGCCGAGGTGTGAAAATGATGGGAGGTATTGCATCATTTGCTCACTTTCTACTTTTCTTACAACGATTTCCAAGGTTTTCTGCTACAGAAAGAGTCAAGTGTTTCAGGAGAAGGACCAATCAGTAACAATTTTTATTTGTTAGATTGTTTACATTGTCAAAATACAAACAAAATGACATAGTATATATAATTTAACATAAATGCATAAGGAAAAGGCAAATTTGACAGTTGAAAACATTGAGGGAAAGGGAATAATTGCTCATTTCAAGTAAATCCACCCATCCTACAGCATTTTAAAAGTTGTCCGCAGTAAAGACACCTCAACTCATTTGTATAAAGCAGTGGATTAGGTGCTATTTAACCTTTTCCGACAAATTCGAGCAGACCACTTTGAAAACATTTCGTCAAAAATATGAAAGAACGGTTATGGATGAAGTTGTAAACTTTGTTTTAATTCAACAGTCTTTCAGCTATATCATCGCATTTCTTGGTTAACCCTTTCTCTCAAACGAAAATTCTGCTGCAGATGACTTCGAACATATTTTGTCAAAAAATAGAAAATCTCTATAATTGAATGGATAACCTATGATGAAAAGTGGAAAACATTGTGTCAAAAGGAGAAATTGCACGTTTTGTGCAATTTCTTCTTTTGTCACTATGTTTTCAAAAAGCTGTCTGCTGCAGAGGCATCAGAAAGCGTCTATATGAGGGAAAGGGTTAAGTTACGAATACTACTGGTCCGTTTATTCTTACAACAACAAGGAGGGAAAGCCATTACTACCATTTCTTAAGTCTTAGAAAGTGTCTGTATGTGGGAAAGAGTATACTCACTGTTTTGTCCAATACACTGGAACCACTTGTTTGCTGAGCTGCTTGCTTAGGCTCCTCAGCTTGTTTGTTGGAGGCTTGATTATGTGCAGGGGGTTGATTTACTGGTGGAGGTACTATTTCTTGGGTGGTTGTGGGTGGGGGTTGTTGGGTTTGTGTGGATTGGGCAGCTGGTTGAGAAGGTGGGGGCGGTTGGGTATTTCCCTTCCCCATGATTCTATCCTCTAATGGTATGTGTGCCTGTAATGTTTCACAGTTTATATTCTCAGAACTTGTAGAATTGTTATAATACTTAACAGATGAATATATCATAATATCACACATAAACATCTCTGCACAAAATTCTTACTCAGGTAAGTATTCAAATATGTTCAGAAATTATAAATTATTATTAGAAAATTAAAAGAAAAATTGCCATTTCTATGCAGGCAGTATTGTTCTTTCTTCTTTTATTAAGGCCTTGCCTCTATAGATTGTCTTTTAATTTTGGTTTGCCGAAGCAAAAAATATACTTTCAATACTTTATGAGTTTTTGACTGGGGAAAACACTTTTTCTTTCCGTAACCCTTTCCAGCAAAAAACAAATCTGCAGCAGATGACTTTGAAATTATCGAGGCAAAAATAAATGAAAGTATAATTATTGAAAAGGTTGAAAACATTGTAGTAAAAGGAGCAATTGCTTATCATAAGCTCCTTCTCTTCTTGCAACAATTTCTGCAAAAGGGAAAAGGTTAATCATTTTGCTATCACTATTCCATGAGGTTTAAATGTAATTTATCACATTTAGCTACTTATCCCAATTTTGTATACCCTGGTACAACAGGACAAAGGATGAGGATAGGTGTAGTCTATTGATCAGAGGTGTAGATAAAAGAATTATTTCTTGGTGTTAACCCTTTCCCTCATATAGATGCTTTCTGACGCCTTTGCAGCAGACGGTTTTTTGAAAACATAGTGACAAAAGAAGAAATTGCTCAAAACGAGCAATTTATCCTTTTGCCACAATTTTTTTCTACTTTTAGTCATAGGTTATCCATTCAATTATAGAGATTTTCCATTTTTTGACAAAATATGTTCAAAGTCGTCTGCTGCAGAATGGTTGTATGAGGCAAAGCCCGTAAAGGGTTAAACAAGCTCAGTGGTGCACATGCAAGATGGAAGTACTATCTAAGTTAACTACCGTCATATTGCTAATTAACACTTTCTAACATACAACACATCTGCAGCTTTTAGATTGATTGGGGTTTAACACAGTTTTAAAAAAAAATTAAGTCAATGTTTCCTGGTTTTCTCACACCACTACTCCAAAAAACAGATCTTCCAAGCAATTCACAAATCTGCAGCAGACAACTTTGAAAACTTCTAACCAAAAATATCTACAAATGAAAGTGCAATTATTGTATATATAGTTGAAAACATTGGGGCAAAAGTAGAAATTGTTTTCAACTTTTTTCAGTAATATATATACTATTATAGAGATTTTCTATCTTATTTAGAAGACATTTTCAAAGTCGTCTGCTGCAGGTTTGCTGTATGTGGGAAAGGGTTAAGCTATTGTGGGACAAGGATCTGTCAAATGGCCCCTATCTTGGCCTCTGTTGATATACCAAGTTCAAGGTCACTTTATTAGCGTAACATTTTACATGTTGGTGCTATGTAATACATAAGAAAGAAAATACATACATTGGTAAAGATGAAATAAATGGCATGCATCGTGTGATACATAAATATTTTGTTACATTCTTAAACTTACCTCGGTCTCCGCTTCAATCTGGGGGTTTGGTACGACAACTTTGTACTCCCGAACAAAGGATCTCGGGAAGTAGCCATACCTGTCATTCAACTGTATAAATAGATTAGGTTAAATTAACCCTTTCCCTCATGTAAACGCTTTCTGAAACCTATGAAGCAGACGACTTTTAAAAACGTTGTGACAAAATTGCTCAAAACGAACAATTTCTTATTTTGACACAAGGTTTTCAACTCTTTTCAATAAGTATGTACGGAGATTTTCCATGCTATTGTTGAGATGTTTTCAAAATCAGATTTGTTGTATGTGGGAAAGGATTAAGAAATAATACTATTAACTTTAAGACATTTTTTTATAATGTTTGTTTGGGACTTTTTAACACAGGGTATTTCCTTATTTATTTATTTTCAAATATGTATTTCTAACAACAATAACAACAATTTGCATTATAAAATACAAAGTTGACTGTAGTTTTTGAAACTAAATAATGACATACTTAGAAGCAAATCATTTTAAAGATAATTTGTGTTGTATTTTTTGACTCTTTGAATGATTCCATTTTACCTTGCCCATAAATTATGCAGAATCATTTTAACAAATTGCAAACAAATTTAGAAATCATTTTTGCAAAACGAGACAAGAATAATTCATAGTGAGTAATTTACCACGTTTTCAACTCAATTAAAAAATAACACTTTTATAAGAGAGATTTTTGTCCTTTTCCAACTTCATTTGTTGTATGTGGGAAAGGATGTTTAATTTAAATATAGGTTTTCACCATGCCTTTGTTTAACCCTTTCCCTCATAAGACAATTCTGCAGCAGATGACTTTGAACGTATTTTGTCAAAACATAGAAAATCTCCACAATTGAATGGATAACCTATGACAAAAAGTGGAAAACATTGTGGCAAAAGGAGAAATTGCACGTTTTGTGCAATTTCTTCTTTTGTCACTATGATTGCAAAAAGCCGTCTGCTGCAGAGGCGTCAGAAAGCATCTATATGAGGAAAAGGGTCAACATCTCATTTCTCTTTTATTCATATGAAATTTAAGTAAGGATCTCTTTAAGATTTAATTGATTAATATCGATATAAGATCTGGTTATATGTGTATCAGCATGTAGGGACCCAATCCTCAAGTTTTATCTATAGCATACATACCTTTCCTCCCCACAAGTCTTGTCTTGTTCCCGCTGATTTACTGTAAATATCTATAATTTCACCTCTTTCAAATGCCAAGAAAGCTGGATCTCTAGGTTTATGTCTGGCCAAAGTCCTAGCTTTTGAAAGTATAGCTGCAAAACAAATTCAAGTCTGTATTTAAAAAACTGTCCCGTTGATGATTGTGTCATTTAATAATGATAACAGTTTCATCCAAGCTATATAATCAAGACTTTTCCACAAAAAATACCCCAATAGTGTCTTTACATGCATGCAATGATGTATACGCAGTCCCAATCATTTGCAGCCAATGCTTTTTGAAAACATTGAGGCAAAAGATAATTTAAGGATATATCGATCATAAAAATTAAGCTAAATAGCAATGAAATACTACCCTTACTGCACTGTTCAACTTTTTGTCTATGTGTTTAATTAAAAAAGTTAACGTGATTCAATTTCTCAAACTAAAAAAATAAACATTTGGTGACAATGGGACTCCACAGCATAGCCCTGAAACTGCTGTAGATTATTGTTCGCAGGAAAGGGTAAACAGTTTCCTTTCAATTTAAGAGTAAAGACAGGTGACATTTGACACCTCTGCTGCAGACGAAATTTTAAAACAAGAGATTGATTGATTGATTGGCATTTAACACAGTTTTCAACAAGTTTAGTCATATCATGTCAGCCAGTTCACCTACGGTGAGTAAACCATGTGTTTACCGTCTTTCTCACATCAGATTTTCCAAGCAACTGGCTGCCTTTCCAGCAAGACTAAGCCCAATGGTGGAAGACGAATGATGCTAGCCACAGTGACCTTTGTCAACCGTCGGGAACAATGTTGGCTGAGCTTGGGTTCAAACTCACAACATCTTGAGTGAGTCAATCATTGACAGCCCATGTCGCTACTGGCTTATCTCCCGGGGCTCGTCTAAGAGACAAGTATACTTTTTTGGAAACAAAGAAGATGACGACAGGTGCTGTGGTAGTTGGTGAACTCAAATTAATCAAACCAAGTAGTTACAATAAAACATAGCCATGCATAGCATTTACACATAAGATTTAACACAATTTTTTCTTAATAATGATGTTTTTGTTACAGTTGAAACTGACCAGGCAAAACCACTAAGCCGCTAGTTACAAATAACTTACAAAGTTAAATAGTTTTTATTCAGATAAAAATATTTGGCAAGAGCACTCACGTTTACGCATGATACTTCTTTTGAAACCTATTTAGTCATGAATATACATTACCATGCTCAAGGCGTCACAGAAAGTATACCATATAATTATTACACTACAATGATATATCTGTTCTTTAATGCGTGACTGCTCAGTTTTAAGCAGACATGCATGTGCATTTTTGTCTTCCTGAAGAGAACCAGTACTTGATTTCTTCTTGAGTGGCAGAAACTTTATAGCACATCAGACATTTCCGAAACTTGGATTTGACCTCCAGAATTCTGCTATGGTTGACAGTTCACACCATACACAGTCTCGGAGGACTAGATCAGGAGGAGTGAACTGGTCTCTTCCCATCCATATCTCTTATGACTCCACTTAACCCTTTGTTGTGGGTACTCAAAAGAATCGTCTCACTGAGACGATTCTTTTGATTTTGAGTACCCACAACATAGGGTTTGAGGGTCAAACAAGGATTTGGGGATGTGAAATACTCTTCTAATCTAGGGCTCTGCAGTCTTCCCATCCTTATTATGATGACAGGTCCCTGGTAACCTAATAACCCTGATCTGGTAACATTTGGGAGGGATGAACTTTAGTTACATAGATAACAACATACTTTGGCATTCACGATCTGCACACAGTCTCTTGTCCGATATTTTATCGGCCGTCACAACGACCAAAATCGAAATGAGGATACTGCCCACAAGAGTTATAGTGGCTATAGGACACCTTGTCCTCTTCATTGTTATTTTACTATGTACACGTCAGCTTCAAACATCAATAGTTCTCCATCTTTTTTTGCGATTGTGAGAGTAGCGTCCCTTAGCCGCAAAAGTTGGCGTTCGCGTAAAATATAAAAAAAACATGAAAATTACACCGAAGTATAACGTACGATAACTCTAAGGGCAAATCATGGCATCTCGTCGTGTAGCAAAAGGAGCTAAGAAACTTGGTCAGATTAAGATAGAACATCCATCATATTTAAATACCAACATTCCCGCAGCGAAAGCAACTCCCTCACCACCTTTAGGTCCTCAAGTTGGACAGGTATAGTATGACACCAAAGTTCTATGTGTTGAACAATATTTCTCATCAATTCGTGCATTCCCTATCTTTTGGTATAATTCTCAAAAGTTAACAATCTAAAGTACTTGAATTTCAACTTTTATGAAAGTGCTTGAAAACTCGATGGGGAATACGAATTATCATGGGTCGAGAACTTATACACAATTGGAGAGAGTGCATGTAAGCGGCTCTGTTAGTTTAGTCGGTAGAGAATAATATTGGCCCTTAAAGGGAGACGTCCTGCTTTCGAGCCCTAGACTGGCTGCATGTGTTCCTCACCTTGACTTGTGACATTGGCAATTTGGAACCTAACGTGATGCCATGACAGCACTGCCTGGTCAGCGTTACAGCACTTGCAGTGTACAAATTATAATATGACATCCTTGGCACTCCCAGTCTGGTGTTCCGAAATTCAAGGACGAAATTCCAGTTAAGCAGGCATTATGTTGCGGGTCAAGCTTATACACAATTGGAGAGAGTGCATGTAACCAAGCGGCCTAGTTAGATCAAATTTTTCCTTGAAAGCGAATATTGGGTTCAAGCCCCGGACTGGCTGCATGTTTTTCTCACCTTTTGACAATTGCAATTTCTCCTCTTACTTTAACTTAATCTGTTTCTGATGAACGGAAACGGTCAATGAACATTTATTTTTGTACTAGTACAGTCAGCATGAGGTAACTCACATTTGGAACCAACTCATAACCCCATATTTTGGCTGTATTTTTTACCATGTCCGAGTGGTTCGCCTTTGGGAAAAATCATCCGGGCCGTTCATTTTGGAGTGCCTTTTGGTACAGCACATTTCCTAGTCTAATGAATAAGTGTACAAGTGTAGCCATAAACTGAAGAACCCTTTGCCTCATATAGACACTTTCTGACGCCTCTGCAGCAGACAGCTTTTTGAAAACATAGTGACAAAAGAAGAAATTGCTCGATAAGAGCAATTTCTCCTTTTGACACAATGTTTTCCACTTTTCGACATAGGTTATCCTTTCAATTATAGAGATTTTCTATTTGTTGACAAAATATGTTCAAAGTCGTCTGCTGCAAAATTGTCATATGAGGGAAAGGGTTAAAAAAACCAATAAAACAAATGAACCAAGTCCCTGTCCAATTTGGTTTCTGTACTTCATTTAATATTTAGCAACTATTTTTGAATTGCATTGTATCTTGTTTTAATTTGATGAAAACACAATCATTTATGCTTATGTCTTTGTCATATTTAAACAAAGGATCAGGTTATTACTGTCAAGCAGAGATCCAGATAAGGAGGTGTATACATGTATAGCCCTTTTCCCTACAATATATTTCTTATCATCCAATCAAACCATATCGTGGGTTCTCAAAAGAATCGTCTCAATGAGACGATTCTTTTGAGTTCCCGCAACATAGGGTTATACAGTCAAATAAAGATTTTAGAACATGCAAAACGCATCTTATCTCGAGCTAAATTTGTATTTATGGTTTATTGGGTTTTAACGCCGTTTTCAACATTATTTCAGTTATATCACTTGCGACAGTTCACTTATTCATGATCCCTGGGTAAACAAACCAGTTCTAGGCTAGAAAATGTGCCTTGCCCAAGTGCACTCCACCATGACCGTAGTGCCGCGACTGGGGATCGAGAACCCGGGACACCCGGTTTCAAATCCCCAACGCTCGACCACGGCGGATTCCGAAAGCTAAATTTACTTTCAGAGAAATATTCAGATTGGACCATTTGTAAAACAGTTTAATGAGATTACTAAACACATCAAACCTGGGATTCCCATTCCAACGCGGATCAAATGTAATGTAAGTAACTAGACTGCAGGACCAATCTGGGTTTATATTGTTGTTAACCCTTTCCGTTGTATGAAAAATCTGCAGCAGACGACTTTGAACATATTTTGTCAAAAAATATGAAATCTCGATAAATGAATGGATAACCTATGATTACAAATGGAACACATTGTGGCAAAAGGAGAAATAGCTTGTTTTGAGCAATTTCTTCTTTTGTCACTATGTTTTCAAAAAGCTGCTTGCTGCAGAGGCGTCAGAAAGCATCTATACGAGGGAAAGGGTTAAACCTTTTGCCACATGACATTGTACACTAATTTGAAAGATATGTAGTAGACGACTCAGACTCTTGAAAAAAACGTCTGCAACTTCAAATAATACCTCATACATATGCGGGCCAGGCTGATCTACAGCCAAGTAGTGCCTATTTATAAAACTGTGTTTGCCTAAAAATGATTGTATACCTTCATAAGACTGTTATAACTATGTGACAATGAGTTTAAATTCATTGTTATTATGTAAAGGATGCACCGAAAATTGTTTGATCTGATCATTTTTGGTACTTTGACTTTGTCCGACAGTTAAAAAAAAAGTAATGTGGATTGAAGAATCAGATTTTTGCCCAACTCCATTGTGCAAAATGACAGGAATTATTTTTAAAGACTTATTTCTTTCATATAATATTATAATACTGTACTCCTAATTTCTAGCGCACATGAGCTTGTAGTGTTCAATATGAACTTTTCTGATAACTCACCGTCCGTCAACAATTTTTTAAAGGACATCTCCTCATATACCACTGGGTCAATTTCATTTAAACTTTGCATAACTGATCATGTCATTATGGTCCTCAGCCAATTTGGATCAAATGAATTACGGTTGCCATGGCAACAGAGTGGAAAATCTTTAAGAATCTTCTCTGAAACTGGGTCAGAATTCAAAAATAATTTGGTACACATGATCCTGTGGTGACCCTCCACATCAAATAGCTAAAATGAAGTATTTTCTTCAAAAAATGAGACCCTGGAGGGGTTGGGGTAGTTTTTCCTTGTAACTATAGGCTTTATAGTAACTTAAAAATTCTTCTCTTAAAACATGGCAACAAAGTGGAACATCTTTAAGAATCTTCTCCTCTGAAACTGCGTCAGAATTCAAAGTTAATTGGTACAAATGATCATCTGGTTACCCTCCATCAAATAAGCTAAAATGAAGACTGTCCTTAGAAAAAATGAGACAACAAACAAAGGTCACTGACTTTTTTGTGTCCATTTTGAAAGCAATGAACATGAAGAAATACAATAAATCCATATTTTTTTTTTATAATAGGCAAATTGTTTATTTAACCCTTTTCCACATATAACAAGTCTGCAGTGAATGACTTTAAAAAAACATCTCTGTAAAATTAAAAAAAAATCTCTTTTGATAAAAGTATAATGATTGAAAACATTGTGACAAAAGGAGAAATTGCTAATAATGTAAATTCTTCTTTTGTCACAGTGTTTTCAAAAACCAACTGCTGCAAATGTGTCTATATGTGGGAAATGGTTAATTTTATGTTCTCTGTGTTTACACAGCCTGACCGGAGTTTCGACATAGTCATCCATACACCACCCACCATGTACTTCTTGAAACAAGCTGCCGGTATGAAGAGAGGATCCCCAAAAGCTAGTAAGCCTTTAGCGTTATTACCTTCATGATGATAGTGGATTCCTGTAGTAGCATAAAATTTCTTGTCTAATTATTTCCCACATACAACAAATCTGCAGCAGACGACTTTGAAAATGACTGGGGGGTGATCAGTAGATGACCCCTATTGATTTTGATGTCATCGGGTCAAAGGGCAAGGTCACTGACCTTGAACGCGAAATATTGTCCGAGTGATAACTCAACATTGCCTGCACCCATGAGCCTCAAACTTGACATGGAGGCTGGGGGTGACTAGAAGATGACCCCTATTGATTTTGAGGCCATCGGGTCAAAGGTCAAGGTCACTGACTTTGAACACGAAATCTTGTCTGAGTGATAACATTGACTGCACCCATGGCCCTCAAACTTAACATGAAGGCTGGGGGTCACCAGTAGATTTTTGGCCGGATTGCTCTAGCATTTCCGGTCTATAGATTGGCGATGTCTGTATGTCTGTCCACATTTTGGTTAAAGTTTCAGGTTGAGGCAAAATCTCAGCACTGGAAAGGGTTACAAACTTGAAACTTTGCCTGAACGTAACTAGTAACAAGTTCTATTGATTTCTATGGTTACTTTGACCTTGACCTTGGTTTGTCGATTTTCAAGGTCAAATTGCCGACAATCCAGCCTTACCGTCTTCAGTGGTTTCTTGTTATAACTCAAATTGCTCATTCAAATGTACGTCATACGTACTTATTCCCTGCTGCCAGGAGGATACATGTTTATCTGCAAATATCGGTCATCATCTCAATGTGATTAAGAACTTAGAATGAACATTGGTCATAATCTTAAAACTGACTCATAGACATCCAATGTGAAACGACAAATCTGCTGGCATTTTGGTGCAGGCATATTTTATTCAATTGTCCAAATATTCCTGTGGGGTGGGAGGGGGGGCATACTGTTTGACAATCATCTCTTGTTACTCCCCTTGTTAGTTGAAGGTTTGGGGACTATAGGTTTGGTCGATTCCGTCTGCCTGTCTGTCTGTCAGTCCCACCCGCATCTTTACCATGCCCCTAGGATTTGAAAGAAACGTAGCACCAACATTCACCATGATGAGGCGGCGTGTCCCGCACAAGACCCAGGCCTGTACCTCAAATGTCAAGGTCACACTTAGAGGTCCAAGGTCAAAATGATTACTGTTTGAAAGGATTACCTTGTCCGGCCCGCATCTTAACCATCCATTATTGGATTTCCAATAAACTTGGCACAAACATTCACCATGATGAGTCGACGTGTTATGCACAAGACCTAGGCCTGTACCTCGAATGTCAAGGTCACACTTGGAGGTCAAAGGTCAAAATAAGTACTGTTTGATAGGACTACCTTGTCCGGCCTACATCTTAACCATCCATCATAGGATTTCCATGAAACTTGGCACAAACGTTCACCATGATGAGGTGGCGTGTCATGCACAAGACCTAGGCCTGTACCTCGAATGTCAAGGTCACACTTGGAGGTCAAAGGTCAAAATTAGTACTGTTTGATAGGACTGTACCTTGTTCGGCCCGCATCTCAACCATGCATCATAGCATTTGCAAGAAACTTGGCACAAACGTTCACCATAAGGCAGCGTGTCGTGTACAAGCCCCAGGCCTGTACCTCAAAGGTCAAGGTCACACTTAGAGGTTGAAGGTCAAAATGAGTACTGTTTGATATCTTAACCATGCATCATAGTATTCCCAAGTTACTGAGCACACATGTTCACCATTATGAGGTGGCATGTGGCACACAAGACACAGGCCTGTACCTCAAAGGTCAAGGTCACACTTAGAGGTCAATGGTCCGGTAGGGGACTCTTGTATTGCTTGCAATATGACATTAACTTGTTTTGCTTGAATTACAAGGCTAGCTTAACCTTCTCCCATTTTAATGCATCTGCAGTGACGCCTTTTGAAAACAAGCAACTATTTCAGTAATTATACCTACAATAATAGAGATTATCCATTTTTTTGAGTAGGCATTTTCAAAGTCCTCTGGTTGAGATTTGCTATACGTGGGAAAGGTTTAAAAACTGAGATGTCCATAAACCTTTTTAGCTCATCTGAAGAAAAAATGCAGGGTGAGCTATTGTGGTCATCCAGCGTCCACCAGCATCCTCTGTTTGACATTTCAATATGATTTCACAGGAATCTTTTTTTGGGGTGGTCCTCTTTCAAAAGATTACACATGATTTAATTCCTGGGGTGGTCCTTTTTCAAAAGATTACACATAATTTAATTCCATGTAGAACTTTGGTAGTTGCAGCATCAGAAAGAGAAATTGTTCTCGTCCATAAGAACTGGTCTGATTAAAAACTTATTTGGAACACTTTTGTTGCTTCAGCATCAGAAAGAGGGAAAATTTACAATCTTTTTTAATTTTCTTGTATAAAAGTACTAGCCAGATTTTAAAACAAGAGGGCCAAGATGACCCTAAATCGATCACCTGATTGATAGTAAATTAGTAGAAATATCTGGGAAAAAGATCAAGGAGTGCAATTAGAACTTCAAGGAGTGAACACTTCTCAAGAAACAGCTTATAAGTAAAGGTCATTTATATCTTGAAATCTAACAAGAACTTCGATTAGAATTGAATTATAAAGTTTTTGTCATTTTGCACCTTTCTTGATCTGTTTTTAATATAAATCAATATCAATGGAGTCTGACAAGCAGATTATGGAGGAAAAGGATTTTAAAGTTTGGTCGTTTTACTCATGTTCTGATGCTGCAGCAACCAAAGTTTTACATAAAATGCAAGTCTTTGCACAATTTTGATACCTCCCAATACATTAACTGTAGTATTTGAGTTCATATTTACCTCTTCACCAATTATGATATCTTTAACAATAGTTACAAGGACAAATCATGTCATAATTGCTTGTTCACTTTCAATAACAATTTTTTATTTCCAACTTTTGAGACCAGAAATGTTGCGATTTTCCACTTCCTGTTGAAGACAACCCTTGCATAACTCTCTGCCAAGTGTTACCTCCCTTAGACCATCAATCTAATAACCATGTGTCATTTGAAGCACATTTAATTTTACTCCTTTTCTGATGCTGCTTGGTTGCTATGCCTTTCAACAAATCAATATGGCTTGACAAAGTATGTAGATGATCAATGAAAGAACATTTCTACAAAACTATCTTTAAATCAGACAAGCACTTTTATAAGGATGCTTTATTAAAGTATTGTCATTTTGCCCCTTTTTTGATGCCGCCTGACTGCCATGTTTTTCGACCAATCAGTATGGCTTGAACAATTTTTATAGAGGGTCACCCAAGGAACATTTCTACCAAATTATATTTGAATCTGACAGGCAGATTCGGAGGAGAAGATTTTTAAAGTTTGGACATTTTGTCCCCTTTCTGATGCCGCAGCAACCAAAGTTCTCAATGGAATTTAAATCTTTGAACAATTTTGAAAGAGGACCACCAAAGGAACATTCCTGTGATGTTTGGTGGAAATTGTTCTTGCGGTTCAGGAGGAGATGATGTTTAAAGCTAAAAGTTAACGACAGACGACGGACACAGAGTGATCAGAATAGCTCACCTTGAGCCTTTGGCTCTAGGTGATCTAAAAAAAAGGCACAAATGTTCCTTGGGCTTCTACCAAGATTGTTGATATTATTGAAAACTTAAAAATCATCTTGTACAAAAGCAGTGGCCTGAATGTTAAATAATTTGGCACAGATGTTCTTTGAATCACCCTCTACCAAGATTGTTGAAATTATTGTTCCAATAAAAAATATGGCCGCCATCAGATGGGGCTCGTTTTCCTGACCAGTAAAATGTATATTTTAGTGAAAACTTTAAAAATCTTCTTGTACAAAGGCACTGGCCCGATTTGATAATAATTTGGCACAAATGTTACGTGGGTGACCCTCTACCAAGAATGTTCAAATTACTCAGATCCGTTGATAAACGTGGCCACCAAGCGATAAGACTCTTTTTGATTATGTCAATATGTGTATAGGGTGAAAACTTTGAAGATTATTAAAATAGTTCTATTTCATCAAGTGAGCAATATAGGACCATCATGGTTCTCTTGTTTTGTTCTTTGCCTATAAGAAAATAAGTATCTTTAACAAAAATGGAAATAAATATTTTTTGAAGTTTTGTAAGAATCATAAAACCTATATAACATTATTTTTTTTCAGCGGAAATCATGGGAAAAGTTTCATTGAAGCATGTATACGAAATAGCAAAGATAAAAAGCCAGGACCCCCCATTTAGAAACGTTCCATTAATTGAAATTTGCAAAAAGGTGATTGGTCAGTCACATTCAGGCGGCATTGAAATCGTCAAACACTTAGATCCAGAAGAATACGGACACTTTTTAGAGGACAGAAATATGAAGGAAGAACAATTTGAAGAAGAACTACAAGAAATAAGACAGGCTAAATTACTACGATTGTGATCAGTGTTCCTTATTTTCCAACAAACTGCTAGAGAAATATCTGAAACAGAAAAGAATTTGCTATACCATCTCTTTTATCATTTTAGTTTCACTAGTTTACATGTTCTGGTGTCTTGATTCCCGTCGGATATTCCTCTAGGTGAATTAATTAGTCCAACCTGTGTTTAGAGACCACCCATGGGAAAAGAATAATCTGGTCTTTGTTCACAGGTGGTCTTTAATTACAGGGTCATTTTTGCAGAAAAAGAGTAATTATGAAATTAAAATGTGGTTGCTCAAGGGAATTGATTGCTAAACAAAGGTGGTCACTAGCACAGGTTTGACATTATACAGAAAATTCAGTATTTATCTGAGGTGCTATGTAATTTGTTGGAATAACTCATTGTTGTCAAGTTATTAGTGCAGCCTGGGATTTGGAGCCTGGTGTTCAAGGTAAAATTCTGCTTGTGTACATTTTCTAGGACTGATGACTCGTCTGATTTACTGTTTATCCGAAGATTCTTGAACTCTTTCGTGATCAGAGCAGATTTTTATGGGACTCTGATGTGTTGACTGTTCTGGAACTACACTGGATTCAATATGCTAAAGTTGATTTATTGGAACACTTTTCATTTGTGATATACAATAAATGTGTTTCTAATTTGTACATCTGATTTATTTTAGTTTTTAGCTCAACTGAGCAATAAGTGCTCCAGGTGAGGTATTGTGATTACCTTTTGTCAAATTTGCATCTTCAGTAGTGCATCATCATCAACAATTTCTTAGAACAATATCTCATCTTTAACCATTGGGTACAATTCAACCTAGTAATGTTGTTGACAAAAACTTTGAAATTATTCTCCTCAGAAACTGCTGTGGTCCGATTTCAAGAAAACTTGTCAGAATTTTACCTCAAGTGTCAACAGGCAGTTACAAATGTTGTTCAACCCTTAACCCTTTCCCTCATACTACAATTCTGCAGCAGACGGAATTGAACATATTTTGTCAAAAAATAGAAAATCTCTATTGAATAGATATCCTATGACTAAAAGTGGAAAACATTGTGGCAAAAGGAGAAATTGCTCGTTTTGAGCAATTTCTTCTTTTGTCACTATGTTTTCAAAAAGGCTGTCTGCTGCAGAGGCATCAGAAAGCGTCTATATGAGAGAAGGGGGTTAGAATTGCCACTTTGACCACTGAGAATGTCCATACAAAAGTATAAAATTTCTCATTTACCCTTTTTGCCACAAAAATAGGTTATTTACCTAACCGTCTTATAATCGAAAGGATATTTTTTTTTATAGGGTAGAAAACATTGAAGCAAATGAGGAAATTGTTAAATATGCTGCAGAGGTGTCAGTATGTAGGCAAGGATTTATAAAAGTATAATTATTGAATAGAGTTGGAAAGATTGCCATTATTTCACCTGTTATCACAGCAGTGTTGTGCCTAGAACGAGACAAGGGAACATTTTCCAACCTTAAATTACCCGTGTCCCTTAAACTTGAATCTCCCTTTTATTTAACGCTTTCCCACATACAGACGCTTTCTGACACCTCTGCAGCAGACGACTTTTGAAAACGTTGTGACAAAAGAAGAAATTGCTCAAATTAGTAATTATACCTACAATTATAGAACTTTTCTGTGTTTTTGCCTTGTAGTTTTCAAAGTCGTCTGCTGCAGATTTGTTGATTGTGGGAAAGCGTTAATAACAAATAGGGCCTAAAATCTCAAAATTGTCCCTTTGAAAATTCAAAAAATCTGCAGCAGACAACTTTGAAAACATTTTGCCCAAATTATGCAAACTCTTTAATTGCAAGAACTAATATTGAATGAAGTTGAGAACAGGAGAAATTGCTCATTATGCAACACTTTTTATACGCCCGTTTTGAAAAAAACGGATAGTATTATAGTTTTACCTGCGGCTTACGGGCGGGCGGCGTCCAGTATGTTGTCAGCTCAATAACTTTAGAACCCTTTGTCCAATCATCACCAAATTTCAAAGTTCAGAATGTGTATTGGGATAATATCTCGGACAAGTTTGATAACTAGCCATATCGCTTTAATCACTCGAGAGTTATAGCCCTTTAATTATAGAAATTACCCAAAATTGGTCTTGTCAGCTCAATAACTTTAGAAGCCTTTGTCCAATCATCACCAAATAATTGGTTCGATAACTAGCCATATCGCTTTAGTCAATCAAGAGTTATCGCCCTTTTGTTAAAACAATTACCTGAAATTGGGATTGTCAGCTCAATAACTTGAGAAGCCTTTGTCCAATCTTCACCAAATTTATTCAGTATTGGCATAATATCTTGCACAAGTTCGATAACTAGCCATATTGCTTTAGTCAATCAAGAGTTATCGCCCTTTAATTATAGAAATTACCTAAAATTGGTCTTGTCAGCTCAATAACTTTAGAAGCCTTTGTCCAATCATCACCAAATTTGGTCAGAATGTGTATTGGCATAATATCTTGGACAAGTTCGATAACTTACCACCCACTCTTGTTTCAAAAGACATTAGCTGCAGAGGCGACACAAAGAGTCCATATGTGAATAAGGGATACAAATTACTGCTATCACACAAAAAAGAAAGATTTTTTTATAGTATTATTACTTTTATTTTGCCATTCAAGATGTAAAATACTTTACTTTGAAATATTGACCAGATATGATATTTTTGAGTTGTCTGCTATGAAAACATCTAATGTAAATGGGTACCACATGTACATGGACATTTGGAAGTACAACATTAACATAGTACAAACACATAGTAGGAAAATTGCTTGTTTTAGCAAGTTCTCCTTTTTTCCATAAAGTTTTCAAAAGTCATCAAAACTATAGGTAAAGGATTAAAACATTCATACAGGATAATATACTTTAATATTCAATTAGTTAGGTTTTGAAGGCATTTTCTTTCTCTGTTTTTGAGCAACTTTCTTCCTCTTTTTACTCATGTATTTATCTAATCGACCTGCTTGTTTCAGTTCTTTAAACTTCATAGCTAGTTCCAAAGTCTTCTTGTCCGCTGAAATAGAAAAATGGAAATAATAAAATCACACATTAAATTGCCAAAGTATATTGAGGAAAAGAATAATAACCCTGAAATAAATCTTTACACCTAAAACCGACAGCTTCTTTAAAACTTTCTCAAGGGTTAGGTCCCATTTTCTCCTCATACAATAAATCTCAAGCAGATGACTGAAGACATGTAGGGGAAAATATGGAAAATGTCTATATATGTAGTATAATTATTGATGAGGGTTGAACAATTGTGGCAATAACTCCCTTGGCCTTATTTTCAAAGGTTGTCTGTTGTAGAGTCGTCAGAAATACAACTTTTTTCTAAGTAAATAAAAGGGGCATTACTGAATGATTATTAAAGACAGAGTTATGTGACTTTGTATAGACATGCGTATTGTTCCTAGGAACATGTGTACCGAGTTTCATTTGAAAATGTTAAAAGGGTTTTGAGTTATGAGGTCAGTTTGTTACAACGTAAACGATGATGCCACATTACCCTGACCTTTTTTTCTTCGAAAAACAGACATGCTAAAAATTGCTTCTAACTAGAGATTGCTTTTTTGAAAAAGCGCTTGTCTCCCCATTTGTGTGGTCGTAGGGGAGGAAAAGAAATGATGGAGATGAATTTTTTAGTTTTGGACTGGAGATGAAGGAACAGTGACAATCGTCAGTTATTGAGCGGAAACCATTTTTCAGCTGAGGGTTACCATGACCTTGGTCTTTGACCTAGTCACCTCAAAATCAATAGGTGTCATTTGCTGCTGGTGACCAACCTGCACACCAAGTATGAAGTTCCTGGGCCCAAGCAATCTTCAGTTATTGAGCGGAAACCATTTTTCAGCCAAAGGTCACCGCGACCTTGACCTTTGACCTAGCTGCACACCAAGTATGAAGTTCCTGGGTATAAGCGTTCTTGAGTTATTGAGTAAAACACATTTTTCAGCTGAAGGTTACCGTGACCTTTGACCTTGTGACCTCAAAATCAAACAAATTCAATAAAGGTCATTTACTGGTTAGGATCAACCTGCACACCAGGTATGAAGTTCCTCAACATAAGCATTCTTTAGTTATTGAAAGGAAACCATTTTTCAGCTGAAGGTTACCATGACCATGACCTTGAAGCTAGTGACCTCAAAATCAATAGGGGTCATCTACTGGTGGTGACCAACCTGCACACCAAGTATTAACTTCCATGGCCAAAGCATTCTACAGTTATTAAGCAAAAAACAATGTTTCAGCTCATTGTCACTGTGACCTTTCAGCTCAAGGTCACTGTGACCTTGACTTTGACCTAAAAATTAATAGGGTCTTCTACTGGGCATGGCTAACCTGCATACCAAGTATGGAGTTCCTCGGCCCAAGCGTTCTTCAGTTATTGAGCGGAAACCATTTTTTACCTCACAAGGTCACCATGACCTTGACCTTTGACCTTCTGACATCAAAATCAATAGGAGTCATCTACTGGTCATGACCAACCTGCATACCAAGTATGAAGATCCTATGCCCAAGCGTTCTTCAGTTATTGAGCGGAAACAAGTGTGACGGATGTGACCTTGACCACTGTGACCTTTGACCTAGTGACCTTAACATTAATAGGGGTCATTTGCTGGTGGTGACCAACCTGCACATAAAGTATGAAGTTCCTGGGCCCAAGCAAAAACTATTTATCAGCTCATTGTCACTGTGACCTTTCAAGCTCATGGTCACTGTGACCTTGACTTTAGACATACTGACATCAAAATCAATAGGGGTCTTCTACTAGGCATGGCCCACCTGCATACCAAGTATGGAGTTCCTCAGCCAAAGCGTTCTTCAGTTATTGAGCGGAAACCATTTTTTACCTCACAAGGTCACCATGACCTTGACCTTTGACCTTCTGTTATCAAAATCAATAGGGGTCAGCTACTGGTCATGAACAACCTGCATAACAAGTATGAAAAACCTATGCCCAAGCGTTCTTCAGTTATTGAGCGGAAACAAGTGTGACAGACGGAAGGACGGACGGAAGGACGGACGGAACGGGCAAAAACAATATGTCACCCCCATGTAATGGGGGAGACATAATAATCAGTCTTTTGAGACGTGAATACCATCCCTCATGAAAGTGTACGCTTATGTGAACCCTTTCCCTCATACAAACGCTTTCTGACGCCTCTACAGCAGAAGACTTTTTGAAAACATTGTGGCAAAAGGAGAAATTGCTCATCATGTTTTTGCTATGATAGTTTCAATGTGGTCTCCTGCAAAATTGTTGTATGTGAGAAAGGGTTAAACTCATGTTGGCACACATGTTTATAATACATACTAAACCATCACTTGGTATAAAATGAAAAGTTTCAATGGCAAATAAACTCAATGTTTCACTTACACTTTTTAAGGAAATAGGGTGTCTTTCCTCCCAGCACCAGTTCTTTCTCCTTCTCTCTGTAAGTCTTCTCTAAGTCCAGTTTCTTCTTTTTCATTGCGTTCACTTGTTGCTCTTGTTGCTAAAATATTCACAAAATTTTACAATTCAGAAGAAAAAAAAAAGTTTACTTTTTGATGTGTTAAAGGGAAACAAAGAACTTATTCTTGACAAGCAATGTTTTTAAAAGTCATGTTTTATTGACACCAATTCTTTTTGTCTTATTTCAACAGATTTCAGGTGAAAGTTTGATAAACTTATTAGAGTTTAACCCTTTTACTCATACAATTAACCTGCAGCGGACGACTTAGAATTTAACATTTACACAAAAATTAAAAAAAAATCTATAAGATTGTATACATAATAATTAACAAAGAGTTGTCGGAGGACAATATAGCTCGCCTATCAGGGCAATCGTCTATCAGGGCCTACTTCAGAACAGTTATAGCATTAGGTAAAGTCACACAGTATCACCTATTGCAAGATAATACACCTTTTCAATACTTCCATGCAAATGTTAACCAAGTCCATACAGGCCTTTTAAATCTGTAAATTGGTTTATATACGATGTATGCCAATAGTGAACATAATACCGAAGACTTACAGTATCAGTATCAGATAAAACCACACACTATTATTTATTGCAAGATATCACAAATTTTCAATACTTGCATGCAAATCTTAACCTGGCAACGCTGATACCAACGCCATACAAGGTCCTCTAATGATCCTGAATAAGTGTGTGAAGTTTCAAAGCAACAGCATACACAGTGTCTGAGAAAAGGCCTTGCACGCAAAGGTTTGACCAAAATTCTAAGTCCAAAAAGGGGCACAATTCAGTCAAAATCCATTCCAGAGTTATGGGACTTGACATACAAGGTCCCCTAATGACCCTGAATAAGTGTGTGAAGTTTGAAAGCAACAGCATACACAGTGTCTGAGAAAAGGCCTTGCACGCAAAGGTTTGACCCAATTTCTAAGTCCAAAAAGGGGCACAATTCAGTCAAAATCCATTCCAGAGTTATGGGACTTGACATACAAGGTCCCCTAATGATCCTGAATAAGTGTGTGAAGTTTCAAAGCAACAGCATACACAGTGTCTGAGAAAAGGCCTTGCACGCAAAGGTTTGACCAAAATTCTAAGTCGAAAAAGGGGCACAATTCAGTCAAAATCCATTCCAGAGTTATAGGACTTGACATACAAGGTCCCCTAATGACCCTGAATAAGTGTGTGAAGTTTCAAAGCAACAGCATACACAGTGTCTGAGAAAAGGCCTTGCACGCAAAGGTTTGACCCAATTTCTAAGTCCAAAAAGGGGCACAATTCAGTCAAAATCCATTCCAGAGTTATGGGACTTGACATACAAGGTCCCCTAATGATCCTGAATAAGTGTGTTAAGTTTCAAAGCAACAGCAAACACAGTGTCTGAGAAAAGGCCTTGCACGCAAAGGTTTGACCAAAATTCTAAGTCAAAAAAGGGGCACAATTCAGTCAAAATCCATTCCAGAGTTATGGGACTTGACATACAAGGTCCCCTAATGACCCTGAATAAGTGTGTGAAGTTTCAAAGCAACAGCATACACAGTGTCTGAGAAAAGGCCTTGCACGCAAAGGTTTGACCAAATTTCTAAGTCCAAAAAGGGGCACAATTCAGTCAAAATCCATTCCAGAGTTATGGGACTTGACATACAAGGTCCCATAATGATCCTGAATAAGTGTGTGAAGTTTCAAAGCAACAGCATACACAGTGTCTGAGAAAAGGCCTTGCACGCAAAGGTTTGACCAAAATTCTAAGTCCAAAAAGGGGCACAATTCAGTCAAAATCCATTCCAGAGTTATGGGACTTGACATACAAGGTCCCCTAATGACCCTGAATAAGTGTGTGAAGTTTGAAAGCAACAGCATACACAGTGTCTGGGAAAAGGCCTTGCACGCAAAGGTTTGACCAAATTTCTAAGTCCAAAAAGGGGCACAATTCAGTCAAAATCCATTCCAGAGTTATGGGACTTGACATACAAGGTCCCCTAATGATCCTGAATAAGTGTGTGAAGTTTCAAAGCAACAGCATACACAGTGTCTGAGAAAAGGCCTTGCACGCAAAGGTTTGACCAAGCTGGCAACGCGGACGCCAACGCCAACGCGGACGCGGACGCCGGGGTGATAACATAAGCTCCCCTATTTCTTCGAATAGGCGAGCTAAAAAGGGCAATTTTACTACATGTTGAATAGAGATATTTCTTTATTCAACATTTGCATGTGTAAAAATAATTAAATCAAGAAGTCAATGTAATCAGATCATACAAAGGCATCAACGACATATGGTTGTCATACTCATACCCTTGGTGTTTTTCTAATTATCACATTTTCTTTTTCAATATTCTCTATTAATGTTCATCATATTTGCCTATCAAAATGGCAGACAAGGGAGATTATTATTGTAGTTGTGGGAACTATGTATTGCAGAAAGACTAAATTCGATTTCATAAACCATGGATTGACAGCCATCATCATTATTGAGCTATCACTACATGATGAGAAAGGATGAAGAACATTTGAGCGGTGCTTCTTGAAAATCAACCATAAGGCATGAAGGTGAAATCAGCCGATGTTTCAAGAAACTTCTGTAATAAAACAGTATCTGTTTGGCTCCTTAGCATGGATGGGCAGCCCGTTTTATTTCCACATCATGACTAAGATTTGAAAGATATAAATCTTCTGCAAAGGTTTCATGAAATTTGTAAAAATGTAGAATCTAGAGTTAACACTAAGTTTTTCTAAAATTTGAACTAGTGGACTTATTTTTGATCCAAGAGACCAAGTTCCCAATTTGAACGAGATTTGATGGAGATGGATGAGAAATATGGCCTCTGCTCAATTTTGCTGCATGTTATTCAAATAGTTTATCAAAATGGCCTCATTACCTTTGCAATATGACAAACCGATTTACTAGTAAATTGGCTATGTCACAGGAAAATTGACCTTCAGGAATTTTGCACAAGCACACATCAGATCAACCTGTGATTACTTGCTGTCTGATCAGGATTTTCATTGCCTGCAATTTTGTTGTACAAGCATCCAAGAAGCCTGGTTTTGACTAAAACTGACAATACAAGTATAAATAAAGTTATACCATTCTGCCCAGTAAACTTTTCAACTCCTGCTTTTTCTCATCGTTCTTTTCTCTTTTCATCTTTTTGGAAACAGTCTAGAATAAAGAAAATAACCAAAGCTATAGTACACTGTAGTCTTTTTTCTGAATCACAGACAACAGAATTGGATGAGCTAATTGTTTCAATTACTACATTCTAAATTTGAAAATGATATGGCTAAAAGAGAATGCACTCATATTTATAAGTAATTTATTGTTTTAAATAATTATACATTTCATAAATATACTTTCCAGGATGCTACAAATTTTCTGTATGTTGGAACAAACCAGTGACAAGGAAGTGAGGACACTTTACAATCCATTTTAAATAATTGAGTTTGGAATTTGAATAATAATATTCAAAATTGTTGGTGAAAATATAAGACAGAAAACAAATTTATTAAAACACTCAGCTTGAGTATGGAGTGCATTATTGAAGCACTGAGAACAAATGTGAAATACTAGGACTTCGAGGCCTGGTCTATGCCATAAACTTACCGCCTTTTCAGTTTCTTTGATGTCTTCAATGAATGAATAGTTCTTGTTGAAATGATGTTCTTTAAACTCCCCTGATAAATCATCAAAACGTGGATCTCGGGCCGTCTGTGGAAACAAGAATTAAAACTGATTAAATTGTTAGCAAACAAATCTTTCAAACATGTATTTGCGAAAATAATTTGTTCCATAAAATGGCCCCCTTTGTAATTTTTTTTATCTATTGGGAATTATGCACTTTTCAATATTATATCACATTGACATTGCACTAGTCAATTATTCCTAGGTAACAAACCAATAACGAGAAGAAAGAGAGAGTTTGAAAGACAGACATGAGGGATTAAGGGAGCATTCGAGAGAGAGAGAAAGAGAGACAGAAAGACATAACCCTTTGACTTTCAGTCATACAACAAATATGAAGCAGACGACTTTTAAATCATCTTGGCAAAAATATGGAAATTTTCTATAAATAATAATCGAAAAGAGTTGAAAACATTGTGACAAAAAGAGAAATTGCTCATTATGAGAAATTTCTACTGTCACAATTGTTTTTTAAAAGTCCTCTGCTATAGAGGCTTCAAAATGCTTCTGTATGTGGGAAAGCGTTAACTTAAGTTAATGTGCCACAATCACTAACGGTACCGTTGCCACTAAATGTTGAATTCTTCATAAAATACTTAAGATGGGATGAATTGAGATATAACTTACCCTTGTTTTAGTCTTTAATCTGTGTTTTAAACCTGGTAAAGGTCTCTTGGACGACAATTCTCTTGGCCTTAAACAAACATAAATCTAGCAACATTAGGTATATAACTATATATATATATAAATGTGTAAACAGGAATTTATTTTGCCTTACAAGATGGCTAGTTTTTTACTAAGATGAGTTAATCCATTGCTTGTTCAATCAAGGTCTTGGCTATTAACCCCTTCTCTCATACAGAAGCATTTAAACGCATCTGACTTTTGAAAACATTGTGGTAAAAGTGGCATAACTTATTATGATTTCATTTCAAGGGAATTTTCATATTTTTGGCAAGATGTCTTTTAACCCTTTCCCACATGCAAATACTTTCTGAAGCCTCTGCTGCACTCGTCTTTTGAAAACACTGGCAAAAGAAGAAATTGCTCATAATGACCAATTTCTCCTTTTGTCATGATGTTTATTCTTCCTTCAGTGTTATTTTACATTTATTAATAGAGATTTTCCATTTTTTTGCCTAGATATTGTTGATGTAGTCTGTTGCAGATTTTGTGTATGTGAGAAAGGGTAATCACAGCAACTGAAATCTATTCCAATTAACTCTTTACCTCATATAGACGCTTTCTGACGCCTCTGCAGCAGACAGGTTTTTTTTCGAAAACATAGTGACAAAAGAAGAAATTGCTCAAAACGAGCAATTTCTCCTTTTGCCACAATGTTTTCCACTTTTAAACATAGGTTATCTATTCAATTAAAGAGATTTTCCATTTTTTGACAAAATATGTTCAAAGTGGTCTGCTGCATAATTGTTGTATGAGGGAAAGGGTTAAATACAATGTACAGACGAAACTATTGGAAGTGATTCACCTTTTAGTCTAAACAATCAAACAAGAGTTTTTGAAGGAACACACATGTGTTACAGGTCAAAGTGTGAAAGACAAGCCAGACGTACAGACAGATGACAGAAAAGTGATCCCTAAGTGTCATCCTCATTTAATAGCGAGAGAACCAGTAAAACTACTACTAAAATATTACAGAAAAATATCATTGTAAGCAATTTCTCTTCTAAAGTTTTAATTTTTCTGCGTCATCTTATTGATTTAAAACAAATTCAGTTATACATGTATATCATATAAAAGTCTGGGGTGGACTTTATCCGGACATGATTTTTGTCATAAGGAGTATTCAGGTATTTTACCAGTAATATCTCTTTCATAATCTAACCCTATGTTGTGTGCACCAAAAGGCTTGTCTCACCGAGATGATTATTTTGACTACCACTACCTCTGATATAACCCTTTCCCACAAACAAAACATTTGCAACAGACACCTTTAAACAAGTGGACCATAAAAGACCATGAAATTAAATAGTTTTCAATGTTCTATGTATCTATGTGTGTAACGCTCAGTCAATTTAAGCAAACTGCCATGCTATATGTATTGTCTGTCTCTGTAACTCTCAGTCAAATCTTAGCCGTGCTCTGTGTTATACATACCTACGTGTGTAACTCTCAGTCAATTCTTGCATACTTTGACATGCTATATGTATTACATACCTATATATCAGTCAATTCTAGCATACTTTGCCATGCTTTGTGTATAACATACCTCAGTTTATAACTCTCAGTCAATTGTAGAACATTATGCCATGCCATTTGTTTTACATACCTATGTTTGTAACTCTCAGAGCAATTATAGCATACTTTGCCATGCTATGTACATTACATACCTATGTTTGTAACTCTCAGTCAATTCTAGCATACTTTGCCATGCTATGTATATTACATACCTATGTTTGTAACTCTCAGTCAATTCTAGCATACTTTGCCATGCTATGTATAAACTATATTACATACCTATGTTTGAAAGTTTTAATCAATTCTAGCACACTTTGCCATGCTATGAATATAACATACCTATGTTTGTTACTCTCAGTCAATTATAGCACACTTTGCCATGCAATGAATATAACATACCTATGTTTGTAACTCTCAGTCAATTATAGCACACTTTACCATGCTATTAATATAACATACCTATGTTTGTAACTCTCAGTCAATTATATCATACTTTTCCATGCTATGTATATTACATACCTATGTTTGTAACTCTCACTAAATTCTAGCACACTTTGCCATGCTATGAATACAACATACCTATGTTTGTTACTCTCACTAAATTCTAGCACACTTTGCCATGCTATGTGTATTACATACCTATGTTTGTAAGTGTCAGTCAATTCTAGCACACTTTGCCATACTATGAATACTACATACCTAGCCATGCTATGTGTATTACATACCTATGTTTGTTATCTCTCTTAAAAGTTTTCTCTGTTGGTGCTTCCTCCATGTTCCCATGCATTATTTTGTTAAAGCTGAAAATACAAGAAACTGATTAACCTTTTCCCACAAACAACAAAACTTCAGCCTAACATAGAACATTTTGGATGCCTCTGCAGCAGACATATTAAGAAAACACTTTGGAAAAAAGAACAAAAGCAAGTTCTCCATTTCCAACACTGTTTTTATCTCTGTATAATATTAAGGTTTTAATTTGCAATGTCTTTTTAGCATTTCCTAAAAGGTTTTAAAGCAGATTATGAGATAGGATATATGAGGTAAATGGTTAACCCTTTCCCTCATATAGACACTTTCTGACACCTTTGCAGCAGACAGCTTTTTGAAAACATGGCGACAAAAATAAGAAATTGCTCACAATGAGCAATTTCTCCTTTTGTCACCATGTTTTCAACTCTATTCAATTATTGTTCTTTCATTTTATGGGATTTTCTGTGCTTTTGTCGAGACGTTTTCAAAGTCGTCTGCTTCAGATTTGTTGTATGTGGGGAAGGGTTAAGCTTCATAAAAAACTTCTGGTTAATACTTTTAATGAAGAATTTGCTCTTTCCCTCATACAGATATATGTTTACTCATCTACAGAATACAACTTTTGAAATCATTGTGACAAAAGATGAAATTGCTTTACATGAGCAATTTCTCCTTTTCTCACAATGTTTTCAACTCTTCAATTATCATACTTTAATTTACAGAGGTTTTTTTCTAGATTTGCCACAATGGTTTGAAGGTTGTCTGCTGCAGATTTGTTGTATGTCTGTAAGGTTTAATAATTTCTGAAAAAAAATTCCCACGTAGAATAAATTTGCAGCATTCTGGCGGAAAATATGGGAAAGATCTCCAATTGAAAGTATACTTTTAGAAAAGAGTAGAAAACATTGCAAGACAGGGAGATTAGCTCATTAGTTTTCTCCTCTTCCAAAATAGTTTTCCAAAGTTGTCACTGCAAATTTACACATCAAAATGCCCTTGCTTTTTCAATTGCTGTCAAATACTTATATAACAAGAATTACTAAGTGCTGTAATATATTTCCTCACACAAGAAATAATTACAAAGAACTGTAAAAACATTTCCCTCTCAAAGAGAATCTTTAATAACTGTAAAAAACTTGTTTACCAAGAATTACAAATCACTGTAAAATATCTCCCTCAAGATTTCACTCCTCTTCCCACAAAGATTTCAAAAGTCGTCAGCTTCAAACACATTAACCCTTTCCCTCATACGGCAATTCTGCAGCAGACGACTTTGAATGTATTTTGTCAAAAAATAGAAAATCTCCTTAATTGAATGGATAAACTATGACTCAAAGTGGAAAACATTGTGGCAAAAGGAGAAATTGCACGTTTTGTGCAATTTCTTTTTTTGTCACTATGTTTTCAAAAAGCCGTCTGCTGCAGAGGCGTCAGAAAGCGTCTATATGAGGGAAAGGGTTAAAATGCCTTTGAATTTAAAGAAAATGATAAATAAAGAGATTCTAATTACTGTAAGTGTTAACTACTAACTTCAATCTCCAAAATCATTTTTAATTACTGTAAAATACATATTTATCAAGAATTACAAATCACTGTAAAATATTTCCTTACGCTTTTACTCCAACTTTCTCCTTTATCTTCAGCAAGTCCTCAAATGATATGTCAGCTAGTTCTAAAGTAACAAAAGATTACATGTAATAACAAACATACAATGTTAGTAATTTCTACTACAATATAAATTAAGATTGAATGAAATAAAAATTACATGTAAATGTATACAGAACAAATCTTAAACATGAGAAAGTTTGAATGCATCATTTAACTTGAATTATTTCCTGGAATGGATGTCTCTTGAAAACAGCATACAGCATAGCAGCAGTTCTGATTGCTCTTGACATGCAAACAGATCTGCTTTCTTAATATGATGTTATTACTGCCTTACTTTTCACAATATCCACTTAAGTATAAATTAATTACGAAACTGACAATACACAAATAAATTAAGAACAAACATGGTCAAAGCCTGATGGACAGAGAGATGACAGAAAACTTAACCCCTAAGTTCAGTTTAGAGCAAATTTGAATGTGAACTGAAAAAATGTTATTTTAATACATACCTTTCCTTAATGCAGACTGAAAATAGAAAATAAAAAAGAAACTTTAAGTCTTTGGTATGACATGGCCAGTGATCGTCATCATTAAAAACACAGCCTAATGCTCTACCAATTTTGTGAAAACAGTCTTCTTTTGACCAGCGTTTTATCAATATCATGTAACAATTAACAAAACATGGGAAAATAATTCATATTTACAACAATTTTATGAGAGCTCTGTGGATTTGCTTTAATTGCGCTGAAAGAATTCAAATTCAATTATAAATATTTCTAATACTTGTTAAAAAAAAGTTTCCCGAAATCCTATTATTTGCCAAATTAAGGACGATATTTAAAAAAGCATTTTAACCTTGTATTCTGCCGTAGGAAAAGGATTAACATCAGATGACTCTCAGAGCTCTAGACAAATTCCTATTTGATCCTTAAACACTATATTACGATTCATTGGAGTTCCCACAACATAGGGTTTGGTTGGATAGTAAGCAGTTGACTAGATAAGGGGTCTTTTTCCCCACAATATATTTCTTATTACTATGCTGTGGGAACTCGAAAGAAGCGTTTGGGTAGGAAGATTATTTTGAGTACACACAACATAGGGTTAGATGATCAAGAAAATAAAGTTTTTAAAATTCTAAATACATGCCTTATAAATCTAAGAGCTCTGATAGTACAATCATGTAAGAGAGAAAATGTCCAGAAATGACTTAACTCTGTCTTATTAGTCCTCTTACTCTGAATAAAGTTCAATATCAGGTTTCTGTTACTTACATATTCATTCGCTATTATATCTCCCATTTCTGCACCACCTGCATCCTCATCATCCATGTCATCATCATCATCATCATCATCATCATTAGCAGCCATCCCAGTATCATCATCATCATCATCATCATTAGCAGCCATCCCAGTATCATCATCATCATCATTAGCAGAATCAGTTGTTACTCTTTGTTTTTTTCTATGATTATCTTCCTGATTGACTGTATCACTATCTGACTCACTGTCTACATCAGGCTGTGTGTCTTTGTCCTCAATATCACTAGCATCATCACTCATACCATGTTCCACATCCGATAAACTTCCTTCTTCAGAGTCTGAACTTGTGTCTGAGGTCCTTACTGCTGTCATTGACACTTTTTTAATTACTTCCGGTTTATCCAACTTTGCTTTCTTTTTCCGATCTTTTTCCATACTTTGTGAACCCATTATCTTTTGTTTATTGTTTTCATTATCATTTAATGACTCATCACTCTCACTTGAGCTGCTATTGTCATCGTCCACTGCCGAAATTGTATGTGTTTCGTCAGATAAAGAAAGTTCACCTTCCGAGGTATCCCCAGAGTTATCCTCCTTGGCATTTTTAATATTTTTAGGCGGTTTGCCTACTTCTGTTTTTCTCTTTATAGTTAATGATTTGGGCATTTTTAGTCAAACCTTTGTACTCCAACTGTGATAAGCACTCTTGTTGCACTTTATACAAAACTGTTGTCTACTATCAAACTTTTTAAAGAACGTGTTGATGAGTTGAACTTGTATTTACCACAGCAATTGATATTCTGTCCTTTAAAAAAAGAAAGAATAAACATTAATTATGTCTTGAAATAGATTATTAAACCTTTCCCACATACAGACGCTTTCTGACTGACAACTCTGTAGCAGACCACTTTTGAAATTGATTGATTGATTGGGGTTTAACGCCGTTTTTAACAATTTCTCAGTCATATCACAGTGGTTAGTTCACCTACTCATGTGTTTCCTGGTTCTCTCACACCAGTCCTCCACATAACAATCTTCCCAAGCAACTGGCTGCTTTTCCACATAAACTTAGCCCATTGGTGGAAGACAAATGACGCATGTCGCAATGACTTTTGTCAAACGTCGGAAAGAAAGTTGGCTGAGCAGGGATTCGAACACACAACCCCTGGATTGACAGCCCACGTCATTACCGACTGAGCTACCGGGACTCTGTACCACTTTTAAAACTTTCTGACAAAAGAATAAAATTCCTCATACGGGTAAACATTCCCTGTCAATAGGCACTGTTTATGAACTTTGGTTTACCGTTTGCTATATCGTCTATCAAATAATTGTGTCCAGAGTGGATTTTTCGATGCAGTCACGATACTCGTTCATTTTAATTGGATGAAAAGAAAATATCGAAAAAAATCTAGAGGAAATAATTAAATATGATAATACATACTCGATAAAGGAACGAGCACAAGTAATTTCTAGTGAGATCGTTTGCGTTTAATAACACAGTTACAGTTACACTCGTCGTCTATTTCTAAAACGAGTTCAAATAAAAACTCATAAGGGTTTTCTGACTTTCCGGAAGTTACAAATCCAAATTCCTGTAATATGAGTCATGACGTCATTCTATTAGCGTAAGTTCGTAACACATTGATGAATAAATTATAACAAAAAGGAAAACAACAGAAATGATTGGAAAGGATAGTTTGACTCGTCACAAATGTAGTTTTGTAAAGTAAGGAATCCTTTTATTTGAAGTACTTTATGAAGGGCAAGTTGATTTTTTTTTGTACCTGTCATCATAATTTGATGGATTTAAAATCTTGGCCATATTTTAAAGTTAAATATATGCTTAACCTGATGATGATTTTTATGTTCGTTGCTTAGGTCGGTAGGACTCGTAAATAACTGATTGTGCTGCAAGGAAGGGACTTACTGCAGTTCACTGGGAATTATTTACCGATCACAAAAGTTAATTAAATGTTTACCCGAAATAGGTAGCACCTTTACTCAGTCATATTAATAAGCAATTTCACATTTTGCCACAATGCTTCCAACTTATGTCAATAATGAAACTATTATTGATAGAGACATTTTCTAATTTGTTTCGAGATCAATACCTTCTCCAGTCATTTTGCTTCTTATTAGACCGTAATAAACGCTGCTAACGATAAACCAATCATTGAATAAGGAAAATGATACAAGAAAAAAATACGCGAAATCCCATTACAAGAATGTATCAGGACAGATTCCACATTCGTATATCACTGTTTTACCAATTAAATAACATTAAATATATTTTTGAATATATCGATTTGTTATTATTTAATAAAATAACCGTCAAAACAAAATATAAATCGTTTTAATTTCACCATACCGTTTTGATCAGCAGATGTGTTCCGCACGATGTAATCATTTCTACTAACACCGTTTATCAGCCAGACGCTTGATCAAGCTTCCCCAAGCTTCTTGGCAACCAGGATGCTTGATGTGGCATAGGTGAACAAATATCTAAAAAGTTGGGCATTTCCCAAAATTTTAGCCATGACAGGAGATCCAAACAAAAGCGTTCCACTCCCGAGTGGTCCGGCATCACTCTGCTTTGAAAAAGAAGATTTTATGAAGGTACTTCCTCAATCTATCTGCACCCTATGTGGGTGGGGTATCTTGACTTTACACTGTCATAACGACTGCATGACTGTTTTAACATATACAGCTGCAATATCAATTGTATGTTGGTTGGGGGAATGGTATTTATGTCTGAGGTTAGTTTAGGAGATTAAGATTGAAAGCTGTCATTGATGAAAAGGAAATTAATGGATACATAACACAATACAGATTTACACAGGAACGTCAGGAATTTGGAACTGGGCGTCCCGGGTTCAATCCCCAGTCGCAGTGCTAGGGTCATATTGGAGTGCACTTGGGCAAGGCACATTTTCTAGTCTAGTACAGATTTGTTTACCCAGGAATCATGAATAAGTGATCTGTCGCTATGATATAATTGAAATAATGTTGAAAGCTGTGTAAAACCCAAATTTAAAAAAAAAAATCTTAGTAAAACTAACTGCTCCATAAATATGAAAGTAGTCAAGGATGTTGAAACACATTGCTTTTGATCACATAATGAGAGCACTTCTGACATAAAGAATTAGCATATCAGTTCAAAGTAACTTGTTTATGCCATCATTTACCAGAATTCAAAATTCATTTATTTTACAGGACAATTTCAATGTAGATCACTTCGTGCTAGAATGTCGTCGGCGAGTGCAGTTGGAAGACTTAAGAGATGATTTGTCGGTTTATTTGAAAATTCTTCGCAGTGCCATGATAGAGCTTATCAACAAGGACTATGCAGACTTTGTCAATCTGTCAAGCAACTTGGTGAGTCAGAGGCGGAGGTAGTGGGGAGGTGTCTTCAAGTGTTTGTTCCATAAAATACCTCTAAGCCCTTTCCCAAATACACAAAAACTGCAGCTGATGAAAACATTTACCAGTAGGTAAAAACATGGCAGAATTTCTATTTATAGAAGTTCATTATTGAATAGAGCTGAAAATATTGTGATACAAGGAGGAATTTGGTCATCATGATCAATTTATCCTTTTGTCACAGAAGTTGTCCGCTGCAGAGGTCTCAAAATGCATCTGTATAGTAGTGCTATGGTAGAACATCAGGCTCTCATACCAAAGGTTTCTGGTTCAAATTCCGTGATAAGCGGGTTCTGCCTTTGGGGAAAACTTCCACACAAGCTGGGCGATTACATAAAGCAGACATCAGGGTTTGATTCCTGTTAGCCGAGCCCCGGTAGCTCAGTCAGTAGCGACGCGGGCTGTCAATCCAGGGGTTGTGAGTTCGAATCCCGGCTCGGCCAACTTTCTTTCCGACGATTGACAAAAGTCAATGCGACATGCGTCATTCGTCTTCCACCAATGGGCTAAGTCTATGTGGAAAAGCAGCCAGTTGCTTGGGAAGATTGTTGTGTGGAGTACTGGTGTGAGAAAACCAGGAAATGCATGAGTAGGTGAACTGGCCGCCGTGATATAACTGAGAAATTGTTGAAAACGGCGTTAAACCCCATTCAATCAATCAATTTATTCCTGTTAGAGCAGGGTCAAAACTTGGGACCCCATACACATCCTTGGTGCAAGTACTGTTTAATGCAGGAGAGATCTAGAGTGAATATAAATAAGTTGTAAGAACTTGATACACAATTGATGTAAATAAATAAGTTTAAAGTAATACTTGCAATAGTTCACTCTAATATTCACAGCAAATTCATAAGATGCAAGAAAGCAAAAACTCCTGAACTATATATTATGTGGAAGACAAGGAGTAAACTGGTCTTTTCCCATAAAAAGTTCCCTTAACCCTTTCCCTCATATAGATGCTTTCTGACGCCTCTGCAGCAGACGCCTTTTTGAAAACATAGTGAAAAAAGAAGAAATTGCACAAAACGTGCAATTTCTCCTTTTGCCACAAAGTTTTCCACTTTTCGTCATAGGTTATCCATTCAATTATAGAGATATTCTATTTTTTGACAAAATACGTTCAAAGTCGTCTGCTGCAGAATTGTTGTATGAGGTAAAGGGTTAAGACTCTCACTCAACTTAACCCTATGTTGTGGGTTTTCAAAAGAATCGTCTCTCTGATATGGTTTGTTTGGGTACCAACAACATAGGGTTTGGGGGTCATAAAATAATTTGGGGATGTGAAATAACCTTCTTATCTAGAGATCTTTGTTGATTAACAGGAGTTGGAAGTAAAATTTCTCTTTCTCTTTTGAACACAGGTTGGTATGGATAAAGCTATCGACAGCCTGAAGGTTCCGCTTGAACAGCTTAGAGAGGAAGTCATGGTATAATCTCAATCTTACTTTAACCCTCTCCCCCAAACAAACACTTTTTTATGCCTTTCATGCAGATGACTTTTTAGCTTGACTATTCGAAGAATATGAGAGCTTTACTACTCGCGTCGGCGTCGGCGTCTCCGTCTGCGTCCGGTTAAAGTTTTAGGGAAAGTTGTCATTTTCATTCATAAGTATTTGTGCTAGGGCTTTAATATTTGGAATATAGTTACATCTTATACATTTCTTCACATTGAATGTTAAAGGTACTGAGTGTGACCTTCTTTTTGGGGTAAAAAACATGATTTTCGGTGGTTAAAGTTTTAGGGCAAGTTGGAATTTTTTTTTTTTAATTTTTTTCCTCAATAATTACTTATGCTAGGGCTTTTATATTTGGAATATAATTACATCTAATACCTGTCTTCATATTGTATGCTGAAGATTCTGAGTGACCTTCTTTTTGGGGTCAAAGACGTGATTTTGGGTGGTTAAAGTTTTAGGGCAAGTTGGCATTTTCATTTAATTTTTTAATTTTTCTCAATAAGTATTTGTGCTACGGCTTTAATACTTGGAATGTAGTTACATCTTATACCTTTCTTCACATTGAATGCTGAAGATGCTGAGTGTGACCTTCTTTTTGGGGTAAAAAACCTGATTTTCGGTGGTTAAAGTTTTGGGGCAAGTTGGATTTTTTTTTCTTTTTTTTTTTCTCAATAAGTACTTATGCTAGGGCTGTCATATTTGGAATATAATTACATCTAATACATTTCTTCACATTGTATGTTGAAGATGCTGAGTGTGACTTTTTGGGAATAAATAACATGATTTTTGTTTGATTTTGAGAATTTAAGATAAATTCATAATTTTTGGTTACATTCCTTTCTAATTGTGATCATTCATTTATCAAATATAATTCTTCAACATAACAAACGGGTTTTGCATGATGTCAAACATTTGGTTAACCTTTTTTTAAGGTTTTGCTATTTTTGGACTCGGTCAGTTTTAACATTTGCGTTTTGCTCAACGTTAAAGTTTCATAATTCAAATCACTTCATACTTCACACATTTGTTAAGGACCATCGTACAATTAGGTTAGATAACTCCATTGTATCCTAAATATGGAGTAATGGCCCTTGAATTACTTAGAAAATTTTGCCACAATGTTTTCCACTTTTTGTCATATGTTATCCATTCAATTATGGAGATTTTCTATGTTTTGACAAAATACGTTCAAAGTCGTCTGCTTCAGAATTGCCGTATGAGGGAAAGGGTTAATAGTACTTAAGTGCAATATAATTAAATAGTGCTTTATGTGAATAAGCGGCATATAGTCGAGCGCGCTGTCCTCCGACAGCTCTTGTTTGTCAAAGTTGTCTGCTGCAAAATTGTTGTTTTTGGGAAAGGGTTAACACATACCTTTTTAAATACTATTTTTGATTCCTCTGTACCAGATAAAGGTTGAAAAAACATATATAATCTCAGGAGCACTACCTCAGTGTTGTATTTCTAAATTTCAAGATATTGCATGCTTTTCCTCTGACAGCTGTTTTCAAAGTGGATGAGTTTTAAAATATTATATTGGGGAATGTCTTACAAAAGGACAGATAGGAACGTTTCAGGAAAGCCATGGCTAATAGCATGTAACTGTATGCTCTCTTATGCATTTAACCCTTTCCCACATACAAAAAAGCTACAGCAAACAACTTTGAAAACATCTTGTGAAAAATGTGAAAAATATTTGTAAGTGAAAGTATGATCATTGAATAAAGTTGAAAACATTGTGACAAAAGGAGAAATTGCTCATTATGAGCAATTTTTGCTTTTGTCTCAATGCTTTTAAAAGTCGTCTGCTGCAGAGGCCTCAAAATGCGTCTATTAGTGGGAAAGTGATAACCAAAGCTTTACCAAATTTTGTTGTGATTATTTTAAATAAGCATTGTATCAAAACGTGTTTGATTTGTTGGTTTGGTGTTTTACGCCGCTTCCAACAATGTTTCAGTTATATCACAGCGTTTCCTGGGTAAGTGACCAGTACTACTGGTTCATTAACCCTGACACCAGCCAGTTAGTCGTAATGATAACCACACAACCCTGAGCGCAAAGGAATGCAGCCATTACTACCATTTTTAAAATCTTTGGTATGACCCTAAAACATTTTTTGAAATTCAGAGCTCTAGATAAGGGACGTTTTGCATGTTCTAAAATCCTTATTTGACCCTCTAACTCTATGTTGTGGGTACTCAAAATAATCGTCTAAATCAAACGATTCTATTGAGTACCCATTACAATTGGATTTGCCTGGATTATAAGAGAGATATTGTGTGGAAAATAGCTGTTTACCCCACCTTATCTGGACTCTGAAATTGAAATGCTAATGGATTGGATCGTAGTATTTGAGCTCAGCATGTGGTTCTCAAGTATTTGAATGTTAAATATTCCTGATTATTTCATTCAGACTGTGCGAACATCAATGGATCAGGCAATAGCTGCAGTTGAAGAAAAACTTAGAAGAAGACAGCAGATTAAACAGAAAAAGGTACGGTTCAGAGGCGAATTAAACAGGTCTTCTTCTTAGCGCCAGAGGTCCAGATAAGGAGGGGTTTACAGCTCTTTCCCCCACAATATCTCTCTTATTATCAAACTAAACCCTATGAGGTGGGTAGTCAAAAAGAATCACTGAGACGATTTCTTTTTTAAGTACCCACTACATAGGGTTTAAGGGTCAAATAAGTACTTTAACCCTTTCCAACATACAGATGCTTTCTGATGCCTCTGCAGCAGAGGTCTTTTGAAATCATTGTGGCTATAGGAGAAATGAGCACTTTCTCTATTAGCCACAAAGATTTCAACTCTATTCAATAATCATACTATCATTTATAGAGATTTTATATATTTTGGACTAGATATTTACAAAGTCGAGATTTGCTGTATGTGGAAAAGGGTTAAAGCAAGCAAACTGACCCTCATATAGAGGTCTATTAGCCCCACAATATCTGTTTTACTGATACAACACAATGCAGGGGACTTTTAAAAACATTGTAAGGAAATGTGACATTGCTCATAATATAACTTCTACACTTCCTAAAACAGCATGCAAAGCTCCCACACAGGACCCACAGTGAGAGAACTATCTATAGTTATTGAAAATTTCAATATTGACATCCTTAAAACATCTAATAGTGATTTGAACATGTATTTGCAAAACTACTCCCAGATCATCCAACAACCAACAACTGCACAGAGGACCCTTCTAGATCACATATATATTAACAACTGTGAAAAATCCAGTGTAATTCCTATGCATTACTGCTTACATGACATAACATAATGCAGCCTTCCTTAATCCTTTCCCTCATATAGACGCTTTTGGATGCCTCTGCAGCAAATGGCCTTTGGTCACCATGTTTTCAACACTATTCAAGTATTGTTCTTTCATTTAAATGGATTTTCTGTGCTTTTTCAAAGTCGTCTGCTGCACATTTGTTGTATGTGGGAAAGGGTTAATTTATTCTCATGTCCAAACTTTTCCTTAATGATTTTTCTTTTATGATTGTACAATATAGTAGACATAGAGCTTTTTAAAAAAAAAGCATCTTTTAGCTTTTTGATTATTTTAGGAGCACATGTGTTTATTTTTGTTTCATTTTCCAGGAATGCCTTCAGAGGTTGATGAATATAACCCAATCTGTTGAGAAGATAGAAAGGCTTCTGGGTATCCAGTCATCAGACAGCCCGTCAACAAAAACAACATTTGCAGGGTAAATAAAATATTTCTTCTTTGATCCTTGCCATGGCAATATAAAACATGGTGATCACTTCTCAGTAATTTATCTATAAATCTGTCATTGATGTTTCACATTAAAATTTATGTAATGTTTGTTTTCTTATGAAACAAGTTGCAACATGATATGAATCTATCTTGATGTTTACTATCTTGATGCTCAATCTTGGTCCAAAACTATAAAACTCTGAAAACATTCTCAGTGCTCGGAAATTAACTCCATGCTCCAAATAAGGCTTTTGATTGATCAATTTGGAGAACAAACTTGTTTCTGACCAATACCATACTTGAGCACATGCCCAAATAAGTATTGTTTTCCATGTTCTAAAATCCTGATTTTAGTATAAAGCCCTATGTTATGAGTGCTTAAAAAAAAATCGTCTCTGTGAGAGGATTCTGTTGAGCACCTACAATATAGGCTTTAATCGAGTAATAAGAGGGATATTGTGAGAAAAAAAGCTGATAGCCTCTGCAGTACTCATGTCAAATATGTGAGAAAATTCAAGATTTTCCTGTTCATGGGATTCAAGCTGCTGGCATTTTGATCATAGGACTTCAAGCTTTAAGCAGTCCTACAAGGGTTAACTTTTTCTTTTATATGAAATAGATAATGTAAAATATAAAAAGTCATAATTTCAAGTATGCTTGCTTATATATACTTGTATATTTTTTTTTCCGGATTTTATTCTTTTATTGTTTTATTTTTAGGCAGTTAAATGGTCAACTTATAGAAAGAGTTGCCACAGAGTTTAACAAATTACAATTTTATGTCACAAAAAGTAGAGGACTTCCATTAGTAGAGAAAATTCGACCTGTGAGTATATATTGCATCTCAAAATAAAGAAATTAATTTTTTTCAGTAAAAAAATACATTTATATGCATGAATTGCTAAACCTTTTCCCTCATATAGACACATTTTGAAGCCTCTGCAGCAGACGACTTTTGAAGACATTGTGACAAAAGGAGAAATTGCTCATGATGAGCTATTTCCTTTTGCCTCAATGTATTCAACACTTTCATTTAAAGATAATTTTCCTATTTCTCTCAAAATGTTTTCAAAACCGTCTGTTGCAGATTTGATGTAAGTGAGAAAGGGTTAAGCCTTGAAACAGCCAACTTTAATTTCCTCTGCAGCAGATAACTAGATTAATGAGGTGAAGGGAGTGATCTCTTTTTTTTTCCAGCTCTTTATCAAAATTCAAATTCCAAATGGTCATCATGTAAACCTCTATATGAGGTGCATATTTCACATTCCTAGAGTACCCACAATGTAGTGTTTGGTTGAATCCTAAGAGAGATATTGGTGGGAAAAGATAAGTTTACTCTTCCTTATCTAGAGTGACACATAGGGATCACTTCTTTGTCCATCTGTCTATCATTCTTTCATTTACTGATCTACTAGCAGGTGACACAATTTGTTCCATTGAAAAATATTCTTTTTTCTCAGATGTTTTAAAAACTAAACCAACAACTGATTGTGATCTGACAAAAAATAAATAAAACTTTCTGAAGTATGAGCATATGATACATTAGGATCCACAGATAAAAGGAATTTTTCATGACCAGATAAGAATATCACATACAGTAAATGATTATGAAATATTTATTTTTTTACCAGAGGATAGCGAACATTACAACAACATTACAGTACAGCCTTGAGGGGTCATTTCTAGAGGGACTGGACACAGGGCATGTCGACATGTTGAGACAGTGTTTAAGGACATATGCACTTATTGACAAAATAAGGGATGCTGAAAACCTGTACAGACAGCATATTGTGAAACCTTACATGGAAGAGGTATAAAACAGTGTTTATTCATTTGGCTGTATTTAGACAGGGCATGTCTATTACCAGACCTGTGCAGTTCAGCCAGCATACTAAAAAAAAATATCGTTCTCTTTCTTAGTCCTTTCCTACATATAGATTTGTTTTCCGGTGCCCCTGCAGGAAATAACTTTTGAAAACAGGGTGACAAAATGAGAAATTGTTCAAAACAAGCAAATTCTCCTTTTTCCACAACGTTTTAAAATCTTTTCAATTATTAAACTGTCAATTATAGAGATTTTCTGTATTTTGGCAAATATGAGTTCGAAGTTGTCTGCTACGGATTTGTTGTATGTGGGTAAGAGTTAATAATTATAATCCTTATCCTATCTCCGCCAGAATAGGTCACAATTGTTTGGTTTGTCATGCTTACACTTTCCCACCTGCAGACGCGTTTTGACGCAATAGCAGCAGATGACTTTTGAAAACATTGTGGCCAAAGGTAAAATTGTTCATGATGAGCAATTTCTCCTTTGGCCACAATGTTTTCAACTTTATTTAACAATTAGGCTATCTTATGGACATTTTTCATGTGTTTGTCACAATGTTTTAAAAGTTGTCTGCTGCAGATTTGTTGTATTTGTTGTATTTGGAAAAGGGTTAATGACACATGACTGTGTTCCTTTGAACACTCTTGCTAAGATGATTAAAAATACAGAGATGATTTCAAAAGCTAGATTTAAATTGAAAATTGTTATATTGACAATTATATGACATTATATTGGTACAGGCAAATCAAGCTTTTTTAACAGTTCTTTTTTACCTTCAATGTAATTATGTTATACCCTTTCCCACATAAGTGTGCTTTCTGACAACTTTTGAAAACATTGTGACATAAATAGAAATTGCTTAAGATGAGCAATTTATCCTTTCGCCACAATGTTTTTAACTTTTTGCAGTTATTCATTTAAGGAGATGTCCTATATCTGCCAAGATGGTTTCAAAGTCATTTGCTGCATATTTTTAGCTCGACTTTATGACCCTGGCGTCATTAAGGTTAGGTTTTTTGTTCAGCTAAGCTTTTTTTCTGTGGCGGCGGCAGGGCTAACAAAGTTGTCAGCCAAAAGGGTGTTGAGTATATCAGGAATAGGATAGAAATTGAATGGATTTTATTTTTATTTTTAACAGGTGATATCAGAGCAGTTCATTAAGTCGAATCATGATGGATTGAAGGGAATGTTTGATAAGATTATACAGTTTATACCTCAACACTGTAAACCAATAACGGACGTCACATCCGGTATAACTCATGGGTATGTTATAACTCTGACTAGTCTATATTCGAAGCCTTAACCCTTTCCCACATATACCGGTAGATGCTCTGCAGCAGATGACTTTGGACAACATTTGCCACATTATTTTCAACTCTTTTTAATGATTAAACCCTTATTTATGGAGATTTTTAGGTAATTGCCAAACTGTTTATGAAGTCGTCTGCTGCATATTTGAAGTATGTAGAAAAGAGTTATTAGGAGTCAAACCCTGATAGCTATTTCGGCAGCAGCCAGGGCTATCAATCAAGGGGTCATGAATTCAAATCCGGGCCCGACCATTGACTATTCCTGATCATTGACAAGTCATTGTGACTAGCGCCATTCATATTCTTCCAATGGGCTAAAATTAGTTTATGTGGGATTATAGCCAGTTGCTTTGAAAGAATTTTGTGTGGAGAACTGAAGTTGAGTCTCAGTGAGATGATGGGGTTTTGTATTCAAATAAGGATGTAAGAATATCAAATATTCTGGTTAAAATTCCGATTAAGTTAAGTTAACCCTTTCCAAATATCATATGCATATTCTGCAGATGACGTTTGAAAGCATTGTGGTAAAAGGAGAAATTGCACTTTTGCCACAACATTTTGAACACTTATCAATAATTATTATCTCATTCAAAGAGATTTTTTTATATTTTTTTTTGCGACATTTTAAATGTCGTCTGCTGCAGATTTATTATCTGTGAGAAAGCATTAAAAGTAAAAATAATTGTCTTAGGATATAGGACTTTTCCCTCATATAGATGCTTTCTGGGGCCTCTGCAGCAGACGGCTTTTTGAAAACATAGTGACAAAAGAAGAAATTGCTCAAAACAAACAATTTCTCCTTTTGACACAATGTTTTCCACTTTTAGTCATAGGTTATCCATTTAATTAACAAAATATGTTCAAAGTTGTCTGCTGCAGAATTGTCGTATAAGGGAAAGGGTTAATGGGTTAAACAATTTATCATTCCACTATATTTAATGCCCATTTAGGTCTAATCTTCTAGAAGTAATATTTTTAGGTTTTTTTGCATGTTTTCCAATGAAATTTTAACCCTTATCCTGCTGAATTCTTGCAACCAGTATGTTCATTGTTTTTTTGACAAGTTCTTAAAATATCTTTGACGTTGGCTTGCTAAGAATTATTAAAAAAAAATATACTGTAAATCGCTTACCCTTTCCCACATACAGACACTTTCTGGTGACTCTGCAGCAGACAACTTTTGAAAATGAAGTAAAAGGAGAAACTGCTCTTTCATTTATAGAGAGTTGCCATATTTATGACTAGATGTTTTCAAGGTCATCTTCTGCAGATTTGTTGTATGCTGGAAAAGGTTGATATGTTGGCTTGCTTAGAATTATTAAACAAGTTAATTGGATAAGTTGTTTATCTGTTTCTGTTAATTTTACAGGGTGGAGGTAGTCAGAGGTTATGATTTTATTGTAAACTCTGTTTGGCCCGAGATTGTCAGCAATATTGAGGCCAAAACCAGCTCCATGTTCAACCCAGGAAATCCAAACGTATTTCATGCGGTAAGCAGAGTACTAGATAAGGACGAGAAAAGTTGTCTTTTCTCACCTAAATCTCACTTATTATTTTATACCAAACCCTATGTTATGGGTTCTCAAAAGAAACGTCTGAATGAGACCCACAACATAGGGTTTGAGAGTCAAATAAGGATTTTGGAATGTGTAAGTACAAGTAGTTCTTGTTATACGCCCCTTCCCTCCCTTCGTAGAGGGGGTATATAGGAGTCACTATGTTGGTTTGTCTGTTTGTCTGTCGGAAGCCATATTTGGTCCTGCCTATTTTTTACAAAACACTGGGTGGAATTCAATAAAATTTTACATGAAGCTTCTATACCAAGAGGAGATGTGCATATCCTAAAGGGGTTACAATTGCATGTTATTTTACAGAGTTATGGTGTAGGTCAAGGTGCTGTTTAGGGGGTATTTATCATCTTCAGTGATAGTTCTAGTTTTACATATTTACACTGTGATTGTCATACATTTAGTTCGTAATATGGATTTTTTGTTGATGTTTGTTTGGAATTACACTTTAATTAACAGGGATGAATGTTTCTGTTGGTTTCCAGCAAAGCAGGGAGACAGGAAGGGATTACTTTTCTGTCCTCTGTCTGTTTGTCTATCTGTCACATTTTGACTGAATTACTTGTGTTTTGATATGTCTCCCTGTAGTTGATACATATGTTCCTTTGAAAGTTTGAATGCTCATTGTTAAAATAGTGGCTTACATGTCGACCAAAATGTCCCATGCAAGACCTGAGGTAGATCCATATCTCCCAAATTGAGGTCATTGTTTCAGGTCAAAGGTTGAAGTTAATGAACAATTTTTGCACATATAATTTTGTTTAAAATAATAAACAACTACAAACATATGTATACCACATCTTGTGACAATATTACTCATGCAGAAGCTATAAGAATATTTGTTACAACAGTCAAACTTGTGATAAAGAACACCTTTGTTTAGAAATTCCCTGTCTATAGCAACCACACTTTTTGTTTCCCAATTACTCATTTTCTGCACAAATGACCCTGTAATTAAAGACCACCTGTGATCAAAGACCATGTAATTCTCTTCCCACAGATTGGACTGTATATGGAAAATTGGAAAGATGCTAATCCCTTTCCAACATACAGCAACGCTGATAGACGACTTTGAAAACATCTAGGTAAAAATAAATGAAAGGTTATTTTTTTTAATATATTTGAAAATATTGTGGCAAAAGTGGAAATTGCGCATTATGAGGAATTTATTCTTTTGCCACAATGCTTTCAAAAGTTGTCTGCTGCGGGGCGTCAGAAAGTGCCTGTATGTTGTAAATGGTAACCAGATGGTTTGGAGGTACAAGCTGATCTGTATATCTTCTCTGATCACACAAAAAGAAGAGCGCTTTTTCTATGACATGACTTGAATATATTTTAATTTTTTATTTATTTCTGTTTCAGAAATATGTGATCAGTATGGAGTTTTTAGACAAGTTTGAACAGCATTGTGGATCACAAGCAAGTGTCCTTAGACTACGAGATCATCCAAGTTACCACACATTTATCAATAAATGGAGTTTACCTGTCTATTTCCAAATAAGGTAAACTTAGTTTTTCCATATGTAGAAAGTGTGCAATATGACGATTACGGTAACTGTTGACAACAACAACAACAACAATGACCTACCACAAATTTCTTTGATCATCTGTGTTTAACCCTTTCCCTCATACGACAATTCTGCAGCAGACGACTTTGAACGTATTTTGTCAAAACATAGAAAATCTCCTTAATTGAATGGATAACCTATGACAAAATGTGGAAAACATTGTGGCAAAAGGAGAAATTGCACGTTTTGTGCAATTTCTTCTTTTGTCACTATGTTTTCAAAAAGCCGTCTGCTGCGGAGGCGTCAGAAAGCGTCTATATGAGGAAAAGGGTTAATAAGTTAAAAATGCAGTCACAGTCAGACTCTTCTTGCCTTTCTCTTTCCCACATATAAACTCTTTCTGACGCCTCTGCAGCAAATTTTGAAAACATGGTGACAAAATGGAGAATTTCTCTATTTTCCACAATGTTTTCAACTTTATTCAGATATTACACCTACATTTACAGAGATAAAAATTTTCTGTGTTTTTTGCTGAGATAATTTTAAAGTCGTCTGCTGTAGATTTGTTGTTTGTCGGAAAGTTAAAAAAAGCAGTCACAGTCTTCTTGCTTCTTGCTTTTCTAAAGTAGTGATTACAATGGGTAAAATATATAATGATGATAATTATGATGATGAAGATTATCATAAAAAATAATGCTAATATTAAAAACCGCGATATAATGGTATGAAAAAGTTGTTTCTTGTTTTATTAGATTTCATTAAATAGCTAGAGGTTTGAATCATTGATGATTATATTAAAACCACAATCTAACAGTATGAAAAAGGTGTTTTACCATTTTATAGATTTCAGGAGATAGCTGGAGGTTTTGAATCATCATTATTTACAGCTTTTAACAGATCGTCAGGTCAGTTTGATTACACCCTTCCCACAAACAACAAATCTTCAGTAGTTCTCTTTGAAAACACCTGGACAAAATATAATCTCTTTAAGAAAAAAAAATATTATTAAATAGAGTTGAAGATATTGTGAAGTAATTGCTCAATATGAGCCTGTTAATTGATTTGAGTTTTTACAACTTTTTAGAAAAAAAATACAGTCATATCACGACGGCCATTTCACCTTCAAATGTGTTTCCTGGCTTTCTCACACACAGTTCTCCATATTATAATCTTTTCAAGCAACTGCCTGCTTTTCCACATAGACTGTTAGAGGATTGATGGAAGACAAATGACGCTTGACACATTGACTATTGTCAAAATGTTGTCTATCAATCCAGGGTTAGTGAGTTCGAACTCTAGCTAGGTTCTAATCATAGTAAAGATCTCTTAACCCTTTCCAACATACAGACGACTTTTGAAAGCATAGTTTCAACTCTATTTAATTATTGTACTTTTAACCCTTTCCCACATACAACAATTCTGCAGCAGACGACTTTGAACATATTTTAAAGTTAAAATGCGTCTGCAGGTGGGAAAGGGTTAAGATGGCTGTTTTGAAGAAAAAAAGTCAGTTTTATTGACTGTCGTCTGCATCGTCACAAAACTGTAACCTGACCTCATAAAACGTTCAACATTTTCTAATGAAACTTGGTACATATGTACTTAGGAACAATACGCATGACTATACCAAGTCACATAACTCTGGCTTTAATAATTATTCAGAAATGTCCCTTTTTCGACTAAGAAAGAAGCAGTTGTCGTTGGAAACTGGTTCAAGTAAGGCATCTATAGCCTAGTACTAGCTAGTCATGGATAAGTGATTATTGTAATTTAATTATAAAATAACTGAAATATTGTTGAAAACCGCAGAAAACCCAAATGCTGTATTTATACTAACCTTTATGTTCTTTCTATCAGATACAACACTATTCCATCTACATTCCACCCATACTTTATGGATAAAGTTGCAGCAGTGCTGGGATGAGGAGATTTATATCCGACCACTTTCTCATCGTTTCTGGAAACTGTTTGTACAAATGTTGATGCGATATTCATCATGGCTGGATGAAGCTTACAAAGAACAAGTATGTACAGTTGAAATGTGTATATATAATGGTAAGGTTTGCATTTTGTTTCACCCTTTGCCACATATAACAAATCTGCAGCAGAAGACTTGGAAAATATTGTGGAAAAAGGAGAAATTGCTAGGTTGTCGTTAAAAAGCATCTGTATGTGGCAAAAGGTTAACCCTTTCCCATGTAAAATAATCTGCAGCAGGCAAAACATATGGACAAAAATATTGAATATCTCAATAAATGACAGTATATTTATTAAATAGACTTAAAAACTATTCATGAGCAAGTTCTCCATTCGAAACAATGCTTTCAAAATTTGTCTGCTGCAGATGTGTCAAAATGTGTCTGCATGTGGTAAAGAGTTAAATTGTGAAATGCGATCTTATAATTTTAATTTATATTAATCATTGTTCATCACATGAAACTTTTGATCATGAGGTTGGCATCATAGTTTTTATCAAATTAACCCTTTCCTTCAAACAAGAAATCATGCCGCAAACAACTTTGAAAAGATCTAAGCAATAAAACATGGAAAATCTCTATATGGAAGTAGAAGTATTGGATAGATCTGAAAAAGTTTTGTCACAATGTTATAAAAATTTGTCTGCTGCAGATGCATCAAAATGTGTCTGCATGCGGGAAGGATTTAAATTGATTGTTAAACAACTTCTATAAGTCTTCACAGAGACTTTTTGAAAATGCAGTTGACATTCTCTGCCTCTACAAATTTTAAGCATAATTCTTATGGGAATATCGCCAAACCCCGGAAGCTCAAGTCAGTAGCGTCGCAGACTGTTCAGGGCTCGAATTTAAGCACTCGCCACTCGCAAAATGCGAGCTGTATTTTAAAAATGCGAGTTGATATTTCTTAAGCTGGCCTTTTTTTGCGAGTGGATTTCAAGTTAAGTACATAACTGTTTATTTAATTTGATTGGATTAAAAGAATAAACACGTATGTTCAAGGTAAAACAAACTAGGTTTAACCTCTTTCTTTTTCTTCTCGCCATATTATCCCCGTAGCAACAGCTTATCAACAGCATGTATACATGTTTACATAAAGAGTAGACTGCGGATAGTTTTTTTCGATTGCGCAGTCACTCTATGAACTGAAAATAGTTTAAAACCCGTCAACAGCAAAAGTGAGTAGACTGTGTCTCGTTTATCGATCGCGCTTTCTCTATAGTTTAATTAAAAGTTGGGAACCCGTCAAATTCGTTGTTTATATATTTTGTCGACTGCTAAAATGGCTGGCAAAAAAATATCGTCTTTTTTTTCAATTGAGTCGACGACGAATAAGAGACAAACATCGAATGAGTCCCCTAAACAAGAGTCACCAATCAAGAAAAAAAGAAATAACCCTTCAATAAATACAGTTAAGAAATGGGAGCGAGAGCTTAATATCACTCTCGGTTACAAACTTGACAGTGACAGCTAGAACTGTTGCTGAGATTTGGTGCGTTGATTGCAGAAATCACGCGATCGACAGATCATCCACGATAATAATAATTTATTTCTATTACTATGGTATCACAACATTTAAATAATCGTCCTTGATGAGTTCTAAATCTAATTTTAAAAGAAAGAGCCATTAGCTACCACTATATATTGATTCTATATTAGATCTACTATAAATAGAAAAGATTAAAATAGACAATTTCTCCTTTTACCACACAGTTTTGAACCCTATTCAATGAATACATCCTCAATGTAGGGAAAGGTAAAGCATGGAAAATAATGAGTCATATCGATGATGAATGAAATTGCTTCGTAGTAGATTTCCAAATAAGGAAATGTTTACTACAGCTTCAAGAAAGAGCGGCAAATAAATATCACGTGATATGTATGCCCGCGAAAATATCATGTGGTGTTACTTCGCATCCATTGGATGAAGCTCTCTTCTTTTAACTATCTCGCGAGATTACAAATTAGGAAAATAATGTACACTGATCACGTGGTCAACATACATTGTACTAGCTATATATAGTATTTGAGTGAGTTATTAATAGAAAGGTACCAGGTTTATCTTCATTCTTTCTCACCGTAGACTATAGATCGATGCATTAAATTGTTATGATTGTTAGACTTACAACAAGCATTTCATTCTTTATTAATATGAATTGCAAAAGGCAAGTGATTTTCTGTGCGTGACAGGCACGTACGCTCTTGGATTGATTAAAAAATGCTTACGTGACTTTTGAAATATGTGCGTGAAAAACGCCGGGCGTCTATCTGTCTGTCATTGATAAAGTCATTGATGGGAGATATTTGAATTTATTTACTCGGTAGTCTAATATTCCATAATGTGGCTATATAAATGTAGTAGTGCTGGTGGTATTTTTGTGAGTTGACTCACAGCCAAAAGACCAACAACATTGCCATATGGACCAAGGCATTAAGTATTAATATAATCATGAGAAGGACTGACTGTGGTTACAGTGAAGGACTGATAAATAAAGTTTAAGAACTTTGTCTCTCACTCACAGTGTCTGCACTGTTACACTTGTTATTGTTGAATCCATGATTCATATTTCTGTTTTGATACTTAAAGTGGTCATTAAAATGATTTACTACTAATACTAATAAAGTCTAATACTATTTGTCAAATGAATACAGGTTTTGAAACAAATAATTTTGTTTTTTAGCCATTTCGGCGAAAATTGTTTTGGCTAGTTGGTTTCACATTTGGCCAGTTGAAATTTTAGGCACTGGCCAAATTCGCAAGTGCACAAAAAAGTTAATTTCTAGCCCTGCTGTTAATCCAGGGGTTGTGAGTTCCAACCCTAGCTTGAACAATATTCTTTCCGACAGTTTACAAAGGTCACTGTGACAAGCGTCATTTGTCTTCCACCAATGGGCTAACAGTCTATGTGGAAAAGCAGCCAGTTGCTTGGAAAGACTGTTGTGCAGAGTACTAGTATGAGATAGCCAGGAAATACATGAGTATGTGAACTGGCCACCATGATATGACTGAACAATTGTTGAACACAACATTAAACCCCAATCAATCAATCATTTATGGGAATATCCTGCAATTTTGAGGTCACATTTCCGAAACATTAATTAAAAAATATTACTTGAGTTTAAAACTTAATAAAAGGTTACTGTTACAGATAGTCGATCGGAATGACGCTGATACAAAACTCAAGCCTAACTCAGACAAACCATTGAATGGAGTTGGACGATCCAGTCCCTCGGTTCCGACTGAAGGTAGGGTAACCCCCACTATCCCACAGTCTCCACCAATCACTATCGGACAAATTATCTCATTGATTGCTGATGCAGAAAAATTAACAAATATGGTAGGTATCTTTCATTATTCACAAACTTAACCCTTTCCCACATACAACAAATCTGCAGCAGACGATTTTTAAAACATAGTGACAAAAACCTGAAAATACTCCATAAAAGATAGCTTTATTGTTAAATAAAGTCGAAAACATTGTGGCAAAAGGAGAAATTGCTCGTTTTGAGCAATTTCTTCTTTGGTCACAATGTTTTCAAAAGTCGTCTGCTTCTATTGCGTCTGCAGGTGGGAAAGGGTTAAATGAATGGTGCATATCTGTACTGTTTTCAAAAAAGACTCCTTGTGTTTAGTTGTATTTTATAGTCGGGGTTATATTGTTGACTAATGGGTATTGAAGTAGTATTTATAAACATCTATGTGATGTACTGATATTTTTAGCTCACCTGAGCACAAAGTGCTTAAGGTGAGTTATTGTGATCGCCTTTTGTTCAGTGTCCAGTGGGTCAATTGGGATGGAACTTGACAGAAAGCATCCTCTCAATCTCCTCACCAGAATTCCTTAAAATATTTGGGATCCATGCAGATCCATGCAGAATGGCAACCAAGCGGAAAAAAACTTAGCAATTTTTCTTCTCCCAAACTGGTTGGCCGATTTTCAAATGATTTTGTAGAAATGTTCCTTGGGTGACCCTTTATCAGATTCCTTCAAGTCATGTTGATTGGTCAAAAATCATGGCCCCCAGGAGACGGGGCTTTTTAGCTCTACTGGCCAAAGGCCAGAAGGGCTTATGTCGTGGCGATTTGTCCGTCGTGCGTCCGTGCGTCCGTAAACAATTTCTTGTTAACACGATACAGTCTTCACTTTTGATTGTATCTCAACTAAACTTATACAGTAGTTAGATATCCATGAGAGCTCGGTTCCTTTCGAAAACCAGCCAGATCCGCCCATGCATGACTGGATTATGGCCCTTGAAATGGTCAAAATTGCTATAAAAGAGCTTGTTAACACGATACAGTCTTCTTTTTTTATTGTATCTCAACTAAACTTATACAGTAGTTAGATATCCATAAGAGCTCGGTTCCTTACGAAAACCAGCCAGATCCGCCCATGCATGACTGGATTATGGCCCTTGAATTGGTCAAAATTGCTATAAAAGAGCTTGTTAACACGATACAGTCTTCACTTTTGATTGTATCTCAACCAAACTTATACAGTAGTTAGATATCCATGAGAGCTCAGTTCCTTTCGTAAACCAGCCCGATCCGCCCATGCAAGACTGGATTATGGCCCTTGAAATTGTCCAAATTGCTATAATTGAGCATGTGAACACAATAGAGGCTCCATTTACTATCTGATCTTCACCAAACTTAGATAGTAGTTAAATATTGATGAGAGCTTGGTTCCTTTTGAAAATCAGCAAGATCCGCCCATGCAAGATTGGATTATGGTCCATGAAATTGTAAAAATTGCTATAATACAGCTTGTGAACACAAAAGAGCCTCCATTTACTATCCGATCTTCACCATACATACATGCTCTGGATTGAAAATGACCAAAGAACCATACCAGTAGAGCATAGGCCCTCATGGGCCTCTTGTGTTACTTATATGTCTATAGTGGAAACTTAAAAATCTTCTCCTCCGAAAGTGTAAGGCTGATTAACAAATAATTTTGTAGAAATGTTCCTTGGGTGAACCTCTATCAGACTTCTTCAAGCCATGTTGATTGGTAAAAAAACATGGCCGCCAGGGGCAGGGCTTTTTTTCCTTATATGACTATAGTTGAAACTTAAAAAATCTTCTCCTCCGAAAGTGTAAGGCTGATTTTCAAATAATTTTGACCCTCTATCAGATTCCTTCAAGCCTCCTCAAAAATCATGAATGATGTTAGTAGTTGGCTTAATAAAAGTCAAAATGAAATTAAGTAGGTATAACACTGTATTATAGTCAACATATACCTTACCCTTTTGCAGCAGACAACTTTCGAAAACATCGTGGCAAAAGGAGAAATTATCCATCATGAGCAATTTCTGCATTTGCCAAAATGTTTTCAACTATATGCAGTAATTAAACTTTCATTTCTAGAGATTTTCAATTATTTTTACCTGGATGAATTTAGTCGTCTGCTCCAGATTTGTTGTTTGTGGGTTGAATATTTCTTCAAGTGGTGTAATTTTTTACAGGTACCTAATTTGATAGAAACTTCAGTTCTTCCAAGATTTTCAGGATTGAATGAAGAAATGACCAACTCATTTAAAGGTATGTTATGTTGATATCTAGTTCTACGAATTTCTTGAAAGGTATTATTTTTTTTAAAGTGATGGTTTTAACCTCTTTTTTTACCCAAATAAAGGCATTTTCTGCCGTCTCTGTCAGAAGACTTTTAAAAGATGTGGCAATGAGCAAATTGAGCAATTTCTGCGTTTGCCACAATGTTTTCAACACTTTTAAATACTTAAACTTTCATTCGTAAAGAATTTCCATAGTTTTGTCAAATTGTTTTCAAAGTCACCTGAAGAGTATTTTTAACTTTTTTAACCCTCTTCCCAAAAACAACAAATCTGCAGCAGACGGCTTTGAAAACATCTCTGCAAACCTATTAACCCTTTCCCTCATACGACATTTCTGAAGCAGACGACTTTGAACGTATTTTGTCAAAACATAGAAAATCTCTATAATTGAATGGATAACCTATGACAAAAAGTGGAAAACATTGTGACAAAAGGAGAAATTGCACGTTCTGTGCAATTTCTTCTTTTGTCACTATGTTTTCAAAAGACGTCTGCTGCAAATGCGTCGGAATGCGTCTGCAAGTGGGAAAGGGTTAAACATCTCTATGAATGAAAGTATAACAATTGAATGGAGTAACAACATCTCGATAACCCTCAATGGCCATATTTCAAAAACTTTGGCCCCTTTTTCTGAACAAAAGTTTGGGGTGGGGTTGGTCCCTTTTCAAATTTTTTTAGAAGCATCTCTAAGATTTGAAATCATTGTGGCAAAAGGAGAAATTGCTTGTTTTGAGCAATTACTTCTTTTGGCAAAATAATTTCAAAAGCTGTCTGCTGAAGAGGCGTCAGAAAGTGTCTATATGTGGGAAAGGGTTAAGTATGCAACTCTAACTTTAACTTTAACCCTTTCCCAGACGACTTTTGAAAACATTGTGACAAAAGGAGAATTTGCTCATTATGAGTAATTTACCCTTTTGCCACATTGCCACAATGTTTTCAACTTTATTACATATACATGTAATACTTTCTTATTGAAGAGCTATATCATAGTTTTGCTCAAATGCTGTTTCTGTTGTCTGCTGAGATTTGTTGTATGTGGGAAAGGCTTAATCACCAACTGAATGTCAGTTTTCTTTTTTACATCACTCAATACAGATTGCAACAACTGCGGGAATAGGAAAACAAATTGAACAGAATAATTTCTTTTTTGTTTCTACAATGTCTACTTCTCTGTTTCAGACAAAACTTTTCATTTATCTGATCTTTTCAGCAGAAGTTTTCAATTTGATAGAATCTCTTACCCTTTGCAACATACAACAAATCTGCAGCAGATGCTTTTGGAAACACCTAGATAAAGATTGGGAAAATCTCTCTAAATGAAAGTACAGTCAAACTAGCGATCAGCAGCCACCCAAGGGACATGATAAAACTAGCTGCTTAAGACAGGTGGCTGCTGATCAAATTTCATGACTTGGTCGGATTTGTTCCAAGTTTTGTCAGTTCATATAATATTACATGTAACTGTTAGGAATAGTCATTACATTGCAAATAGTAAATTGTCTTTATAAACTTGTATTTAAACATTGTTATGAAGATTTGTAGCTTTTTTCTATCAAGTATTTCATTGTGCTATCTATTATTTAGTTTAAACCGACTTTTACAACTAACTTGACTATCAAATATTTGTTTACTTCACTTTGGAATTCGCCGAATAACATATCCGGAAAAAATAGCGTCCGAATCTACGTCTATGACTTGCACAAAATTTTACTCGATAATCTTTAGATTTAAAATGAAAATGGGAATATTAATTGACTTGGGGCTTTAAAGTGGACATTAACTTTCATTTTAATATATAAATGTACTGTCTTTCGGTCAAAAACGCTCATAAATATCTTTTTCAATTTATCAATTTTGCCCGACATCATAAACATAAAAGAAACCAAAATTGCAACTTCTTGTTGATGAATCATGCAACTATCATTCGGCACACGTCGGCTGTTTTCGGTACCCTACCGGTAGATCTAACATGTAAACAGCTTACGCGTATGAAAAAACCCGATAATGTGATTGTCACAGTATGCTTTATGACCTGTATGTATTAAACACCGATAATTTAACACCTGGCGAATCTGGGTCGCCGCTGATCGTATGTGACCGCTCACACAAGTTTGACTGTATAATTAATGAATAGTGTTCAAAAGTTGTCTGCTGCAGATGCGTTGTAATATGTCTACAAGTGGCAGAGGGTTAGATATGTAATTTCTATTTTTTTTCTTCCACAAAAAGTGTGTATAGATGAATGCTGTAGTGTGATACAGAGCAAACTTCCGCAGTACCGTACGTATATTGTGACTGATGTGACCAATCAGTGTCTGGTACATATAAAACAAGTTAACGACATTCCTAGACTCTACAGACGGACCAATCGGGATGTAAGTACATTTGTTATTAAACCCTTTCCCTCATAAGACAATTCTGCAGCAGACGACTTTGAACATATTTTGTCAAAAAATAGGGAATCTCTCTAATTGAATGGATAACCTATGACTAAAAGTGGAAAACATTGTGGCAAAAGGAGAAATTGCTCGTTTTGAGCAATTTCTGCTTTTGTCACTATGTTTTCAAAAAGCCGTCTGCTGCAGAGGCGTCAGAAAGCGTCTATATGCGGGAAAGGGTTAACTGAAATAATGTTGAAAAACCGCAAAACCCCAAACAAAACAATCATTTGGTATTGTATTTCAAATCCTATTGGTGCAGCCTTCCATGGATAGTTTATGTTTATGGATCTCTTCTCTATTGTCTGTCAGTAATTATTTAATCCTTTCCCACTTGTAGATGAATTCTGAATCATCTGTAGCAGGCGACTATTGAAAACATTGTGGCAAAAGGCAAAATTGCTCATAATGAGTAATTCCCCCATTTGTCACAATGTTTTCAACTTTGTTTAATAATTTTAAAAAGTCATCTATGGAGAATTTTCATGTTTTTACCAGGATGCTTTCAAAGTCGTCTGCTGCAGATGCGTTGTACATGGGAAAGGGTAAATATTACTGTTGTTCTATCAGAGGTGCTACTAGAGAATTTTCTTTTTCTAAAACATTTTTTAAAAGTTTTCTGCTGCATTCGTCAGAACTCTTTAACCTTTTTGAGGGATAACTGAACATGGGCATGACATAAATGCAGATGTCTTGATAACTCACAAACTTAATGGTCTTAACCCTTCCCTACGTAAAACAAATTTGCAGCAGACGACATGGATTATATCTACCCATGAACATTTTATTATTATTATAGAGTTAAAAACATTGTGATTAACTTAGAAATTAATGATTATCACAATGTTTTCAAAAGTTATATGCTGCAAAGGCTTTCAAAATGCATCTGTAAGTGAAAACGGGTTAAATTCTTATTCAACCTCCAAACCCCATGTTTGCAGGTGATCAAAGTAATCTTTTCACTGAAACGGTTCTTTTGAGCACCACATCATACGGTCTTACCCTTGCCAACAATAACAACGCATCTGCAGTAGAACCCATTGGAAAACATTGTAACAAAATGTTCAACTCTACTCAATATTAAAACTTCTATTTATAGAGTTTTTCCTTATGATTTCGAAGTCATCTGGTGCAGATTGGGAAAGGATTTTAATTGATAACGGAGAAAAATATTGTTGTTTCTTTCAGGTCCCGACAAAACCGTCGGGTTACATCACGACCCTCACCAAACCACTCACCATGTTTATTGAAGTACACGAGGATGTTTTAGGAGAAAACCAGAAACACTCCATCTTTGTACAGGTTTTCTCGAATCTAGCAGAACAGTACGTACTTTAATACTTCCTTTTTGTATGTCCTACCTGTTTAAGTGTTAGGGATTTTCTTTTTTATCCCTTTCAAAATTATAGATGCATCTGCAGCAGACAACTTTTGCAAACATTGTGGTAAAAAGATAAATTGCTCATCATGAGCAATTTCTCCTTTTGCCACAATGTTTCCAACTATTAAATTATTATACGTATTCAAAGGAGTTATTCCATATAATGCCTAGACGTTTTCAAAGATTTGTTGTATGTGGGAAAGGGTTTATGAGATGCTCTGTATCAAACAAATAATTAATATCTGGATTTTTTTTATGATATTAATTAACATTTATAACATTATCTATCATTAATTAAAATTAAAGTTAGTGCTCAAAAAATAATTAAATATGTGGTATCCTAAAAATTGGTGGTCGTTCCTCCCCTGTAGACATTTTTTCTTGGCTGGTTAAATTTTTCTGCATCCTAGAAGTATTGAGTGAGCATATTGTCGCACAGTTGTCAATTGTCTCTGCTTGGCTTTGTCTGTTCTGTTTTCTTGTCCATGCTATTTCTAAGCTGGCTAATATTCAATGAAACTTAATGGGAAGCTTCAGTAACAGCTGAACTGTACATGTTGTAATTTAAGATACTACACAGTGACGTCTGATGTTTTAACTTCTGTTAAAAAAATGGAGGACAGCCTGAAGAGATTAAAAAAAGGCCGAGGGACAGATAAATCAGGAGGTACACAAGGATTGACGGACGACGATAAAATACGACAACAGCTTATCCTTGATATCATAAGTTATGGCGAACAGGTACTATTTATACTGTCATACCTTTCTAACGCACTCAGTGTAGACAGTCATATAATATATACATAGATTCGAAAGACCGTAAAGCAATATTTAATCTGGCGGTTACTGAGATAGTTTCACTCCTTATCGCAGAGATGATTGGCGATTAATAACAAGCGTCTGCCAACCACCTGCAAACAGTTTGGATTGTACTTATCAATAAATATGAATACACAGATAAATATTTTGTGAAAATATATCTGTAGGTGATACCTATTTACATTTAAAACCCTTTCACCCATACAACAAATCTGCAGCATATAACATTGAAAACATACCCAAAGAAATTCGAAACTCCCTTTAAATGAAAGTACAATAATTGAATAGAGTTTAAAACATGGTGACAAAAGGAGAAATTGCTCGTTTTGAGCCATTTCTTCTTTTGTTGGAATGTTTTCAAAAAGCCGTCTGCTGCAGAGGCGTCAGAAAGCGTCTATATGAGGGAATGGGTTAAAGAAAATCTAGATGATCTAGATAGTGATGTATGCAAAATGGAATGTAATCATTTGTAATATGGTGTCTTATCTCCTGACTTGCACATCTTGTTGGGTATCGTACCCCACATTATTTTAGTGAGATTAGAACAACTTGAAACAACATTCTTACTAACAGTTTGTTATTCTCTTCCATTTCCAGCTCTCCCAGTTTGGAGTTGATAAAGCTGACCTGGACAATTACACAAAGTTACTAGAGTTAGTCGATGAGGCCAAATCATCAATGACAACAACAACAGTCAATTCAGGAATCTCATCATGACCCTGGCTGAATCCCCGTCAACTCATCATTCTTACACAGTCAGGGAACCTGCTATGGCAAGGGGGTTTTAAGAACAGGCAACCCAGGTGCGATCCCTGGTCACAGAGAACATTGTTGCATGCCCTTGATGAATCCTTTCCCCTGTATACAACAAATCTGAAGCAGACGACTTTTATAATAACATGTACTCAAAAATATGGAAATTCTATATAAATGAAATATCAATTATTGAATAAAGTTGAAAACAATCTGACAAAAGGAGAAATTATGAGCAATTTCTCATTTTGCCACAATGTCTGCTGCAGAGGGTATCAGAAAGTGTCCATATGTTGGAAAGGATTGAGGCGTATTTCGTAGCCTAGTATGGGTCAGTGACTCAGGGATTATGAATTAGTGTTTTGTCTCTGTAATTCGACTCAATACTAGTGTACCGCCTGAATAAAACATTGTTCGTTCCAAGTTACCAAAATTAGCGCCGTTCTCATTGCATAGGGGCAAAAAAATTCACTGGCTTATTGCTTTTGAAATAAACGTGCACCATATTCATGTAGTTGAAAGTCCCAAATGTAATTTTCAATGACTAGAACACTCGTAATGCTCCCACAAAATACAATAACATTTTGAACTTGATTTGAAATTAAATATTTAAAAAGTGTAGTAGTGTTGCAGCAAATTTGTAATCCTGATGTTTTGATACAGAGAAACTGGTATTTAGATACTTTCAGAAAAGAGAGAGTTGTTACATTTGACGCAACTGCTACAGTTGAATTTTGTAAACATTCAACGTCTTTGCAATAAACCACTATTTAAAACAATGTAAAAAAAGGAGAAATTGCTCTAATCATGCAATTTCTCAATTTGAACGGGAATTTTAACATGTGTGTAGGATGTTACCAAAGTCGACTGCTGCAAAACTGTTGTATATGGGGAAAAAACATTTCACCTATAGATAGTCTCAGCAGACGACTTTGAAAACATCTATGGGTGAAATCTTTCCTTTGAAAGTAAATGTTGTGGGAAAAAATGTTGAGGAGTCTCTCATTATGTTTAACCCTTTCCAAAGTCTTTGCAGAACACAGCATCTTTAAAACATTGTGGCAAAAGAAGAAATTGCTCATGATGAACAATATTTCCTTTTGCCACAATGTTTTCAACTCTATTTAACAATTAAATTCTCATTTATGGAGATTTTTCATGTTTTTGCCTATATGTTTCAAAGTCTTCTACTGCAGAGATGTCAGAATGCGTCTGTATGTGGGAAAGGGTTAGGAGTACTGTTGTGTATATCCCTTTAACCCTTTCCCTCATATAGACGCCTCTGCAGCAGACGGCTTTTTGAAAACATAGTGACAAAAGAAGAAATTGCACAAAACGTGCAATTTCTCCTTTTGCCACAATGTTTTCCACTTTTTGTCATAGGTTATCCATTCAATTATAGAGATTTTCTATGTTTTGACAAAATACGTTCAAAGTCGTCTGCTGCAGAATTGCCGTATGAGGGAAAGGGTTAAAAAAAAACTACAACAGGCAACTTTATCTTCATGCTGATTTCAAGACTTCTTCCGCGGGTATGTTAATTGGTTTCTCTATCGGAGAAAGGGTTAAAATGCTTAAAGTGTACATATGGAAATTAAATTATATTATGCTCACATATTGTACATGCTTGAAAAGTTATGTATATACATGTAATTAAGAAGATTTATATAATTACCTGTGTTATCCTAGACCCCCTTTTCAAGAATGGATCTTCCCAATTTCAAGGTGTAAATGGGGAATTTAACCTTTGCCACAAACAACACATCTGCAGCAGACCACATTAAGTAAAAAAAATATGGGAATTTTCTTTAAATGAAAGAATAATTATTGAATAAAGTTGAAAACATGGGGGTAAAAGTAGAAGTTGCTTTTAACGGGCAACTTCTCCTTTTGCCACTCAAGTCGTCTGCTGCAGAGGTGTCAGAAAGTGTCTGTATGTTGGAAAGGGTTAAAACGATTATGACCAATTGGTTTACATTTGAAACAAACGTCATGTGGAATTTGAAAAAAAAGTTATATTCCTATTGTGTAAGCAAAGAAAGTTATATTCACTTAAAAGTATTTAATGCAAAAAAATTGTGTCACCTGCCTTGGCATGGTGACACATAGGAATCACTTCTCCATTGTCCTTGTCTGTTATGCTTTGACTTATTAGAAGGTGTCACATTTGTTCTGTTAAAACTTATTGATTAAAGGACAGGGAGTTTACCATTCTTGAATGAGGGTTCAGGATAATTAAATTAATATGGAATAAATAATAATTTAAATAAACAAGTGTCTTCTGTTTCTTTACATGTTTTGTGACGACGATGCCAAGAGTATCAAAATACCCCGACTTTTTTTCTTCGAAAAACAGACGAGCTAAAAACGAAGACGTGACTCCAGGTTAAGAGATAGCAGTTATTTGTTTGGCAATTTTGCTGACAAAAAGATATGTGAATACCCTAGATGACTAGAAATCTGATAGTGATGTTAACACAAAAGTTGTTACAATTGTTAGAAATTGAAAATGTACTCATTCTACTTTTCTACTTTCTGCAATGTTTCCATGAAGCTGTCTAATGTTGAGTCATCTAATTTACTAGCATCTAAATCAGGGGATTGATTGATTGATGTTTTACACAGCTTTCAACAATAGTTCAATTATATCCGTGTTACCAGTTCTACTGACACGAGCCAGTCTGGCCGGGACCCTGAGCATCAAGGAAGGCAGCCATTTCTACCACTACACCACCGAGACGGTTCCAATCAGCGGAAGGGAAGTAATAAACTAGGCTTTAAGAGAATTCCTGAGTCGGTTATCCTCCCTGCAATTTAAAGATGTGATAACTCAGTTTGTGTCAACACTTCTCTCGATCTTGTGATTTGAGGTAAAATTTCTGCCTCTTGGATGAAAGCCATTTGCTGCAGATTTTTTATAAATTCTTTGTAGCATACAATCTTTAAATTAAGAGCTTTTGCAAGACGGCAAAGCTTGTTAGATGGTTGCTTGATTAAAACTTTACCCTTTCCCACATATAGATGCTTTCGGATGACGGAGCCATGTTTTCAACTCTAGTTACTATTTTTACTCGCATTTATTGAGATTGTTCAGGTTTTGCAAATATGTTTTCAAAGTCAACCGTTTTCGCAGATTTGTTGAATGTGGTAGAGTTAAATGCAAACACTTCAATACTTTTGCTGCTGCCTCTAAGGTCATTGACAGAATGAGGACATGAGCTCTCCTAGAACACAGTACCGACTAGTTAAGTTGATTGATTGGTACTTTATGCAGCTCTCAACAATTTTTAGCTCTACTGGCCAAAGGCCAGAAGGGCTTCTGTTGTGGCGATTTGTCCGTTGTCCGTGCGTCCGTAAGCAATTTCTTGTTAACACGATAGTCTTCACTTTTGATTGCATCTCAACCAAACTTATACAGTAGTTGGATATCCATGAGAGCTCGGTTCCTTTCGAAAACCAGCCACAGATCTGCCCATGCATGACTGGATTATGGCCCTTGAAATGGTCAAAATTGCTATAAAAGGGCTTGTTAACACGATACAGTCTTCACTTTTGATTGTATCTCAACCAAACTTATACAGTAGTTAGATATCTCAACAATTTTTCAGTTATATCACAGCATTTCCATTACTACTAGCCCATTTATCCTGACACCAGCCAGTCACTCGTAATGCTAACCCCACAACCCTAAGTGCCAAGGAGGGCAGTTATTACTCCCGTTTTTAAAGTCTTTGGTATGACTTGGCCGGGAATTAAACCCCCCCCCGAGACCTCCCGCAAATGAGGCGGACTCTCTACTTCTAACCCATAAAGGTGATAAAGGCGGTACACAGACTTGTTAAGGACACAGTACCAACTAGTTAAAACAAAAATAAAATGGGAAAAGGAACTATTGCACACTATAAGCTTTTTTTCCTTCTTTGTGACAATGTTTTTAATTCCGTAGTATGCGTAAATTTTCAGTTTTCCATATGCCACACCAAATGTTTTCTTCAGTCCAATTTTTTAAAAGGTTGGGATTTCTTTAGACCGACACTTTCAAAGGAAGAGACTTAAAATATCTTATCAGGTAGATAGTTATTGAAGTACTGGTTTGGTGAATCCAGGAATAGAGATGTAAACATGATTCCATGATAGGACTAACAAAGTTTAACTCAAATAAATTCAATGCAATGCCTGAATCCAATCTTAAACATTCTGTTTTACGTTTTGGAGTAAATGCTAAAGGTATACCAATAAAGTAAGGAGGATCAAACTAGTCATTTACCAGATATATCTCTTCATTACCAAATCAAAATCCCTATGTTTTGTGTACTCAAAGGTATTGTCTATCGGATGATTCTTTTGAATTCCCACATTTTTGTTTAAAAGGATTGAATAAGGACTTAACAGCAAGAAATATTCTAGAGCTCTGACTTTAGGTCCAGAATCAACAATCCTGAAGTTGGTGAGGAAAGCATAAAACAAAAAAAGAAGTTCTTCTTGTAACATAAATATATTTCCCAAAACCAGATCAACAGATAACTTTACATCAATTCATGTGAACAATACATAACTTAATTACAATGGAAATTAACATTTGTTAACTCCCCTTTTCTCACATGCAGATGCAAGGGAATAATTAGTTGTAATGGGAAACTTCTTTCCACAAGATTTTCAGCTCTTATTTAATAATACTTCTTTCAATTTTTAGATATTTTCCATATTTTTGCGTAGACACTTTCAAAGTCCAATGATATTAACCTTTTTCCACTTGTAGGTGCATCTGCAGCAGACGACATTTGAAAACATTGTTGCAAAAGAAGAGATTGCTCAAAACTAGCAATTCCTTCTTTTGCCACAATGTTTTCAATTCTATTTAATAATTAAAATCTCATTTATGTATCAAATTTATGTCAATACATTTTGAATCGTCTGCTGCATTTTCAAACGAAATGTGGTGCATCCGAAGTCATCAAAAAAAATATTGACTACAATTCATCTTTCTTTTTGGACATGTTTTTGGATTTCTTATCTCCTTCTTTACTGGATTTTCCTTTATTCAAGTTCACTTTTGTTTTAGTTTTGTTTGATTTATTTCCATTACTAGAAGATGCGTTCTTTGTTTGGCATTTATTTGATAAAATCTGTTCAGCTGCTCTCAATCCCGAGTTGTAGGCGCCATGAAGTGAGTCCACATGGTGTTCAGACTCTGTGTAAGCCCCGGCAAAATATATGTATGGACAGACTGGCGATTGAAGGGTTTCCCACATACTCGGCTGGTTCCCCACTTTTGGATATGAAACTGAGCCTAGAGTTAAGGCATCTGTGGACCAGTCAGATCTTATAAACATTGTCATTTTGTGTGAGGAAACAGCATCGTATCCAAACATTTCTGATAAAATGAGTGTCACTTTCTCCCGTAATTTTTCCAATGGAGCCTGGTCCCAGAGAAGAGCTTGATCACCAAATATATTCCCAATGAGTACAGGGTTTCCACTCACTCTGTAGACATTGGTCCACATTTGTAGAAATCCTGGTGTAGCTACAGAGGATGATACTAAAAACGATCCAACCGTTTTAGGCCAAAATACCTCCTCAAATCTAACAATAACTTTACTAGAATACCCTAGTCCAATGTTTCTGATAGCATTATACCATGAAAGAGGAAGGGCTGGCTCAAATGTTACGGATTTTCCCTTCAGTACACCAATAGGGAGGGCCAGTATTACTGCATCAACGATGGCTTGTTTTCGGTCAGTAGTTCTAACTAATACCTTCCCTCTTTTAGTGTCTACTTTAATGTTCTTAACAATTTTGTTTAATTGGATTTTAATTGGAATTTCCATCCCTTCTCCACTTACTATCCTATCAATTAGTGCATCTTGTCCATCGACTATGATGCTATCCCAGCCAAACTCGTTCTCAGCCTCATACTGAAGTGTTGAGAAATTACTACAATGTGGTGTAGGTAGAGATTTTAAAATGTTGAGTGTCATTATCCTCTCTATTTCTGTTTTTCCAATCTTTTCTCTGTCAATTTCATATTGTTCTAGGATTGCTGTATGTAAAGACATGTCTGTCCCATCCGTTCTAATCCTTTTCACTGCATTCAGAACTACCTTAAAAGCTTCTATATACAAACTTGTTGCATTCTCTCCAGATAAAACTTTATAACTTTCTGTCTGTTCTGGAAACATCACCTGTATATCACCTGCACTTATCGTTTTAAGCTCAAACTGTTGTACAAGTTTGTGAAGCCGATTGTTCTTAGCTCTCGTGTTAAGAAACATCGAGCCTACTTCCACATCAACACCTTTCAAACCTTTCCCTGCCCGTCTATTGGTCCAGAGTCGGCCCCCGTATCTGTCATCACGTCCCTCGTATACCTTCACATCAAACTTTCCAGATTGAAGAAGTTTTCTAGCAGCTGCCATTCCAGCCATACCACCACCCACTACAATAGCCTCTTTCTTGTCCGTCCCCTCTCCAGAAATAAAATGTCCAAGTAGAAAACACAGCATTAAAGTATACATTTTCATCTTTTTATCTCCTTGTGCTAGATAATATCAATGTGATAGAAAAATAAACGGTATGGATTGAGTGCTAAATACCTAGAAAAAGAACAATGAAACAATCCTTCAAGTATTTCAATAAAACACTTTAAATAAGAATTATTTACACCTGATCAAATTCATTTTCCAAATAAATATTTACATGAATCAGTTTAACAATATCATCTAGAGTAAATTATACTCTGTGATAGGATTTTCTGCCTTCAAGCCCTTTTCTTGTCAACTATGTGAACTATTCACTTTCTGTATCAATTGATGAATGAGAATATTTTTTCAATCAGCCTTAAACCAAATACAAATATATTTATATACTATCAAGTTGCTTCAATATAAAAACAAATATAAATTATAAAGTCAATAACACCATTTAAACAACGAAACAGCTGAGTGATGCAAAGTACATAAAATATAAATGAAAACGTCTACTAATGATTAACATAAAAAAAAAGGAATGCCGAAATAAACTACAAATAGTGTCAAAATCTTTCTCGCAATGTGAAAATAAGTCCTGCTCACAATGTAAAAAAAACTTTAATCAAATAATGAATATGGATCATTCATACACCATTCACTCACAAAATTTATAACATTTGTCACATTGCTATTGGACAGTTTTTAATTCACTGAACCAGAGCCAAACCGAAGTTCTTTTTCAAACTGTTCTGCTGTGAAAGTTCCGTCTAATCTTTCTTGATTAGGATTAAACACAGAGTATGCACTAAGTGTATTTCTTGCTCGAGGACTTGTCCCAGTATTACGATACATGAGATATGAACATGACACAATAAAGTAGACAGCCCCAAATCCAATTTCTATGAAGAATTTCCAAAGTAAGAACCAAAGTAAAACTCGGAGAGCCAGTGGTAGGTACTGTTTCCAGTCGCTATAAACCTGTTCTACTTGCTGGACTGTCTGTATGAGTGGTACTGGCTCCCTTGTGTTCAATGTTTGTGGAACTTCTTTTGGTGTCTGAAATGTACAATTGTTACATTGAAACAATAAATGCACAAGGAGAAAAGAATATACATGTACAATTTTTAATCTTTATCCCTTAGCCACCTGCGGGCACATCAGGGTTCCCGCCTGGCGGCCTCCAATGGTGAAGAAAATAAAAAAATGGTCAAGAAATTTCAAAATGGCGAGTCATGGCGACGCAATACTTCTGAAATAGCGCCGCATTTCCCGATTATATTAACCGCAGTAGGAAAATAGATAAACAGCAAGTAAATCACTCGAGGGTGTGTTACTTGTACACTGTCATTGTGTCGTTTTTCACAGCAGGTGTCAAGTGTCCTTAAATCTCCCATAACAATTGGTAATAGGATTAACTAAGCGTGTTGATTAAAGATAGATGGGAAACATGTGACAGACTGTCAGTGTTTTACATTTTGACCAATAGGCTTGCATTGCATACTGCAAGATTCAGAGAATATAATTTGTCAATCTAAACGATGATACATCAGCGCTTTACGATCAAGAATGTTTGAAAATCAGTCTTTTCATCTAGACGCTTTCATATATTATTGTAACAATTAAAAAATAAAGCGTTAATAATATTGAAATTAAAAAACAATGGTTTACCAGTCTGGCAAGCTATTTAAAGGACATTTTGTAATTTCCAAATGCAGTATTTCGACCTTGTTGATTGATTGGGGTTTAACGCCGTTTTTAACAATTTCTCAGTCATATCATGGCGGCCAGTTCACCTACTCATGTGTTTCATGGTTTTCGCACACCAGTACTCCACACAACAATCTTCCCAAGCAACTGGCTGCTTTTCCACATAGTTGAAAGTTGGCTAAGCCGGGATTCAAACTCATAACCCCTGGATTGACAGCCTGCGTCATTACCGACTGAGCTACCGGGACTCGACCATTTTGACCTAGATCGACCGAAAAAAAAACAATCCAAATTTTTTGTCAGTTTAAATTGAATAATGCCTGCTAATTCATTAATAATCAGTCAACCTGTCTGCTTATAATGAATAAACAAAGCATGTTATAATTTGATTTAAATCAATAACATT
>JASEVX010000001.1:24549605-24617105 GCA_031761405.1 Serripes groenlandicus
AGGTTAAACTATATATATAAAGTTTTACATATGAACAAACAAAATGTAATAGGGGATACTAATAACAATTTCAAAATATAGTTCAAAACATAGTGAGAAAAGGAAAAATTGCCCAATTGAGCAATTTCTCAAATCGTCTGCCTCAATCTCGCAAACGTCTTCACATACATTTAAGCAGTATATATAGGTTACTGTGAAATACCAACGAACTGCGTCAGCGGGAAATGGATGGCGAGTATGTAAGTAGGCCTATCACCAGATCCTTTATTAACAGACAAAGAGTCAAAGAAGTATATCTTCTCCAAAACGGATTTCACTCTCTTATGTTATAGGCCTGCATAAACGGACAACATATTCACATACACGGCTGTGGTACATGCTGTTAGGTCCCTTGGACAAACACTTCTAGTGCGTGTGTCGGAAGTTAGATCTGGGTCTAAACATCATGCAAGCGGACGGTACCGACGCTGGTGAGACTGTGTGTATATGTACATTTTCACAGGAGTCTTCATTTATAATAGGTGCAATCAGACCCCTTACCTGGCATGGCTCATCTTTATGAAATCATATTACTTATGAACGACCTTACCGAAATGGCACAGGATTCACGATCTGGCGATGTTGGAGCTTTTTTGCATCTGCAAACGCATAGTCCCACAGTACCTTCACTGTAAGCCTAAGAATCCGCCATGGTCGAGTGGTTTGTGTGTTGATTTCGAACGGGACTTGATGCCCATCAGTTGACTAGGCACATTTCCTAGCCTAGTACTAATTTGTTTACCCAGGGAACATGAATAAGTGCTCGGTCGCCATGATAGAACTAAGATACACTTGAAAATGGCGTAAAACCCAAATAAAACAAACACTGTCAGTCTTTATGTTATATAAACCATCGTCTTAGTAAAAATAAAACGAGAATTGAAGACCATATGTAACGTTAAACGACTGCAACGACTGCAAACCGGAGAGGAAGTGAGAATACCATACTATAATATTGTCTAATCGCCACTGGAAAAGAGTTTAAGTCGCCTGTTGAAAGAGAATACCATTCTATAATATTGTCTAATCATCACTGAAAAAGATCTTAAGATCACACTTCAATTCGGGAAGTGTAAAAAGACTGTACCACACGCAGTGTTCAGCCAGTGTAAATAGTAAACACCTTAAGATGTTTCACAATTAAAATTAGGTCTGCGATTAAGTTATGAATGCAGTAAAAAAAAAAGCGTGTTGGTGCCATAACAGTTCCCCAAGTTGAACACTTTCCCCGATACAGATGACCATATAAAAAAGGGGAAAATGCTCAAGATCAACAATTCATCCTGTTCTCCATTATTTGTTTTTGCTGTATTCTAAAAGTCATATTTTCACTAGGATATTTTCAAAGCATTTAAGGACCCTTATATTGAACGCATGTATGCAAACTATAAAACATCTCTATAATGTATTGAAAGTAGTAGTTTTAAGTTTACTTGTATGGTGTTTTACGCTGCTTTCAATAGTTTTTCAGTTATATCATAGAGTTTCTTTGGTAAGTTACCCATACTACTGGTTTATTTATCCTGACACCAGCTAGTCAGTCGTAATGCTAACCCCACAATGCTGACACCAGCTAGTCAGTCGTAATGCTAACCCCACGATCCTGACACCAGCTAGTCAGTCGTAATGCAAACCCCACAATCCTGACACCATTTAGTCAGTCGTAATGCTAACCCCATACTCCTGACACCAGCTTGTCAGTCGTAATGCTAACCCCACAATCCTGACACCATTTAGTCAGTCGTAATGCTAACCCCACAATCCTGACACCATTTAGTCAGTCGTAATGCTAACCCCACAATGCTGACACCAGCTAGCCAGTCGTAATGCTAACCCCACAATCCTGAAACCATTTAGTCAGTCGTAATGCTAACCCCACTATCCTGACACCATTTAGTCAGTCGTAATGCTAACCCCACAATCCTGACACTATTTAGTCAGTCGTAATGCTAACCCCACAATCCTGACACCATTTAGTCAGTCGTAATGCTAACCCCACAATCCTGACACCAGCTAGTCATTCGTAATGCTAACCCCACAATCCTGACACCATCTAGTCAGTCGTAATGCTAACCCAACAATCCTGACACATTTAGTCAGTCGTAATGCTAACCCCACAATCCTGAAACTATTTAGTCAGTCGTAATGCTAACCCCACAAGCCTGAAACTATTTAGTCAGTCGTAATGCTAACCCACTATCCTGACACCATTTAGTCAGTCGTAATGCTAACCCCACAATTCTGACACTATTTAGTCAGTCGTAATGCTAACCTCACAATCCTGACACCAGCTAGTCAGTCGTAATGCTAACCCCAAATCCTGACACCAGCTAGTCAGTCGTAATGCTAACCCACAATCCTGACACCAGCTAGTCAGTCGTAATGCTAACCCCACAATCCTGACACCAGCTAGTCAGTCGTAATGCTAACCCCACGATCCTGACACCAGCTAGTCAGTCGTAATGCTAACCCCACAATCCTGACACCAGCTAGTCAGTCGTAATGCTAACCCCACAATCCTGACACCAGCTAGTCAGTCGTAATGCTAACCCCACAATCCTGACACCAGCTAGTCAGTCGTAATGCTAACCCCACAATCCTGACACCAGCTAGTCAGTCGTAATGCTAACCCAACAATCCTGAAACCATTTAGTCAATCGTAATGCTAACTCCACAATGCTGACACCAGCTAGTCAGTCATAATGATAACCCCACAATGCTGACACCAGCTAGGCAGTCGTAATGCTAACCCCACAATCCTGATACCAGCTAGTCAGTCGTGATGCTAACCCCACAATCCTGACACATTTAGTCAGTCGTAATGCTAACCCCACAATCCTGACACTGTTTAGTCAGTCGTAATGCTAACCCCACAATCCTGACACCAGCTAGTCAGTCGTAATGCTAACCCCACAATCTTGACACCAGCTAGTCAGTCGTAATGCTAACCCCACAATCCTGACACCATTTAGTCAGTCGTAATGCTAAACCCCACAATGCTGACACCAGCTAGTCAGTCGTAATGCTAACCACACACTCCTGACACCAGCTAGTCAGTCGTAATGTTAACCCCACAATCCTGACACCAGCTTGTAAGTCGTAATGCTAACCCCACAATCCTGACACCATTTAGTCAGTCGTAATGCTAACCTCACAATCCTGACACCAGCTAGTCAGTCGTAATGCTAACCCCACAATACTGACACCAGCTAGTCAGTCGTAATGCTAACCCAACAATCCTGACACATTTAGTCAGTCGTAATGCTAACCCCACAATCATGACACTATTTAGTCAGTCGTAATGCTAACCCACACAATCATGACACCAGCTAGTCAGTCGTAATGCTAACCCCACAATCCTGACATCATTTAGTCAGTCGTGTTGCTAAACCACACAATGCTGACACCAGCTAATCAGTCGTAATGCTAACCCCACACTCCTGACACCAGCTAGTCAGTCGTAATGCTAACCCCACAATCCTGACACCAGCTTGTTAGTCGTAATGCTAACCCCACAATTCTGACACATTTAGTCAGTCGTAATGCTAACCCCACAATCCTGACACCATTTAGTCAGTCGTAATGCTAACCTCACAATCCTGACACCAGCTAGTCAGTCGTAATGCTAACCCCACAATACTGACACCAGCTAGTCAGTCGTAATGCTAACCCCACAATCCTGACACCATTTAGTCAGTCGTAATGCTAAACCCCACAATGCTGACACCAGCTAGTCAGTCGTAATGCTAACCACACACTCCTGACACCAGCTAGTCAGTCGTAATGCTAACCCCACAATCCTGACACCAGCTTGTTAGTCGTAATGCTAACCCCACAATCCTGACACCATTTAGTCAGTCGTAATGCTAACCTCACAATCCTGACACCAGCTAGTCAGTCGTAATGCTAACCCCACAATACTGACACCAGCTAGTCAGTCGTAATGCTAACCCAACAATCCTGACACATTTAGTCAGTCGTAATGCTAACCCCACAATCATGACACTATTTAGTCAGTCGTAATGCTAACCCCACAATCATGACACCAGCTAGTCAGTCGTAATGCTAACCCCACAATCCTGACATCATTTAGTCAGTCGTGTTGCTAAACCCCACAATGCTGACACCAGCTAATCAGTCGTAATGCTAACCCCACACTCCTGACACCAGCTAGTCAGTCGTAATGCTAACCCCACAATCCTGACACCAGCTTGTTAGTCGTAATGCTAACCCCACAATTCTGACACATTTAGTCAGTCGTAATGCTAACCCCACAATCCTGACACCATTTAGTCAGTCGTAATGCTAACCCCACAATCCTGACACCAGCTTGTTAGTCGTAATGCTAACCCCACAATTCTGACACATTTAGTCAGTCGTAATGCTAACCCCACAATCCTGACACCATTTAGTCAGTCGTAATGCTAACCCCACAATACTGACACCAGCTAGTCAGTCGTAATGCTAACCCAACAATCCTGACACATTTAGTCATTCGTAATGCTAACCCCACAATCCTGAAACTATTTAGTAAGTCGTAATGCTAACCCCACAATCCTGACACCAGCTAGTCAGTCTTAATGCTTACCCCACAATCCTGACACCATTTAGTCAGTCGTAATGCTAACCCACACTCCTGACACCAGCTAGTCAGTCGTGATGCTTACCCCACACTCTTAAGCGTCAAGTAGGAAAAACCTTTGCTACAATTGTAAAAGTCCTAGGTATGACCAGGTCGGGTGATTATTAAAAATAGGCTTGACAACATTGTGGCAAAAGGAGAAATCGTCTGCTACAGAAGCGTCAGAAATCGCCTGAATGTGGGATTTATTTTTTAAAGAAAATGTCCAATCAATAGAATGGTAGGGACGCATGCTTGGCTTGGTTTTCTTACGTCGCAATTTTCCGTAGGTTGGTTCTTTTTCCCACACGGCGTAGCGAAATAAAAACCTATCGACCTAATTAATGATAAAAGACCATTTTATTGGATACATCAATAGCTAAACTAATATTTGAATTATCTACTCCGTGTTTGCTTTTTCTAACCTTTCTATTCTGTTTATGTGAATCGTCCCACCTGATCTTTTTTACTGAGCTAGAATAATAAAGAGTTTTGACCTGATATGATGTTTTTAGAGTTGTCTAATTTGAAAACACCCATGCAAGCGTAAGATCTTCGTAATTGTCCGTTTTAATTTTATAACAAAATTGAAGATGGTTTAAGTAAAGGAGAAATTGCTCGTTTTGAGCTATACCGCATTTTTCAACGTTTAAAACAATAAAATTGTCTTCTGCAGAAGCATTAAAGGTTTACAGTTTGCTTAACATTGAAATATTAACAGATATTAACTTAAGGTGTAATGCCTCTAGTTATAAGTTAAGTGTGACACAAGGTTTGGAAGGAGAGGGGGGAGTCTATTCTCCTTTCAGTTTAGCAGAAGTATGATAACAAAAAGGGGAGTATATAAACAAAATTTAAAAGTAATTTTAACAAGTTTAAAAATATTTATTATCAAAATTGAGCATTTATGAAATTAAAAGAAAACGTTCTCATGTATAGTCAACATTTAACAAGAATACAATGGTCTGAATGGACAAGCTGTATGGAGAGGAACGTTTTAAGTTTAGAAATACAACTGAATTTTATAAATAGGCCAAAACATCCCCCGAAACCTTTTTTTTTAGGGCCGTAAACCAAACAATTAAGAAAGCGTAGCCTAGGACGTTGGGGGGGAAAAGTGAACTTTTTTTCTGAGCTTTGATGAATCGGGTCAAGGCCGTATACCAAACTATTAAAAAAGCGTAGCCTAGGAAGTTGGGGAAAAGCTATTAAATACAAATTACATGTGTCTAAAGTTCTTGTTGTTTCTTAAATCAGTTAATACAATTAATTGATTAATAAAGTTTTGTTTTTTTTGCAAACATATTACAGAGTTTTTCTTTACAATACTAGTGTTGATTGCTTCCTATTCGATTACGTTACCCCATAGTACAACATTTAAACCTATTCAATACTGACATGAAACAAAACACAAATTTAGCAGCAGAGATCTTTTGAAAAGATGGTGGGAAAATTAGAGAAATTCCTCAAAGAAAGACTATTTCTTACTTTTCCAATAATGCATCGATACTACTTTTAGAAGTTTCTCGCACCCCTTATTGATAAATGAGCCGATCTACGAGAACATCAACATTACAGAATCTGCGTCATGTATCGATCCAGGTCAGCCTGCTCAGTCCGTGCATGCTTATTCGGGCCGACACATTCCGTCTCAGGGGGTTTGAAGTATAGAGGAATGATTCCAGAAACAGAAAATCCACAGGAGACGAAACTTGTCTGACCGGATTAGCCTGCGCGGCATGCTTAGGCTGATCCGGCTCGATTCTTTACGCAGAGTACACAATGTTGATTTTCTCGTCATCGCAAATGCCATAGGTTATGGTTTTCGAAGAACACCGCCCATTTTCCACTAGTTTAGATGTTCTATCATATTCCCCAGACGTTTTTGTATTTAACCCGCTCCAACGTAAAGACGCTTTCTAACGCCAACCTTTGAAATAAAATTTGCAAAGGGAGAATTTCTCATAATGAGCAATTTCGTCTTTTGCTACAATCATTTAATTTTTTATTTTTTTTAAATAATTGTACTTCCCTTAATATATATTTTAGCCGAGATGTTTTTCGAAAACGTCTGCTGCAGATTTGTTTAAGGAGGGATGGGTTAAAAACTTAAAATGTCTTATCGAACAAACGGTTAACCAATAGAACTGAGGAAAATGATCTGACGGCGGCGACACAGGGACTTTGTCTTCGATGGTCGCATAGCAACACGGACGGTCGGTTATCCTGCAGCAAATGTCTTAATCCTTTTCCACATACAGACGCTCTCTGACAACCCCAGCATTAGACGACTTTTGAAAACATTGTTACAGGGCATTATGAGCAATTTCTCCTTCTGCCACAATGTTTTCAATTCTTATAAATAATTAAACTCCCTTATATGGTACTTTTCACTTTTTTGCTGAGATGTTTTCAATCTCGTCTGTTGCAGAATTGTTCTATGTGGGAAAGGGTTTAGGTAAGGTTTAATTTCTCTTTCAACAATGCAGTTTCAAAACAAGTAAGGCGTTGTTATTCGATATAGTTTAAATAACTTTTCGGTCGTGATGACGTAATTTAGTCTGGTACCCAACTTAAACATATTGATGACGGCGTGGTCATCATCTGTTTCTGTCGGGAATCAGTACAGTTTTTAAAAGCAGTTTGTTTATCTACCAATGAGGGAAACGCATTTACAGGCATTATATTCGTCACTAAAATTCTGTAATTTATTACGAGGAGCCAGCTTAAAGTCGTAAATAAAATGTGTGCTGCATCATAAAAAAACGCACCGCTACGATTGGTTTATTACCACGTTTAACCCTTTCCCACATAAAACAATCCGGAGCAGACGACTTTTTAAAAAGCTTAACTCTGTAATGTTACAATATCAGTGCATAATTAATGTTATTATTGTAGAGTTACAATATCAGTGCATAATTAATGTTATTATTGTAGCGTTACAATATCAGTGCATAATTAATATTATTATTGTAATGTTACAATATCAGTGCATAATTAATGTTAGTATTGTAGTGTTACAATATCAGTGCATAATTAATGTTAGTATTGTAGTGTTACAATATCAGTGCGTAATTAATGTTATTATTATTGTAGTGTTACAATATCAGTGCGTAATTAATGTTATTATTGTAGCGTTACAATATCAGTATTAAATTACTTCAATCTCTCTTTTCATAGTAGCTTCCCTTTACTGAACATATATTTAAGGCTGAGAGAGGTGTCTTGATCTTTGGCTATATATTATAGTGGATGCATGTATCTCTTGTAAGATGGACTGACTGGATGGATTGATTTAGGTTTAAACGCCGTGTTCAGCAATTGTTCAATCATATCACGACAGCCAGTTCATATACACATGCGTTTCCTGGCTTTCTCATACCAGTTATCCACACGAGTTGTCTTTCCAAGCAACTGGCTGCTTTTCCACACATACTGTTAGATCTTTCGTAGAATACGAATGCCGCTTTTGGCATTTACTTTTTTTAAACGTCAAAAAGAATTATGACTGAGCTGGGGTTCGAACTCAAAATCCCTGTATTGATAGACTGCGTCCATATAAATATACTTTCCGGGGGTTCGGGCCATATATCTCTTAACCCTTTCCAACGTATAGACAGTTTATGATGCTTCTGCAGCAGACGACTTTTGAAAACATTGTGGCAAAATGAGAAATTGCTCATAATTTTGCAACACTGTTTTCAACTCTAATTAATAATAAATTAAACTTTTATTTATGAAGACTGTTCACTATTTTGCCAATATGGTTTGAAAGTCGTCTACTGTTGATTTGTTGCATGTTGGGAAGAATAAACTGACGCGTTCAGTGCAGTCTATACCCTGTCTGTCGAGGAGTCCCCATGTTTTTAACCCCGCACTGGTGATATATAGTCGAATGAACACAAGTACACTTCAACAATCTTCACCAAATAAGCATTAATCCGCAACGCGCAATTTCTTCATTTATGACTTATAATTTATAACAATGTACCCGTTAATTCTCTTTCCAGCATACAGCGAATCTGCAGCCAGCAGACCACTTTGAAAACATTTGGTTATATATGTACTTATATACGGAAACTCTATAAATGAAAGAAGAATGATTGTATAAAGTTGGAAACATTGTGTCAAAAAGGGAAATTGCTCATTATGAGCTATTTCTCCATTTGCCACATTATTTTCAAAAGTCGTTCGTTGCATTGGCGTCAGAACGTGTATGTATGTTGGAAAGGGTTAATCTCACGTCGTCAGTAAACTATCATACTTCAAGATTCATGAGAATCCTTATACAAAGATGTTTCCGTACCATCTGATATATCAACATGGCAACGTAGAAATACAGGAACATCTCGGTTAACCCTTTCCCTCATGCGACAATTCTGCAGCAGACGACTTTGAACGTATTTTGTCAAAACATAGAATATCATCATAATTGAATGGATAACCTATGACAAAAAGTGGAAAACATTGTGGCAAAAGGAGAAATTGCACGATGCCTGCTTCCTTGATACTCTAGCAGTACTAGAGTCTATGTATTGGAATGAACTCCAATCATTCCATCAAGTCAGATACGAATCCGAGAACTTTGAAACGAGAGGTTGATGAACCTCTGTCTTACACACACTAAATTCTGACGTCAGATATCGAATCTCTCCTTAACCCTTTCCCTCATACGACAATTCTGCAGCAGACGACTTTGAACATATTTTGTCAAAAAATAGAAAATCTCTATAATTGAATGGATAACCTATGACAAAAAGTGGAAAACATTGTAGCAAATGGAGAAATTGCAGGTTTTGTGCAATTTCTTCTTTTGTCACTATGTTTTTTTAAAAGCCGTCTGCTGCAGAGGCGTCAGAAAGCGTCTATATGAGGGAAAGGGTTAAAGAACTAGTCATTGTTGCGAAAGGTCATGTATACGCAGGTTTGTATTGCATGCTACTCCACGCGTGCTGAACTACAGTAGTCGCCCTATTAACCCTTTCACACCTGCAGATGCATTTTGACGCAATAGCAGTAGACGAATTTTGAAAACATTGTGGCCAAAGGTGAAATTGCTCATGATGAGCAATTTCTCCTTTGGCCACAATATTTTCAACTTTATTTAACAATAAAGCTATCTTTTATGGAGATTTCTTTTTAGGTTTTTGCCACTATGTTTTCAATGTCGTCTGCTGCAGATTTGTTGTTTGTGGAAAAGGGCTCAATTATATAGAAATAATTAACTTAACGATGACTGAAGGATTTGTTTTATCCATTTCCCACATATAAAAAATCTGCAGCAGATGACTTTAATAAACAACCAAGCAAAAAATAATAAAATTCTCCATAAGTGAAAGTATTATTTTTTGATAGATTGTGAAAACATTAAGAAAAAAGAAGAAATTGCTCATCATTAGCAATTTCTCCTTTTCACAAAATTATTTAAAAAGTCTTCTGCTGTCGATACGTTAACCCTTTCCCTCATATAGACGCTTTCTGACGCCTCTGCAGCAGACGGCTTTTTGAAGACATAGTGACAAAAGAAGAAATTGCTCAAAACGAGCAATTTCTCCTTTTGCCACAATGTTTTCCACTTTTAGTCATAGGTTATCCATTCAATTATAGAGGAGATTTTCTATTTTTTGACAAAATATGTTCAAAGTCGTCTGCTGCAGAATTGTCGTATGAGGGAAAGGGTTAAAATACATTACAATAAATTAACATGCATTTATATCTGGGGAAAGGGTTATCTGTTTCAAAAGTGTACGTCTCACACACTCTCATTGAAATGATCATTTGAAGTGTCTGAAACGCTTTTTGTTAACATACCCCTTTGTGTCATCGCCTGATCAATAAAAAGAAGAAATACGAAACGCAAGTTGAGTTTCGTTATTATAACTTTTGTTGTTGTCTGTGAACCAATTATTCTAAAAGAGCATGACAGCCTCAAAGTACCAGGCCAAGTACCCGAATCATGAGTTGACACACGTTCGGTCATACTGTGGTCTTGTTCGACACATTATTCACGTAACATGACTTCTAAGAAAAAGTGTAACCACGACAGTCGGTCGCTTTGAAAAGCAAACAAAATAAAAGTTTTGAACGATTTATGACGATTGCATAAAAATAATCACAATGCGATTAGAGGATGGGAAATATGGCGATTGTCGTAATAATACTTGTTGAAAGTAATAAATCTAAAGTTTTGATAATGTAGGGTTTAGTCATTTTGAATACAATCCGACAATGGTTTCATTATCAGAAGCAATTTCTTTACTCTTCAGTTGAGTTGAACTATAAACAAAGATAGACTTTGTATGTAACTTTTTAAATGGTAGTATTGAGAAATACTCATTTTGTTATTTACAAACAAGACATCTTGAATATGCTTAATGAGCGGTGCTCCGCGAAAAGCAACCTTTACCGTAATTATTATTCGAGTGGAAGACCTGTTCGCGGTTCCATGGGAAAGGATCTAAAGGGATTCTGGTTTACAGAGTAATCATGAAACTCTCTTTGACTAATTTGCGAACAGAACAGAGCCACACCAGACTGCGGGTAAGCGCTTGCTGATCCGGTTCTATACTGATCGCAAAAGTCTGAAGGTTGATTTTCGCAAGGTGCTGTTCAAATATCGTATCCCTTTCCCTCATATAGATGCATGTTGACGCCGCTGCAGCAGAAAACTTTTTAAAAACATTATGGTAAAAAGAAGAAATTGCTCATACTGAGCAATTTCTCCTTTTGCCACAATGTTTTCAACTCTTTTAACTATTTAAATTTTCCGTTTTTGAGATCTGTTTCATTATTATTATTATTAGATATTATTCATAATTTTGCCTAGTTGTTTTCAAAGTCGTCTGCTGCAGGTTTGTTGTACAGTGACGTATTTCAATTCGAGTTTTAAAACACCGAATGAATGCAATTCATGTGAACAAGATAAGATATCATACTACGACATATTGGAACTATCTAAGTTGTGGATGCCATGCAATCTGACTAAAGTACACGATCTGACCAAATGTATGCGTAGCGTTAATAGGAGATGATTATAATGAGATTGGGATGCCATGGCGAGTGAATTCAGAACTAAAATTAGTTTAGCCATTGGGTTCTGATTGCACATATGCATGTAAATCAAGTATGATCGTTTTGGGAACCATGGCCCATTAGTTTAGGAACTAATTCATGACTGGAAACTAAATGAGTCTAGCCATAGTGTACTGATTGCATACATGAACGTACAATGAAGCGGAAAGTTCTTTTTGTAAATGCCCGTGAGTTCAGAAAATAATTCATAACTGTAATCTGAAATTAGTTAAGCCACTTGGTTCTGGTTGCATATATGAATTTAAACCACGTGGAAATCCTTGGGTGTAATGTACCGTGAGTTCAGGAATAGCTGGAGACCGATTTTAATTCCAATGTTCGACGTTAACGTAATCAGAATTGAGTTTAAGCAGACGACTTTTGAAAACATTGTTGCAAAAGGAGAAATTGCTTATAATGAGCAGTTCCCCCTGTTGCCATAAACTTTTCAACTTTATACAATAATAATCTCTTCATATAAAGAGATTCTCCATATCTTTGTCCAAACGAGTTACGACAGATGTGTCGTATGTGGGAAAAGTTTATAGTTGAGAAGATCTCATCCTGACGTCAGAGAAAACTGGTCAATGGTTATCTTTATACTATGCCTACATTATTTTGAGAAATGATGACAATAAAAGTGAAAATTATGGCAACGAACTAAATCCATTATTGTGGTGTTTGTTTGATAAAACCGGAAATTAAATTTTGTTCGTAGAAAAACACCGGATTTGTAAAGTAAACAAACACTTCATGTTAAATTGATCTATCGACTTGGATGGGCTAAGCTTTCATAATTCTTATTTGTTTACCACGAATTTGAGACTCGTATACTTTGAAATAATAAATAACATATCAAGTTTCATGTGGTCCCTTGCTTGGGAAGATTGTTGTGTGGAGTACTTGTGTGCGAAAACCAGGAAACATATATGAGTAGGTGAACTGGCCGCCGTGATATGACTGAGAAATTGTTAAAAACGGCGTTAGTTTTTTAAGTCTACATGTACCCTAAGTCATTCGGAACTGCTTCGGACAGAAGAGCGACCATTTTGATTGCCAAAGTAACCCAAAAGCGGTATAGTTTTTTAGCATCATTGTTGACGAATCAATGTAATGGACTAAAATCATTGGAAGACCTTGACTCATTTTTACAAGACAATATTAACCATTTCTTCAGTGAGACGAATTTTGACGCCTCTGCAGCAGACGACTTGTGAAAAACAGTTTAGCAAATGGAAAAATTACTCATTCGACTCTGTTCTAGAATAATACTTTTAAATTTATAGTTTTGCCTAGATGTTTTCAAAAAGTCGTCTGCTGCAGATGTGTTTTACGCTGGAAAGGTTCAAAGTTTAAAAAACGAATAATTACTAAATATCATCTCGTTAAGTTGGACGTTAGAAAGCAGACGGCTATTTGAAAACATAGTGACAAAAGAAGAAATTGCACAAAATGTGCAAATTCTCCTTTTGCCCGCACAATGTTTTCCACTTTTAGTCATAGGTTATCCATTAAATTATAGAGATTTTCTATTTTTTGACAAAAATGTTCAAGTCGTTCAGTCGATTTTGATTAGTTTACTTCAATTTTTCTTTATTTCATATCGATTGCGAAATAATATCAAATTAAACACGCTCGATGTCTGCTTTCCTCGAGACGTAAGCAGTGCTAGAGTCTATGTATTGGAAAGAACTCTAATCATTCCGTCAAGTCAGATACGAATCCGAGAACTTTGAAACGAGAGGTTAATGAACCTCTGTCTTACACACACACACTAGATTCTGACGTCAGATATCGAATCTCTCCTTAACCCTTTCCCTCATACAACAATTCTGCAGCAGACGACTTTGAACATATTTTGTTAAAAAAAAAAATTGAATGGATAACCTATGACCAAAAGTGGAAAACATTGTGGCAAAAGGAGAAATTGCACGATGCCTGCTTCCTTGAGATTCTAGGAGTACTATCGTCTATTTATTGGAAAGAACTCGAATCATTCCATCAAGTTAGATACGAACCCGAGAACTTTGAAACGAGAGGTTGGTGAACCTCTGTCTTACACACACTAGATTCTGACGTCAGATATCGAATATCTCCTTAACCCTTTCCCTCATACGACAATTCTGAAGTAGACGACTTTGCTGACAAAAAGATATGTGAATACCCTAGATGACTAGAAATCTGATGGAGTGATGTTAACCCTTTCGCTCATACGGCAATTCTGCAGCAGACGACTTTGAACGTATTTTGTCAAAAAATAGAAAATCTCTATAATGAATGGATAACCTATGACTAAAAGGGGAAAACATTGTGGCAAAAGGAGAAATTGCACGTTTTGTGCAATTTCTTCTTTTGTCACTATGTTTTCAAATAGCCGTCTGCTGCAGAGGCGTCAGAAAGCTTCTATATGAGGGAAAAGGTTAAAGATAATGGAATGCAATGTCTTAACCTTTGCCGTCTTACAACTTAATGTAATGGACCAGTTGTGCAAGTCAACGACCGTTTTCTTTCATAAGTTTGGATAAGGCGATAAGCTCCTGATTGTTCCGAATGAATAATCACGTGACGGATTTGAGATATCCTTCCGCATTAATTCTCGGATCAAAGAACCTCGAGTGAAAAAAGGTGAAAGCTCAGGTCGGAGATTGTTTGTCCAACGTTAGGGGGTCGCTCTTATATTTGTTTAATTACGGATGAACGTGCGGGATTCTTACTGTGAAATTAAATACAATCTGGTTAAAATCGATATATATCTTTGATCTGGTTGTTCATAGCTCCATCAACTTATACTCGGCTTTATTGACCTGATCCTGGCCTTTAGGGGGAAGAGGCATATTATTGTCAAATATACATGTATTTTGAAAATTTCATACAATTTGTGCAGTTGCTATGAAGAAAAAATAATGTTCAGATAAACGACATACAGTTTAAATTAGATGCAAATACAATGCACGTCAAAATAACACGTATACAGTCGAACCTCGTTAATCCGGACACTTTGATTACCAGAGAAAAAAGTCCGGATTAACGATTTAGAAATTTTACCGGCATATGTATGTAGTACCGTTCGATAACCCTTTTCAACATCCAGCCGCTTTCCGACGCCTTTGAAGCAGATGACTTTTATGAGCATTGCGACAAAAAGAGAAAATGCTCAACACGAGCAATTTATCATACAACAATGTTTTAAATTTTTTTTTTAGTAATAAGTTGTTTATTTATAGAGATTTTCCATTTGTTTGACTATACGTTTTCATATTTTGTTTTATGATGGAAAATGTTAAGAATAAGTAAATGAGAAGCGAATATCGAATACTGTAAATCATGATTATATTGTGTATATTATGAAGGCTGATATTAGTATCAATTATATGACTATTATATTTATCTCTTTCCCACATACAACGAATCTGCAGCAGACGACTTCGAAAGTATCGTAGCAAAATATGGAAAATCTTTATAAATGAAATCAGTAATGTTGAACAGAGATGAAAATATTGTGGCGAAAGGAGAACCTTAAATTCGTCTGCTGTAGAAGAGTCCAAATTCGGTTTAAATTGGGGGAAGGGTTTTAAATCTCGCATGGTATGATAAACACATATCGTCGCGAGTAGTAGGGGGTACGTCCGTTACTAACTACAGAATAAATAAATAAATAGTTTGAAATCGTTCGATAGATAAATCATGTGACTTGATTGATCGAGAGTTAAAATTAACCAATAAACCATCTAACATATCAGTCATCAAATCAAGAAAAGAAGTTTCCTTTGAAGTTCGATTTACCCTTTACCTACGATATTTATCGTTCAAGCACAAAATAATTTGAGCCGTTCCACGAGAAAACCAACATTGTGGACATGCGTAAAGTATCGACCCGGATCAGCCTAAGCATGCAGTGCAGGCTAATCCGAGCAGACACTTTTCGCCTCATGTGGATTTTCTGTTTCAGGAATCATTACTCAATATCTCTATCCCCCTGAGACGGAATGTGTCGGCCCGGATTAGCCTGCGAGGACTGCGCAGGCTAATCTGGATCGATACATTACGCAGAGTCCACAATATTGGTTTTCTTGCGGAACGGCACATTTGTGTTAATAATGTGGGAACAGGAACACATTTTCTGTTAAACCAGACGACTTGAAACATAAGTATATCAGGTAAATCCGCAGCATTATGAGCAATATCTCCTTTTGAAACAATGTTTCCAAAAGTCGTCTGTTTCAGAGGCGTCAGCAATCGTAAGTATAAGGGAAAGTGTTAAGACACTATTTATTCTGTTGTGTAGAACGTTTTCACTTATCAACAGTTTTCCCTTTACGGGCGATAAACGTTAGGAGAGCCGCGCCATGCGATAATAGGTCGTATTGCACCTCCGTAACGGGATCTCATGTAAGAGGACATAACACCAGTAAAACTACAAGTCTTATTTCTTGTCAGATTTGTTTGTTTGTACGCTGTTTTAACATCGCTTTCAACAATGTGTCAGTTATATTCACTGCGTTTCCTGTGTTAAGTTTACCAGTACTGTATACTTGTACCATTTATCCTGACATCAACGAGTCATGCTAACTCTGTTATCGTGAGCGTCAATGAGGTCAAGGCATTACTGCCATTTAAAAAAATGTTTTGGGCAGAAGTTGCCAACTTTGTCCTTACTAGGCGGAAGCGGATAGTGAAGACTCTGGTGAGCCTGTCTGTGCGCATGTGCATGCTAGCCGGAATCTTCAATGTTCACCGATGCAACAAGCAAGTCGCGGATAATTTATATATATACAGTAACCCTTTCTCTCACATGAACGCTTTCTGACGCCTCTGCAGCAGACGGCTTTTTGAAAACATAGTGACAAAAGAAGAAATTGCACAAAACGTGCAATTTCTTCGTTTGCCACAATGTTTTCCACTTTTGGTCATAGGTTATCCATTCAATTATGGAGATATTCTATGTTTTGACAAAATACGTTCAAAGTCGTCTGCTGCAGAATTGTCGTATGAGGGAAAGGGTTAAGAGCAATCTGCGGTAAAGGTTAAGCCGTTTCCACATAGCGACGCGTCCTAATGCCTCTGCAGCAGACGACTTTTGTAAACACTTCTGCAAAAGGAAACATTGCTAAAAAAAAAGCACTTTCTCCACTTGCTAGAATCAAACTGTCATCTGTTGTGGTTATCTATATTTTTCAGATGTTAGTCGTTTGCTTTCGATGTGTTGCATGTGGACAAGGGTTAAAGCCTGTTTTACAGGGTCGAGATCGACCATTCAAAAGAAAAAAACGATAAAAAACGATCCATCGTTAATAGCAAAGGACGGCTTATGTTGTCACGCAGTGAACAACTTATCATTTCCCTTTTCCTGCTATACGCTATTTTATACAACATGGCGTATTTAAAGTACATACATGTGTAAACATGTGTAAGCAGCATATACAAACAGTGAAGACTCCAAGAAGGGTCGTACATGCTGTCAGCACGTGTTTCGGCTCACCTATCATGCCGTTCGTATAACGGTAGGGTTGAAATACAATTCATGTTATTATATATATTGTTAATGTTTTATAATACAATTGTGAGAAGCTAATACTAAACATGGTAGTAATGGCTGCCCTCCTTGGTGTTCAGGGTTGCGGGGTTAGCATAACCAGTGACTGGCTGGTGTCAGGATAAACGGGCCAGTAGAACTGGTAACTTACCCAGGAAACGCCGTGATATAACTGAAAACAAATCTATGACAGTAGACGACTTTGAAAAACATGTGAAAAATCTCGATTAATGACAGTTTAATTATTAAATAGAATTAAAAAACATTGTGGCAAATGGTGAAATTGCTGATCACCTTTGCCACAATGTTTTCAAAAGTCGTCTGCTGCAGAGGCGTCTGAACGCGTCTATATGTGGAAAGCGTCAATCAGCACACATGAGGTTTACGACTACGTTTCGATATATAAAGTGTTTATCATTATCAACAAATGGTTGTAAGCGGCGTAAAACACCAATCAATCAATAACTCAATCAATCAATTAATCAATTAATCAATTAATCAATAACTCAATCAATCAATTAATCAATCAATCAATAACTCAATCAATCAATTAATCAATCAATCAATAACTCAATCAATTAATAACTCAATCAATTAATTAATCAATCAATCAATCACTTAATCAAGCAATCAATCAATCAATCAATCAATAACTCAATCACTTAATCAATCAATCAATAACTCAATCAATTAATCAATCAACCAATCAATCAACTAATCAATCAATCAATCAATCAACAAATAAATAAATTAATCAATCAATCAATTTACCGGTTTTATGGAAATATGGATATAGAACCTTTAAAGACGTCCGCGGTTTAAACATCACAGGAACTAAATATAAACTCTTGAAAGAGAAAACATTTCACATTCTAGCCGAATTGATTTCATTTCAGAGGTTTAAAATCCCGCCTTGACCCAGTGGTTAGCGTCGGGGATTTTGTAACGTGTTGGGTTCGATCCCCAATAGAGGCAGTCATGGGTAAGGCACACTTTCTAACCTAGTACTGGTTACTTTACACAAGAGTATGAATAAGTGAATTGTTGGCTTGATATAGGTGAACAAATGTTGAAAACTTGTAAAATCCAAATAGAATTTTTTTTTTCAGAGTAGCCTGACGAAAGCAGATGTGAGCCGTCCCACGAGAAAACCAACATTGTGAATTCTGCGTTAAGTATCGACCCGATCTGGGTCGACAATTCCGTCTCAGGGGGATATATGTATAAAAGAATGATTCCTGAAACAGAAAATCCACAGGAGGCGAAAAGTGTCTGCACGGATAAGCCTGCACGACATGCTTAGGCTGATCCGGGTCGATACTTTACGTAAGGTCCACATTGTTGGTTTTATCGCGGTACGGCTCATATCATTTGCGTAATGTATCGACCAGATCAGCCTGCGCTGTCCGCGCAGACTGATCCGGCCGGCACATTCCGTCTTAGGGGGAAAGATGTATAGAGTAGTGATCCCTGAACAGAAAATCCACAGGAGGCGAACAGTGTCTGCACGGATAAGCCTGCACGACATGCTTAGGCTGATCCGGGTCGATACTTTACGTAGAGTCCACATTGTTGGTTTTATCGCGAAACGGCTCATATATGTTTTTCTGGAAAACCGGGAGTACTTGTCATAGGCACCCGGTGTTATTTACGACTATCTTCCGTGATCTCCGTATACCCGCTGTTATAAAACGTTCAACAAAATTACTAATGTTAAACAAGTTTAAACAAAAAAGTGTTTTGTTAAAGATTCTTTCTTTGTTTATATTTACATCGAATATAGAATTTCCATTTTTAAAAAAAAAAAAAAAAAAGTTTTTGTTTGAAACTTTCATTGCGGCAGTTAGTCGGAGATCGAGGAGGGTAATAAATAGTACATACCACCGAGCGCATATGGTAATACGGCTGAACCCCCAGAAGGTCAGTCGGTAGCGGCGAGGGCTGTCATTCCAGGCGTTGGGGGCTCGAATCCATAATCGGCCATCATTCTTTCCCACGTTTGACAAAAAAAGTCAACGCGACAAGCGTCATTTGTCTTCCACCATTGGCATAAGTCTATGTGGAAAAGAAGCCAGTTGCTTGGAAAGACTGTAGTGTGGAGTACAGGTGCGTGAAAGCCAGGACGTTCATGGGTACGTGAAGTGGCCACCGTGATAAGACCGAACACTTGTTGAAAACGGCGTTAGACCCCGACCAATCAAAGCCTATGGTAGGTTTACTGATATATACGTATGAAACTAAGTTTCGGCGCGGGTACTGGTTAAGTCTCCAGGAAGCAGACATCGAGCATGATTAATATAAGCCAAAGGCTTGTTTCGCAATCGATGTAAAATAAAAATAATAAAAAAATAAGTTTAAAATAAAAATAAACTAAGTTTAAAATGCTGCTACGAAAAGAGGATATTTCTAACGGTATTTGAAAAGGGTGGGATATTGCTATTCATGAACCAAAAGCACGAACATTTCATAAATGTTATCCAGAGATAAAACAAAAAGTCTTCAAATGTCTGTTCATCTGTTCTGTTACAGAAGCGTTGAAAGTCGCCTGTATCAGGGAAAGGGTTATCAGGCCATTGTATAAATGTACTGGTGGGAGGGTGAACGGAACAAAATCACATAATACTCATTAATTTAATCAACATGAGTTTATCAATAATTAATTAAGTACAGAATCAATATCACAGTACAGTTTGACGTCATACACAAGACGAATAACAATGCAATGTTGAATCATAACACGTAGAAAATGACCTTTCAGAATTAGACGCGTTTGACGATTTTGGGGTCGTCATGACACTCCGCTTTGACATAAATTAACACCTTTCGCTCATATGACAATTCTGCAGCAGACGATATTGGACATATTTTGTCAAAAATATAATACATGTATCTCTTAAATGAATAGATAACCTATGACTTAAAGTGGCAAATGGAGAAATTGCTCGTTTTGAGCAATTTCTTCTTTTGTCACTATGTTTTCAAAAAGCCGTCTGCTGCAGAGGCGTCAGAAAGCGCCTATATGAGGGAAAGGGTTAACACCTTTCCCATATGCAACACACTCTGCACCAGGCGACGTTGAAAAAAAGATATGTGCAACAATATATAGAAAAAGCTCTGTGAAACAATATAGAAAAAGCTCTTAAACATGAAAGAACAATTATTGAAGAAAAAAGATGGAGACATTGTGGCCAAATGAGAAATTTTTTATTATGAGCAGCTTCTCTTTTTGCCACAATGTGTTCAAAAGTCGTCTGCTGCATATGAGTCATGTTTTGGAAGCGGGTTGAAATTATATTGGCATTAAACCAAGGCTAAACGTTCAATGGTTCAAAAGATGCATCTAGGACTAAATAGTATATGGACGGACAGCGAACACTCTGGTAAGACTTTGTGGATGCACAGGCTCCTGAGAGCCTTCACTTTACGTAGATTAATTAACCTTTCCCACTCACAACAAATCTGCAGCAGATGACTATAAATACCTTGGCAACAAACTATTGAATATATCTATAAATGTAAGTTTACTTATTGAATAGAGTTAAAAAACATGTTATGAGTTATTTGCCCTTGTGCCACAATGTTTTTCAAAATTCGTCCAGAAAGCTTCTGTATGAGGACAAGGTTTGATTGATTGATTGATTGATTTACGCCGTTTTCAACAATTTTGAGTCTATCACTGCGGCCAGTTCACCTACCTGGCGACCTCATATTTCATAAATCGTTTGCTGCAAAGGGCAATCCGTCTGAACCAAAGAATCTGTTTTAAAATTAATTTCATTTGATAAAGTTTCAGTCGGCACTCCTCGGCCGATTTCGGTACCCTATATCTAGATGTAGCATTCGGCACTACTCGGCCATACTATCATTTGATAAAGTTTCAGTCCAATTTCGGTACCCTACATCTAGATGTAGCATTCGGCACTACCCGGCCGATTTCGGTACCCTACATCTAGATGTAGCATTCGGCACTACTCGGCCGATTTCGGTACCCTACATCTAGATGTAGTCTGCCGACGAGTTTCGAATGTAATCACTTTGTCACAACGTTGTCGCAGAAAATCTATTCCTTAACCCTTTCCCTCATATAAACGCTTTCGGACGCCTCTGCAGCAGACGGCTTTTTGAAAACATAGTGACAAAAGAAGAAATTGCACAAAACGTGCAATTTCTCCTTTTGCCACAATGTTTTCCACTTTTAGTCATAGGTTATCCATTTAATTATAGAGATTTTCTATTTTTTGACAAAATATGTTTAAAGACGTCTGCTGCAGAATTGTCGTATGAGGGAAAGGGTTAAGAGAGTAATGAATGGTATGTTTATGTCAACTTGACGCCTTGATCAAATAAAACAAAGTAGAGAAAGTGTCGCTTTGATTTGACCCATTCGTTTTACATTTTAATCGTCCCTACACATAGATTTAAACGGTTATGTATTTTCGGAAAAATAAACGTGAACGCTTCATTGATGAAACTGTGCAAGAGCAAGTCTTATATTTCGTAAATAAATTTTCCAAGATTATTGTCTGTAAACGTTTAAATATGTTCCATACAAACGCATTTAGTCGCAACTGTAGCAGAGTACTTTTTGTAAACATTACGGCAAAAGGAAACAACCCATAATGAGCAAATGTTTCAATTTTCCACAATACATTAATGTATTCCAGTAATCTGTTACATATATGTTGGTTACATGTATGTTGGTTACATATATGTTGGTTACATATATGTTGGTTACATATATGTTGGTTACATATATGTTGGTTACATATATGTTGTTAATGGGAAAGGGTGGAACAAATAAAAATATATTATTTAACCCTTTCCCTCATACAACAATTATGCAGCATACGACTTTGATCATATTTTGTCAACAAATAGAAAATCTCTATAATTAAATGGATTAACTCTTCCAATTTTGTATTCCTGCATGCAACGTGTACCATCGTCCATGCTTTTTGACAGGATCACATAGATATATTGAATCGTCTTTGTTAAATGTAAACCATTTCCCACCTTGTAAGACGCATTTTGACTTATCTGCAACAGAAGACTTTTGAAAACATTGTGACAAAAGGAAAAAATGCTCAAAACGAGCAATTCCTCCTTTTGCCCCAATATTTTCAACTCTATTCAATGATTAAATTTTTCATTTTTAGAGGTTAAACATATTTTCAACCGGATGAGTTAAAAGTCGTCTGCTGCAGATTGTTCTGTATGTGGGAATGGGTGAAGTAATGAGTAACGAACAGTAAAGACCAAGATCAGACATAACGAGTATACATTCTGGTTCTGGTTTACATTGATCGCAAATGTTAATGCTATGTAGATATTATCTCGCTTAACCCTTTCCCTCATACGACAATTCTGTAGCAGACGACTTTGAACATATTTTGTCAAATACTAGAAAATCTCTATAATTAAATGGATAACCTGTGACTAAAAAAGGAAAACATTGTTTCAAAAGGAGAAATTGCTCGTTTTGAGCAATTTCTTCTTTTGTCACTATGTTTTCAAAAACCCGTCTGCTGCAGAGGCGTTAAGGAAGTACAATTTGATTTTGGCATATTTTCAAACTATTTAAGTTATTTTACTCGGTTATTTTTTATGTACAATTTTGCAATATATGTAATGTAGCGGAAATAATTGAATAGAAACTCTGGGATTTATATTTGATACTTTTAAACATATACATAGCCATTCCCCGGTGATATTTTGACGCATTTGCAGCAGACGACATTTATGAACATTGTGAGAAATTGAGAAATTGTTCATGATGAACAGTTTATCCTTTTCTCAAGACATTTTTTACTTAATGTTAGGCTAATACTTATCAAGTGTAACCATTATTTTCTTTGGCAAACTTCTAAAATTTATCGTAATATGAAATAAAAAAAAGTTAAAGGAGAAAATCTGAAGCTCTCACTATTCTGAGTTTTTATAAACCCTTTCCCATACACTGACGCTTTCTGACGCCTCTGTAGCAAACGACTTTTTAAAATATTGGGGGCAAATTAAAAATTGCTCATAACAAACTGTTTTCAAAGTCGTCTGCTGTAGATGTTTTGTACGTGAGGAAGGGTTAAGATTTTCTTCTAAAATAGACGATATTTGATTCCTCTGCTCTTGTAAACATTTATAAATACACCATGGACAATTAGAAATTGATCGTGTTGCTTACAATGTTTTCAACTCAAACAGGATGCCATTTACCAAATATTCAGTTTATATATTTTCTTTAGACATGTGTTTATTGTGTGATTCAATACTTCCTGTTATATTAGAGATGTAAACAAGGTATTTATAAACGTGTTCCGTCAGGCTTATAAGACGCTTTTATTCCCTATATAAAATGCGTTTGTCCACGCCTAGGTTACACTATTTCACAGCTTTCGTTCATTTATATATACATACAATATAGGCTACGGATTCACCTTAATTAGCAGAACATGACAAATCAGGTATTGAACGTGTACATTGAACTGGCACATAGTAAATCCATAAAAAGGTCAGTTAACGAAGAACTGTATAGTAACAGGACTTCATTATGTATTCATCACGTGACAATTCAATTTACATGGGCTATAACATGGGTTAACCCTTTCCCTCATATAGACGCTTTCTGACGCCTCTGCAGCAGACGGCTTTTTGAAAACATAGTGACAAAAGAAGAAATTGCACAAAACGTGCAATTTCTCCTTGTGCCACAATATTTTCCACTTTTAGTCATAGGTTATTCATTCAATTATGGAGATGTTCTATGTTTTGACAAAATACGTTCAAAGTCGTCTGCTGCAGAATTGTCGTATGGTCATCATTATTATTATTGTATAGGAACTATATAGTGAGACTTATTGTAGTAGCTTAACCTTGTATTTTGTGAGACCCCCCCTCAATTGTTCTCTTTTCTCAAATGAAAATACAGACGCCTGTGCTATAACCACCACGAACAGAATCAAACGGGGAATACTTAAAATACTTAACCCTTTCCCACATACAACAAAATTGCAGCAGAAATCATATTGGCAAAAATGTGAAAAGTTTCTATAAATGAAAGTTTTATTATTTAATTGAGTTGAAATCCTTTTGCCACAATTATTTCAAGAGTCGTCTGCTGCAGAGGCGTCAGAAAGCGTATGTATGTGGGAAAGGGTTAAAAAGAGGTGACAGCGGCGTAAAACACTGTGGTATAACTGGAAAGAGGTGACAGCGGCGTAAAACACCGTGGTATAACTGGAAAAAGGTGACAGCTGCGTAAAACACCGTGGTATAACTGGAAAAAGGTGACAGCTGCGTAAAACACCGTGGTATAACTGGAAAGAGGTGACAGCGGCGTAAAACACCGTGGTATAACTGGAAAGCGGTGACAGCGGCGTAAAACACCGTGGTATAACTGGAAAGCGGTGACAGCGGCGTAAAACACCGTGGTATAACTGGAAAGAGGTGACAGCTGCGTAAAAAACCGTAGTATAACTGGAAAGAGGTGACAGCTGCGTAAAACACCGTGGTATAACCGGAAAGAGGTGACAGCTGCGTAAAACACTGTGGTATAACCGGAAAGAGGTGACATCGGCGTAAAACACCGTGGTATAACTGGAAAGAGGTGACAGCGGCGTAAAACACCGTGGTATAACTGGAAAGAGGTGACAGCTGCGTAAAACACCGTGGTATAACTGGAAAAAGGTGACAGCTGCGTAAAACACCGTGGTATAACTGGAAAAAGGTGACAGCGGCGTAAAACACCGTGGTATAACTGGAAAAAGGTGACAGCTGCGTAAAACACCGTGGTATAACTGGAAAGAGGTGACAGCGGCGTAAAACACCGTGGTATAACTGGAAAGAGGTGACAGCTGCGTAAAACACCGTGGTATAACTGGAAAAAGGTGACAGCTGCGTAAAACACCGTGGTATAACTGGAAAAAGGTGACAGCGGCGTAAAACACCGTGGTATAACTGGAAAAAGGTGACAGCTGCGTAAAACACCGTGGTATAACTGGAAAGAGGTGACATCGGCGTAAAACACCGTGGTATAACTGGAAAGAAGTGACAGCGGCATAAAAAACACCGTGGTATAACTGGAAAGAGGTGACAGCGGCGTAAAACACCGTGGTATAACTGGAAAGAGGTGACAGCTGCGTAAAACACTGTGGTATAACCGGAAAGAGGTGACATCGGCGTAAATCACCGTGGTATAACTGGAAAGAGGTGACAGCGGCGTAAAAAACCATGGTATAACTGGAAAGAGGTGACAGCTGCGTAAAACACCGTGGTATAACTGGAAAGAGGTGACAGCGTCGTAAAGCACCGTGGTATAACTGGAAAGAGGTGACAGCGTCGTAAAACACCGTTGAAATAAGCCCCCCACCCACGATGGGTAAAGGATTAATGGTATGGGGGTTAAGACCTTGGGCGTATACCGCATACTTCAACAACCCGCTTTCGATAACAACTTTTCACTCAAATCGGATAGATTTCTCAATAAGAAATCCCATAATTTACACGCAGAATGAAGTAATCAATCGACTTTAACGCTTTTATATATTTCCCACATATGGAAGATTTCTGACATAGTTTGACAAAAGTAGAAATTACTCATAATGAGCAATTTCTCCTTTTGCCACAATGTTTTTAACAGATGTTTTCAAACTCGTCGTCTGATTTGATGTATGTGGGAAAGTGTTAACCCTTTCCCTCATATAGACGCTTTCTGACGCCTCTGCATCAGACGGATTTTTAAAAACATAGTGACAAAAGAAGAAATTGCACAAAACGTGCAATTTCTCCTTTTGACACAATGTTTACCACTTTTAGTCATAGGTTATCCATTCAATTATAGAGATTTTCTATTTTTTTTAACAAAATATGTTCAAAGTCGTCTGCTGCAGAATTGTTGTATGAGAGAAAGGGTTAAGCGAGATAATTAATATCTACATACAATTGACATTTGCGATCAATGTAAACCAGACCAGAATGTATACTCGTAATGTCTGATCTTGGTCTTTACTGTTCGTTACTCATTACTTCACCCTTTTCCACATACAGAACAATCTGCAGCAGACGACTTCTAACTCATCCGGTTGAAAATATGGTTAATCTCTACAAATGAAAGTTTAATCATTGAAAAGAGTTGAAAATATTGTGGCAAAAGGAGGAATTGCTCGTTTCGAGCAATTTCTCCTTTTGTCACAATGTTTTCAAAAGTCGTCTGTTGCAGATAAGTTAAAATGCGTCTTTCAAGGTGGGAAAGGGTTAACATTTAACAAAGACGATTCAATATGTCTATATGAACCTGTCAAAAATCATGGACGATGTTACTTACACGTTGCATGCAAGAATACAAAATGGGAAGAGTTAATGTCAATTATCTCTGTTTTTATTTCCATTTCTGAGATGGAGGTGTGGCGAGGGAGGGGGTTATGGGGAGATGTTATAACCCATATTGAATAATATCTACTCAATCTTTAGATAAAAGACAACTTAAAGAATTTCGATTGAAAAAATAAAGCGCTGTAAAAAATGTAAGTTTCTAATAGGGTTTTAAGTATTGAACTGATATCACATTACGTCGTTCAAAGTCGACTAAACGATTTCAAAAGACGATCGTATGACTGAACAGGAGCGTGAAATATGCGAGAGATAGTACAATCAACTGAAATCGAAAACACGCTACAAAAAAAATATCTTATATTTCAAAACCCTTCCCCCTCACTTTATGTTTCTTTATCCCTATTACGTTCAAACTCTTTCCCTCATACAGACGCTGTCTGACGCCTCTGCAGCAGACGACATTTGAGAAAATTGTGGCATAAGTATAAATTGCTCATACTGAGCAATTTCTCATATTGCCAAACTGTTTCAACTTCATTAACCCTTTCCCTCATATAGACGCTTTCTGACGCCTCTGCAGCAGACGGCTTTTTGAAAACATAGTGACAAAAGAAGAAATTGCTCAAAACGAGCAATTTCTCCTTTTCCCACAATGTTTTCCACTTTTAGTCATAGGTTATCCATTTAATTATAGAGATTTTCTATTTTTTTGACGAAATATGTTCAAAGTCGTCTGCTGCAGAATTGTCGTATGAGGGAAAGGGTTTAAAAATAAAAGTTCTAACATTTATAGCGATTTCCCATAATTTTATTGTTCATTGATTGGGGTTTAACGCCGTTTTTAACAATTTCTCAGTCATATCACGGCGGCCAGTTCACCTACTCATGTGTTTCCTGGTTTTCTCACACCAGTACTCCACACAACAATCTTCCTGGGCAAGCAACTGGCTGCTTTTCCACATAGACTTACCCATAATTTTAACTAAATGTCTTCAAAGTCAGTCGTTTGCTGCAGTTTTGTTATATGCGGGAAAAGGGTTAAACGGGTATAAAAACAATATTTGCGACCGCTGTATATACCTAAATCAACAAGCACATCCGTAAAGCTAATAACATTTGTCTCCATTTGTTCGCTACTTATCTATTAATTCATAAACACTTATTTCTCCAAATAAGTAAGGATTTGTTGATATCATGGTTAATAGAACCAGGAATCAAGCAAAGATCATTTTAACCCTTTTCCCTCATACGCATAGAAAATCTCCATAATTGAATGGATAACCTATGACAAAAAGTGGAAAACATTGTGGCAAAAGGAGAAATTGCACGTTTTGTGCAATTTCTTCTTTTGTCACTATGTTTTCAAAAAGCCGTCTGCTGTAGAGGCGTCAGAAAGCGTCTATATGAGGGAAAGGGTTAAACATATCTGTTCTAAAACTTCCCGATTTTTACCGCGAACCATCTTACTCGAGAGTCCGAGAGCGTTCATACAGACCACTAACGACCACCTTGGAATAGCAATTCCCTGACTTTAGCGACCACATTTTTAGTTTCCCAATTACTCATTTTCTGCGTAAATGACCCTGTTATTAAAGACCACCTGTAAACAAATAACAGATTGTCGCCTTCTCATGGGGGGTCTTTATACACAATTTCCATGCTATCACTCAACCGGACGAGAATCTGGTCTGCTTGTAAACCTTTACCCAAACACAGACGCTTTCTGACGCCCCTGCAGCTTACGACTTTTGAAAACATCGTGGCAAAACGAGAATTCGCTCACAATGAGCAAGTTCTTCTTTAGCCATAATGTTTTCAACTTTATTCAATAAGTGTTCTTGTATTTAAAGAGAGTTTCCATATTTTTTATTAAATGTTCTCAAAGTCGTCTACTGCTGATTTGATGTATGTTGGAAAAGGGTTAAGTTAATATATGAACAAAAAAAGGCCGGTATTGGTAACTTTAAGTTTGATTTTAATAATAAAGCTGATTCAATGTATTATAAATAATGTCTTAAACATGTAAATAAGGTTAAATGCATTTAACTGTATTTAATTTGTTGTTTGTAATTGACATGCCAGGAGGATCATGTCTCAGTGTATTGTGTTAACCCTTTCCCTCAAATAGACGCTTTCTGACGCATTTGCAGCAGACGGCTTTGTGAAAACATAGTGACAAAAGAAGAAATTGCTCAAAACGAGCAATTTCTCCTTTTGCCACAATGTTTTCCACTTTGAGTCATAGGTTATCCATTCAATTATAGAGATTTTCTATTTTTTGACAAAATATGTTCAAAGTCGTCTGCTGCAGAATTGTGGTTTGAGGAAAAGGGTTAAGCAGCCAGTGGAAGGTTTATTAAAAACACTAAATTGTATATTTGCCTTGATATAACTGATTTTGTTTAAACCAAACAAAACATCAATTGAAATGTAATTTACGCGCATGAAAGTTTCAATCGCATTTCAGTCAGTATGCGGAGTCTGGTACAATAGTAGTACTATGTTCATGCTATTGGTGCTTTTTGTTTTATTTAGGGTTTTACGCCGTTACTTCAGTTATATCAGAGCCACAGTTCACTTATTCATGATCCCTTGGTAAACAAACCAGTACTAGGCTAGGAAATATGCATTTGTCCAAGGGCACTACACCATAGCCGTCGTGCTGCGATTGGGGATCGAACCCGGGACGCCCGGTTTCAAATCCCCCCCGACGGCAACCATTCGATCACGGCAGGACTCCTGATGCTGGTGGCTCAGTTGTAATACTATCTTCGCAATCCTGAACACTGTAATCCGTACTTTAGTAGCTGGTTTGAAAGTTCTTGGTTGTAAGATTAGTGTAATAAATCCTTATAATAATATTTGAACATTTCCCTATATGTAGACGCCCTCTGATGCATCTGCAGCAGAGGAATTTCTTTTAAAACATTGTGGGTAAATGAGAAATTGCTCATTATGAGCAATTTCTCCTTCTTTGCCACAATGTTTTAAACTTTAATCAATAGTAATTATTTAATTTATATAGAATTTCCATATGTTTGACTACATGTTTTCAAAAGTCGTCTGCTGCAGATTGATGCATGTGGAAGGGTAATAGGAACAGCGTCTGGCGATTTGGCGTCTATATGACCCTCCTATTTGGTATCACCAAAAATAACATTGGTTGACAAATACATCCTCTAGAAGGATTGTGCGTATAGGTCACAATACACCAAATAAATGTCTTCTTTGTTTCAAATTAATTATTTCCAGTGCAAACCAAGTTTTCTTTAGGGACTATTTAGCTCTAGATCAACATGACAGAGGATGTATTTGGCGTCATTTCACTTATATGTACTGGCGCACCTGAGTATTCACCCTTCGAGTGATACAACGAGATACAACGAGATGCAACGAGAACCCCAAATCGCCAGACGATACTAACATATTTAAAATAGTTCAGTACAATTACACATAATGGATTTAACCCTTTCCCTCGTACGACAATTCTGCAGCAGACGACTTTTGAACATATTTTGTCAAAACATAGAAAATCTCCATAGTTGAATGGATAACCTATGACAAAAAGTGGAAAACATTGTGGCAAAAGGAGAAATTGCACGTTTTTGTGCAATTTCTTCTTTTGTCACTACGTTTTCAAAAAGCCGTCTGCTGCAGAGGCGTCAGAAAGCGTCTATATGAGAGAAAGGGTTAAAATTAAATTTCTCTCCACATGTGTATCCTAGAAAACATTTATAAATTGAAAACAAATGTAGCGAAACTTAGTAACGATATGAATCTATAGTCAAACCTGTGCTTAAGACATTTCCTGTCTATAGCAACCACAGTTTTAATTTGGAAATGACCACGTAATTAAAGACCACCTGTTCACAAAGACCAGATTGTTCTCTTCCTGTAGGTGGTCTTTAAACACAGGTTTGATTGTATTATAGTTTGTTTTCAATAGTTTTGCGTAGACCATTTGTATCGTTTATTATCTTGATTTATGATAGATTTTTGAATTCGGAATGGATGAGCTCAATGAATGCATATATACATGTATATCTTTTACGTGATACAGACATATTTTGAAATCCGTCCGTAGAAGAAATGGCTAGTTAACCCTTTCCCTCATACGACAATTCTGCAGCAGACGACTTTGAACATATTTTGTCAAAAGAAAGAAAATCTCTATAATTGAATGGATATCCTATGATTTAAAGTGGAAAACATTGTGGCAAAAGGAGATATTGCTCGTTTTGAGCAATTTCTCCTTTTGTCACTATGTTTTCAAAACGCCGTCTGCTGCAGAGGCGTCAGAAAGCGTCTATATGAGGGTAAGGGTTAATTCAACAGTGATTACTTTATCAGAGCAACCGTTTTGGTAATGATTTTTAAAAGTCGTCTGTTTTTATATGCGCCATTTTGACGTGGGAACGAGTCAACCTTTTTCCATTTTCACAAATGTTGCCATCTCTGTAACTGACGACTTATGAGCAAACTGTATACACATGTAGCAAACGGAGAACTATGAGCAATGTCTCATTATCCAACACTCGTTCAACCACCTCCAAACCGACACATTGTTCAATGTTAGCAATGTCTAACCTTAACACATTCCTTCAACTAACACCGTACAATGTTTCCAGACGATGCACTTTAACCTCAGCAGACGTTTTCAAAGCAGACAACTCTATACACCCCCCCCCCCCCCCCCCCCCCCCCCCCCCCCCCCATATTTAACATTTGAGTGACAGAATTTAGACAAATGAAAATGAACCAACCCTATCATATATCACAGGTTCACAAGTTTTATCACAGATATATCACAAAATAACATCACAATTCGATCTCCCAAAATGGCGTCACAAGATGACATATTGAAGTGACGGCACTAACGGACCCTCATAAAATGACACGTCTCGTGAGAATGTATTTCCGGTTGACCATACATATCATATTCCTGATAAAAATAATTTACACGTAAAAAGAAGGTCACGTGATCAAGATCATTCGTTTCCGGAACAGTCCATCGACAGTTTCGAGTTAATTCCTATTTGGGCGTCGCTTTCCACATGTTTTCTATTGAGTCGACATGAACAAATTAATAAAATCTACACTGCCAATGGACCGTTATACAAGTGTCACTTTCGTTTGAACTCAAAACTATCCTACGCCTATCTAGACTCATACACACGTTTCTCTTTGTGCCAGAGATAGTCCCCTTTCCTTTTTCTTTGCCGCTAGGGTCGCTTCTAGGGGAGGTAACTTCATTAAGGCAAGGGATTTTCTAGGCCCAAACATCCCTGATCGGGGTAAAGTAAGATCCGCCTGGACGTCCCGAGAACGGGACGAAGATTTCATCCCGCGTCCGGGGTCATAGCCCCTAAATCCCCCTGCTCCAACATGAGACGATTGTGTGACCCCTTCCTTTGACGTTATATGTGTTTGGGGTCCTTGAGAAGGGTTATTACTTACGGATAAAACATTTTTGCCTGACGGCACAATTTTCTCGGAATGAGGCCGAGTTTCCGTCTGTTTCTTTAGTAAGTTTTTCTCCGTTCTCTGCCTGGCTAAGATGACGGACTCGGACGTGGGCCTTACACTGTTCATTGACGTTTGGGTCGGTTGCATGTAACGTCTTGTTAGCCGACGCTGTCTGGTGCCCGGTCTCATATCCGGTCTACCAATTGGCCGCGCGGTGATTGGTTCCGGGTTTTTCGGTCTGTAGGAAGAATTTGAATTTGAAGGTGTCCGTTTTAACGGGAGGGTATTAGTATTAGCGACAGACGTATTAGTGTCTGGTTTAACTGAACTAGCTGTCGTTAGTACCGTATCTGAACGTGTATTTCCATAAGTCACGTGATGCGTGTGGTGCTGTTGTCGTTGTTGTTGGTGTTGTTGTTGTTGGTGTTGTTGTTGTTGGTGGTATTGTTGTTGTTGGTGTTGTTGTTGCTGTTGTTGTTGTTGTTGCTGCTGCTGCTGCTGCTGTTGTTGCTGTTGTTGTTGTTGCTGCTGCTGCTGCTGTTGTTCGACACTATAAATATCTTTGTGGTTACGGGTGTGAGCATCGGCTCTTACAGGCTGACTAGGTAGTGTTCGATGGTGATATGACTGGACGGGGGCATGTCTCGGCACGGGTGCGTTTGACATGCTTTGAATTGAAGATTTAGTCACTAGAGACACATTAGGAACAACACTCACAGAAACTTCCTGTACATTTGTTTCCATGTCACTATACACCGGATGTACCTTATGTGGTTGGTTGGAGTTATCGTTTGAGATGTTTGAGGGATTATTGACCCCCGCGTTTGCATTATCCTCACAAAACCCTTTCGTTCGTTTACTCCCTCGTCTCGGTACTGGTGTCCGCGAACTATCAAACCTCCTATTAAAAGTTGACGTAGCACCACCACCAGTACCAGTTTTAGTCACATCCTCTTTAACCGTTACAACTTCTGCCAGCGGAGCGACGACAGGTGTCGCTTCTACCAGTTCAATCTTCCGCTCTAACCTGAGCTTAGAATCCCGACCATGTCGGCTTTGAGGTCTAAACTTCGCGGACACAGACCTGTGAGTTATCTCGCCCGATCTGCCATCCGACTTATCATTGTTACTAACCTTACCAATGTCGATCTCGATTTCCGTGTTTTTACGATAAAGTTGTCCTCGGCGGACATAACTCGACTTCGGTCTGACATTGAGATCACGTGTGTCAAAGGCACCACCCTCGGCGGCCATCATTTCACTCTCGTGTTCCAAGTGTATTCCACTATCATTCCTCTCGAACCCATAAAAACCTATGGACGTTTTAGAACGCCCTTCCTTGCTCCTCTGATTGCGTATCATCACTTTTTCATCACTATCTGGCACTTCTTCTTGTTCAGCTATAGTAATTTCAGTTTCTCGATCCGAACTAGAATCCGTTAACGTATCACTGTCACAAATCACATTTTCTTCGCGTATTTGACTATACTCTTCGTCTACGTCTTCTATATCTTCTACTACATCGTTTAACTTATCGTGATCCTGTAATAGTCTAAGAATCTGATCAGCTTTCGACTTTTTTAAATTTGTGTTGATCGTTGAGAGTAAATTCGTTACGTCGTGCCCCGGCGTCAGTTCGCTGTGACTAACCGCTGGGGGCCGTCTCTCGAAGCCCAATTCCGACATTCTTTCAGCCGACCTTCGGGGTGAGGCCCTGAAATTGTACACCAAAAAATTATAATGTTATTAATTTTTTTCCTTTTAGATTTCAATAAAATTCCGTTCAATGTAATGTGTACAGGAGATAGAGTTATAATGTTAAATAAAGTATATAGTCAATCAATAAATACAGTGCGTCGATAAATTTGCCAACGATCCTTATTACCCTCGTCTCTCTGAATTCCAAGTCCTGTTATATCGTTGCAGACGACAAAAATAAAAACATAATACGTCGTTGAAAAAAACAAACTATGCCACGTTTTTTTGACAAAAACATTTTTCCATGAAAAAATATATACTACACGTTTGCTTACAGTATATTTTGAATATTGAACCCGACTTCGATTGAGTTGAAATGAACAAAATATGTATCTACGAAAGAACAGTTTAAGTCGATTCGTCCTGTATTATGATTTCAAAAACTTTAGTGTAATACAATCTTAGCCCTATCAACCATGGTACAATGGTGAACCTTTTACCTCGTCTGGTAGCTATATAATCGTCTGTTAGAAATCATCTGAAGAATCAATTTAAACTTCTGGACATTATCATTTTTAATAGAGTTGTAGTCAGTGTGGTAAAAGGAGGCGAAATCGCTCTCTGTGAGTCATGTTTCCTTTTGTCCCCACATTTTCTTTTTTTGTTTTTATCTCTAAAGTTGCTTTTTGCATAGGCGCCAAATCTTGTCTGTATTTCGCAGAAAGGTTTCATCCTTTCCAACACACAACAAATCTGCAGCAGACGACTAACAACACATTAAGTAACATTTATGGAAGCTCTATTTATGCAAGAACAATGATTGAATATAGTTGAAAACATTGTGGCAAATAGGGAAATTGCTCATTAGGAGCAATTTCACCGTTTGCAACAACGTTTTCAAATTTGTGTCTGCTGCAGAGGCGTCAGAAATAGCTAGGTTATTTTTCCATGTTTTCATTGACAACATCTTTATTCTAAATGCTATATCTAAATAAACCCTTTACCACATACAGACGCTTTCTGACGCCTCTGCTATGGGCGACTTTTGAAAACAGTGTGGCAAAAGGAGGAATTGCTCATAACGAGCAATTTCTCCTTTTGCAACAATATTTTCAACTATGTTAAATATTGAAACTTTCATTTATATGAAATTCCCATAACTCTGCCTGAATGTTTTCAAAGTCGTCTGCTGCAGATTGGTTGTATGTTGGAAAGGGTTAGCATAATTTAACATCACAACCGCGAGAGTTATAATCACCTAGACGCACCAGACTTGTTGCTTCAAAAATTTAACAAAAGTGTAAATTTATTATCGTTTATATATATATATCCAACTGTAAGCACACTATTTCCCCCTCTTATTTTCCGTTCTCTTAATCTTATAATTGTGGTTAGCTCTAAAAAAAAAATCAACTTTGAACTTATCTGTAGTCCACTACAATATCTAGGTTAGTTAAAGTATTTTTCTCTTATCTTGCTCGGTTTGGAATTGGACCAAAAACTAAATGGGATTAAGTCACATTTCCTTTCGCTCCATTTTGTTCATAAAATGGCCTTGTTGTTCAATATCGTTTATTTTCTCGATACTTATTCTATATCGGTCAAAATAATATTATACACATTTCGGGTTGAATAGAAATTTAGTTTGAACAATATTTGGTTTTAATACATTAGTGAAATGGACTGTCATGTCTTTATCAACACCTCCTATTGGATTGGGCATCACGCTTGGGACTTATGCTAACTCTCATCTTGTATAAATAGTGTTAGTTTAACCCTTTTCCTTTATGAAGCATCTGAAGCAGACGACTTTTGAAAACATTGTGGCAAAAGAAGAAATTGCTCATGATGAGCAATTTCTCCTTTAGCCACAATGTTTTCCACTTTTAGTCATTGGTAAGCCATTCAATTAAAGAGATTTTCCATTTTTTTGACAAAATATGTTTCAAAGTCGTCTGCTGCAAATTTCTTGTATGTGGGAAAGGGCTAAGGGCTCACAGAAGGACGGGCGGATGGACATATGTACAAAAGAATGACAACGTAAGAAATAATCCATTGTAAGTGGTTTCGGAATGAGTCAAATGATTCTTTTGTCTTAGGTCCCACCTCTAACCACATAACAACCCAATCGTGGAAACGGGTGGGCGGACGGACGGAATAAAGAGAAATTTAGCGCAAACTTTTAGTGAGAATATGATTTTTTTGTATGATGTTTTATGCCACCTTCAGCAATATTACAGTCATATCACTGCGTCTCCTTGGTAAGTTAACGTACCACTGATTCGTTTATCCTGACACGAGCCTCACAATCGAGAGCTCCAATCGTGAACACGGGCAGACGGACGGATGAAAGGAATAATGAGAAATTTAGCGCATACTTTCAGCGACTGGATATGATTTATTTGTATGATGCTTTATGCTACTTTCAATAATTTGTCAGTCATATCACTGCGTCTTCTTGGTAAGTTAACCCTTTCCCTTATACGACAATTCTGCAGCAGACGACTTTGAACATCTTTTGTCAAAACATAAAAAAATCTCTATAATTGAATAGATAACCTATGACTAAAAGTGGTAAACATTGTGGCAAAAGTTTTGAGCAATTTCCTCTTTTGTAACTATGTTTTCAAAACGCCGTCTGTTTCAGAGGTGTCAGAAAGCGTCTATATGGGGGAAAAGGGTTAACAGTACCACTGATTCGTTTATCCTGACACCAGCCCCACAATCGAGGGCTCCAATGAGGTAAATGTATTATTGCCACGGTGATGAAATGAGTATTTTCACGACAACCGACATATATTCGGAGGTCTTTAAATTAGTGAATACTGCGGTCAAATTACGCCGACCCTGGTAGATCAGTCGGTAGCGACGTGTGCTGTCAATCAAGGGAATGTGAATCATCGAAGCCCGGCTCGGCCAACATTCTTTCCGGCGTATGACAAAAAAACATTTTTTTTCTCTAAAACCAGACTCACAGGGAACAAAGCAGAGCCACGGTAGCGACGCGGGCTGTCAATCCAAGGAGTGTAAGTTCGAATTCCAGCTCGGCCAACTTTCTTTCCAATGTTTGACAAAAGTCACTGCTACAAGCGTTATTCGTCTTCAACCAATGGCGTAACAGTCATTGCTGAAAAGCCACCAGTTGCTTGGGAAGAATGGGGGACTGGTTTTAGAAAGCCAAGAAACACATGGGTATGTGAACCGGCCAAAGCGGTATGACCGAAAAAAGTTCCCTAAACGGCGTTTAACCACAAACAATGCTCACTTAAATTAGCTGGAGTATGAAGTTACAAGACTTTGATTGACGGCACGCGTTGCTGCCGGGGCTCTGCTCTGTTCACGGTGAGTCTGGTTTTAGATAAAAAATATTCACAGAATATAATACTTTCCTAACCAATATATGAAGATGTTTCATTTTGGCAAATGTGGTTTGCGTGTACAAATCAATGTACATATCTAAGTATAAATAAATATGCAAATCAATGTAAAAGTTAATGTACAGATCAATGAACAATTACATGAACCAGGGAAAATAGATTACACTAATTTAGTGGCCCTGCATGTACAGATCAATGCACACTTACATATAAAGATCAATGTAAAAATCAATGTACACATTAATAAGATATCAATGTAAATGTTATTGTATAAATCAATGCACACATTAGTGTTCAAATCAATGTACAAACTTAAATCAATGTACAAACTTAAATCAATGTACAAATAAATAGACACTTACATGTACAGATCAATGCACACTTACATGTTCATTTCAATGAACAAATCAATGTAAATTTCAAGGTACAAATCAATGTACATTTCAAGGTACAAATCAATGTAAAAATCAATGTACAAATCACTGTACACATTATACTACAAAATAATGTACACATTGATGCACACATACATTTATAGAGCAATATATGTACACATCAATGTACACAATTAAATCAATGTACACATTGATGCACACATACATTTATAGAGCATTGTACAATATATGTACAAATTAATGTACACATTCAGTGTACACAGCAATGAACATATGAACCGTCCCGCGAGAAAATCAACATTATTTTGTTTCGGGGGATAGAGGTATAGAGTAACGATTCCTGAAACAGAATTCACAGGAGGCGAAAAGAGTCGGCCCGGATCAGCCTGCGCGGCATGCTTAGACTGATCCGGGTCGATACTTTATGCAAAGTCCACAATGTTGGTTTTCTTGCGGGAAGGCTCATTTGTACAAACGAACAGTAAATATTGTTTTAACAGTATTTCAGTTCAATCATTAACTGTATCCATGATCCCCGGGTATACCAGTAATATACCAGGTATCTTGTCTTGCCAAAGGGCACTCCGCATCGCGTTAAATATCGGTCTCACATCATGACTAAACCCCTCGCCTATTCGGCGGATCTCTAGAATAATAATTTGTCCACATATAGACGCTATCTGACGCGTATGCAAGTAGAATACATCGGAGAAACATTGTTGCAAAAGGAGAAATTTGCTCATCGTGATGTCTTTGAAGTCGTCTGCTTTAGAATTGATGTATGTGGGAAAGGGTGAGGACACGCCAATTCAATCTGAATCTGATACGAAACGTTTAGGCCCTTTCCCTTATACGACAATTCTGCAGCAGACGACTCTATAATTGAATGGATAACCTAACAGTGAAAAACATTGTGGCAAAAGGAGAAATTGCACGTTTTGTGCAATTTCTTCTTTTGTCACTATGTTTTCAAAAAGCCGTCTGCTGCAGAGACGTCCGAAAGCGTCTATATGAGGGAAAGGGTTGAGATGACTTCGAAAACATAGCCGGAAAAAGAGCCATGAGTTCTATGTGATCACTCTACTTCAGTTGTGTACAGGTTTTCGGTTTTCCCTCGTATTATTTTCTTTTTTTATTAAGTTAGAATATCAGGTAAATGGTTAGATCATTATTTAGAAAAAAAATGGCCACAAAGAAATAGGAAAAATATTGACTCTGTAAAATGCCGTATTTATGCCTTACGTATCCGTGTCAAATAAAGCTGTTTTGTTAAAGTATAATGGAGACTTAATTAGCCCGACCATATTTACAATATATCCAAAGATGAGCTGCGCCATTGCAAAACAACCCGACCTTCTGAATAATAATAATAAATACTACCAATACAATATCAAGATCAGCCTGCACAACTATGCTGTCTGATCTTGGTCTTTCCAATTTTATTTTTTTTACTAAATCTTCATCTAAATATTTAGCCTAAATTTGTATTCCCGGAGAGTTAGATTAAGTCGTTTTCCCCCAACGCGTTTTAAACCGGTCGCAATTTGTAAATGTCGTTAGCGGTCGCACACCACAGATACTGTCTTCCGAATTATTACGACAACGTCACAAAGATCCTACAGTGCATGTAATTCCTCTGTAGTCATACACGCAAATAAGAAGTATACTTGAGCCATCCCACGAGAAAACCAACATTATGGACTCGACCCGGATCAGCATGCGCAGTCCGCGCAAGCTAATCCTGGCCGACACATTCCGTCTCAGGGGGTTAGAGGTATAGACTAATGATTCATGAAACAGAAAATCGACAAGAGGCTAAAATTGTCTGTCCGGGTAAGTCTGCTCGACATCCTTAGGCTGATCCGGATCGATACTTTTACGCATAATATTGGTTTTCTCGCGGAACAGCTCACTTAAAGAATGTTTAAGAGCACTTAAAGAATATACACGTATACACTTGATGATAATAATTATTAACTCTTTCAGCACCGCATTGTTTAAAGTAGACTCTTCCATGTTCAAAATAGGGCGACTCTATTTTACGTGATATAAGAGTTTTGGATTATTTGGTTAACTAAAAGGCAAACAATGCTGATTTCAGGTGAGTCAGCTCGTTACGAGCTGACTCACCTGAAATCAGCATTGTTTGCAAAAAGCTCAATATTGCCATTGGCGCTGAAAAAGCATATATGTATTTGCATATATTTTGAATTTTATGCTTTAGATATTTCTGAATTAGAAGAATCAAATAACGCCATATCGAACAAAGAGGTGAATATAATTTTAAAAGTCCTGAACAAAGCAAACCCCTTTTTCTAATTTACAGACGTTTTTTGACGCATCTGCAGCAGACGACTCTTGAAAACATAAAAAAAAGAGTAGTAATTGCACAATTGAATTAAACATTATCTCCTTTTTGCAACAATGTTTAAACGTTTTATCAATTATTGCTCTTTAATTCATAGAGAGTTTCCATATGTTTTACTAAAGTGTTTTCAATGTCGATTGCTTCAGGTTTGCTGTATGTGAGAAAGGGTTCACAATTACGTCACACTCTATTTAAGGATTGACTGTTCTTTTTCGTGCGTTCATGCAGTATGAACGCTCGGCCGCCATTTTGCAAATCCATGAAGCGCGTTAGCGCTTCTTGGAAAATTTGCAAAATCGCGGCCGAACGTTCATACTGCATGAACGCACGAAAAATAACAGTCAATCCTTATATTTACATTTTCCCCTTTTCATTACTTTATTTTTTTCGACCTAAAAGTGTTCGCGAACACGTCTTTAATAACAATAAATAAATGTAACCGACAACATACGTTTGTTTAAATGAATAGCTGATATTCGTAACGTCGTATATCATTGGTTAAATGACGTCACGCTATTGAAATAAACAATGACGTCATAATCCCTACAGAGGTCATAAAAGGTCGACCGGTTCATGCAAAATGAACGTCAGTTTTATCTATACAAAGAACTAGGCGAATGTAAATATATTTAAATGACGTTTGGGAGAACTTCGCCACTTAAGTCATTATCAATATAAAACGGTGTAGGTCCGGCTCAACTGTTGGCTTTAACAAAAAAACGTGACAAACACATGTGTTTTTCATCACAAAATAATCTGAAACAGACGACGTCGAAAATATTTCGAATAACTGAAAAACTCTTTCAGCGCCAAAGGCAATATTGAGCATTTTGCAAACAATGCAGATTCAGGTGAGTCAGCTCGTAACGAGCTGTCTCACCTGAAATCTGCATTGTTTGGCTGTGAGTTAGAAATATATTCCAAAAATCCTATAACATGAAAATAGAGTCGTCCGAGTTTTGAACATGGAAGAGTCTACTTGAAACAATTCGGCGCTGAAAGGGTTAAAGAAAGAAACGTTTCCCCTTGTTCTCGCAGTCCTTTCAATTCTTTCAATTCTGATAAGAAATTCACAAATTGTATTTATGCTAAGATGTTTGCAAAGCAGGCGACTCTTAAATACCATATCTGTCAAACGGTTAACCCTTTCCCACATATAACAAATCTGAAGCAGACGACTTTTGAAATGTCTTTTTAAAATTATGGAAAACCTCTACAAGGGAAAGTTTAGTTAGTAAAATAGTGAAAAGAGTTGAAAACATTGTGACAAAAAAGGAGTAATTTCTCTTTATGAGCAATTTCTCCTTTTTGACACAATGTTTTCAAAAGTCGTCTTCTGCTGGGGCGTCAGAAAGCGGCTGAATGTGGGAAATCACGGTCAATGTGTACTTTATAAAACATTGTGGTAAAAGTGTATGAGCTGTGTCAAGCCATTTTGTGTTTTATTGCATTCTAGAACGGCACGACCAAGGCCAGCCTGCGCATCTGCAGTCTCACCATCGTCTGTATGCGATTTATTACTATTTTTGCCACTTTTGATAAAGAAATAGAAGTGTAGGTCCACTACTTATCACCAATGTAACATGTTATGTTGCAAACACAGGAGATTCGATTAGAACCCAAATCGATCTATTGTTACATGAATTATGTACAGTCTAATCTTCATCACATGCTCCACTTGATATGTCATTTCTAGGCCAAATTTTTAATTTTGTATTTTGTTTTTCTCACGGGCCATGCGGCATTTTGAACTTATATTTGTAATAAACTTCTTCATATATAAATAAAACAGCGGTCAAACAATATACAACAATCGTACTACGTTAAATTAAGAGATTTTGAATAATTTTCTCCACATTATTTAGAAGTTGTCTGCTGCAAATGTGTTGTATGTGTGAAAGGGCTTACATGGAAACGCTTTGGAATTACTATGGTAAACAACAAAAAACATTGAGTCAAAGTTCGTCAAAAAAAGCATTGACATGGTTGCATAAAGTGGAGTGTTGAGCAAGTCTTGGCATACCTATACATCTAAGCTGCGTCTAGACTTTCCGCAAGCTTATCTGACACATTTACGTAACCTTTTTATTTTAGGATTTTGTTGTATATGACCCATGCCGTTCTCAATAGTATAATTGAGGTGGTAATGACTGCACAATTAAAATAATTGTTTTCAGCAGATCATAGGAATATGTCAATAACTAGAACTGGTTTCTTTTGAAATATGATAGTGTGTCTATTTTAGAATTACTATTTCTATTCATGGAGCAAATGACGATGCACGCAACTATGCACGCTAATTAGGACAGGCAAATTATAATTATGCAGTATTGCTCCTGCAAACTGTCCCATCACAATCATATCAGTTGATTTCGTCTGTGAACTATAATCCTATTTTAAATTCTGAATAACGTAATCAACATGTGTCAGGTCAATGTGCAACGGGTATACATTTACAGCTGACTCGCTATAACGTAATCAACATGTGTCAGGTCAGTGTGTAACGGGTATACATTTACAGCTGACTCGCGATAATGTAATCAACATGTGTCAGGTCAGTGTGTAACGGGCATACATTTACAGCTGACTCGCGATAACGTAATCAACATGTGTCAGGTCAGTGTGTAACGGGTATATATTTACAGCTGACTCGCGATTCTGAATAACGTATTCAACATGTGCCAGCTCAATGTAAAGCGGGCATACATTTACAGCTGACTCGGGATAACTCGAACCCGAGAGGGACACACAAATTACTTCGAGTTATCGACGTGTTCGAATGATAGCTTGATTTATGCTCAATTCATTAATGTATTGTCAGCTTCGTTATCGACGTGTTCGAATGATGGCTGGAGTTATGCTCAATTAATTAATGTATTGTCAGCTTCGTTATCGACGTGTTCGAATGATGGCTGGATTTATGCTCAATTAATTAATGTATTGTCAGCTTCGTTATCGACGTGTTCGAATGATGGCTGGATTTATGCTCAATTAATTAATGTATTGTCAGCTTCGTTATCGACGTGTTCGAATGATGGCTGGATTTATGCTCAATTCATTAAGGTATTGTCAGCTTCGTTATCGACGTGTTCGAATGATGGCTGGATTTATGCTCAATTCATTAATGTATTGTCAGCTTCGTTATCGACGTGTTCGAATGATGGCTGGATTTATGTTCAATTCATTAATATATTGTCAGCTTCCTTATTGACGTGTTCGAATGATGGCTAGATTTATGATCAATTCATTAATATATTGTATGCTTCGTTATCGACGTGTTCGAATGATGGCTGGATTTATGCTCAATTAATTAATGTATTGTCAGCTTCGTTATCGACGTGTTCGAATGATGGCTGGATTTATGCTCAATTCATTAAGGTATTGTCAGCTTCGTTATCGACGTGTTCGAATGATGGCTGGATTTATGCTCAATTCATTAATGTATTGTCAGCTTCGTTATCGACGTGTTCGAATGATGGCTGGATTTATGTTCAATTCATTAAGGTATTGTCAGCTTCCTTATTGACGTGTTCGAATGATGGCTAGATTTATGATCAATTCATTAATATATTGTATGCTTCGTTATCGACGTGTTCGAATGATGGCTGGATTTATGCTCAATTCATTAATGTATTGTCAGCTTCGTTATCGACGTGTTCAAATGATGGCTGGATTTATGCTCAATTCATCAATATATTGTCTGCTTCGTTATCGACGTGTTCGAATGATGGCTGGATTTATGCTCAATTCATTAATATATTGTCAGCTGCGTAATTCAGTAATGTTTAAAAAAAAAAATCAGTGATAACACATCAGCACTTGAGATTGCTCGTATGAGAAATCAGAACTGCTGCTTCATGGTTTTCAAAAGACAGATCCGTTCGAGGCAATGATTCGTGTTAAACGACATTTTCGAACTTTCCCATATTCGAGTTAACGCGAGCCCACTGAATATACATAGTTGCTAATTTTGCCGTAACAAAAGCTTGTGTGGTTCGACTTCAAATACAGATTATACTGTTGAATATTTGATTACCAAGTTTAACTTCTTAACAGTTTCTAACATGCACACGCATTTTGACGCATTTGCAAATATAGTGGCAAAATGAGCAAATGCTCGTTTAATATGATTAATTTCTTATTTTCGCGGATTTATATCTGTTATGTCTTTGTACATGGCCATTCCCTATAGCAACCACACTCATAATTTCCAAATTACTCATTTTCCGAATAAATGACCCTGTAATTAAAGACCACATGTGAACAAAGACCATATTGTTCAATTCCCGTGGGGGGGGGGGGGGGGGGGTCTTTAAACACAGATTAGACTGTACTATTGAATGGGATGACTTTAGACGACCGGTAATTAAGTCAAAATAGTTCATAAGCGGGAACATAAACAATGAAGTAATTTTCGGTACATGAATACATAAATGACAATAAATAAATGCCACCTCGTTGCATAAATCTACCATTAACAAAAAAAAAAACAAGTTAAATTTGTTTGGCAAGCACCTCGGTTAAAACATTTCCCCATACAGACGCTTTCGGATCCCTCTGCAGCAGACGAAGTTTGAAAAACATTGTGACAAAAGGAAAAACATGCTCAAAACAAGCAATTTTCCCTTTTGCCACAATGTTTCAATTTTTTTTTCAATTATTGATTTTTCATTTATGCAAATATTCCCAATTTTTGAATAAATGTTTCCAAAGTCGTCTGCTGCAGATTTATGGTATTTGGGAAAAGGGTTAAAATATAATTTGCCACAGTCACCATTTCACGTGTCATACTTTATTCAATAATGTGTCGAATATTTTATAATGATAAACACTATATATATCAAAACGTAAACTGCGTTTCGTCGTAAACCTCATATGCTGATTGACGCTTTCCAACATATAGACGCGTTCAGACGCCTCTGCAGCAGACGACTTTTGAAAACATTGTGGCAAAGGTGAAATTGCTCATGATGAGCAATTTCACCATTTGCCACAATGTTTTCAATTCTATTTAATAATTAAACTGTCATTAATGGGAGATTTTTCACATGTTTTCAAAGTTGTCTACTGTCAGATTTGTTGTATGTGGGAAAGGGTTAAACGGTAGGTTTCTGTGAACTCTTCACAGGGAGAACATGTAAAATGGGATAAGTATAGATTTGATAAAGAGTTGAAAAGCTTGAAAGACTTGCATCCTAGAATAATAATAAAAAAATAAATAAATCAGTTTGACTGTCATAATTCATTGATTGTTTGGTGTTTTACATGGGTGTCAGCATTGTTTTCAGCTATATCACGGCGTTTCCTGGGTAAATTACCAGTACTACTGGTCCATTTATCCTGACACCAGCCAGTCAGTCGTAATACTAATCCCATAACCCTGAGCGCCATGGAGGGCAACCATGAATACCATTTTTAAACTCTTCGGCATGACCCGGCCGGGGATCGAACTTACGACTTCCCGCTGCCGACGCGGACGGACGCTCTACCAATTCACCACCGAGGCGGCCGTGACTTTGATACGACTGTGATACGACTGTGCGGTTCTTCTGTCTGATTCACGTCATCGTACATTTCTAACAGAGTGACGCCATACATTAACCGACAGTTGGAGGTTTTGAAATAAATTACAATTACTTTTGCTCTTACCAATATACAGACGTTGTCTGACGCCTCTGTAGCAAACGACTCTTAAAAACAATAGTGTTCAGTATGATTATTTTTTCCTTTTCAATCATTAAACGTATGGTGATTGGTGCCGCTTTCAACAATTGTTCATTTATATCACTGCGGTTCCTGGGTAAGTTTCCAGTACTACTGGTCCATTTATTCTTACACCAGCAAGCAAGTCAGTCGAAATGCCAAGCGCCTAGGAAGGAAATCGTACCATACTTAAAGTGGCCGGGGACATCCAGCACCCGGGGCGGTCTCCGGAATACTTGTTTGACCAAACAGAGATCGGAGACTGATGCTGATCTCCAGCTAGTCAGTCGTAATGCTTACCATAAATTCCAACCTGAGCGCCAAGGATGGAAATATATTTCTACCGCTTTTAAAGTCTTTGGTAATAGCCAGCCAGGGATCGAATTGGCCTCAAGCACCCGCGACCTCCCGCACCCGAGGCGGTCTCCATGATATTGCATGACCAAACAAAGATCGGAGGCGAAGGCAAAGTCGGGAAGATCAGTTATGCCGCGACTCGGATCATGTTACAGTTGGACTAAGGGCCAGATCGATTCAACGCTTTATACCAAGCTAACATTTTTTGTGAATATTGTAAACGGAGACATCATTCCAACAGAGTCACATTCCCCCACAATGATTTGTTGGAGCTTCAAAAACTTGATTTGATATTGCTCACAACGAGCTATTTCTCTTCCCCCCCCCCCCCCCCCCCTTTTCCATTTCCAAATTCGTTTGATTTTAGTAAAATGTCTAATCAGTCTAATCATGCTACATATAATTAGTGGGTACATGAAGACTATCCTCTGTTTTCTGATTGGACGAAATCCAACAGAATTAAGAAACCTGGTCACATGGAAATCGCCCTTAATCCTTTCCGTCACATACAAACCTTGTCTGACGCCATTACAGCATGCGACTTACGAAAACATTGTGTTTAAAGGAGAAATTGCTCTTTATGTGTTCAACCCTTTTCAATAGTTATAAATAGATTCATTCAAAAAGAATTTCAATATTTATTCTCTACACGTTTTCAATTCGTCTGCAGCCGAATTGTTTCATGTGGAAAAGGGTCAGTCAAACCTTAAAGTTATTGACAAATTGAATACATGTATTTATATGCCGCTTTCGGGTTTCGGCCGTTAGCATCTCAATGGGGTTCTATGATGCGTGTGTGACGAGAGATCCTGATAAGTCAGTAAGACAGTGCCAATTGACCTGGATCTTCACTTATCGCTAAGTGCTGAATGTCTGTTTGTGTATGACGTGAACTAATTATGACACTCATTGTGTTTTTGTCATCTAATATCTCGTGTGGGCCGATACAGGCATCGGTACATCGTGGTACATTGTGGATTCGTGTAATATGGCTGTAACTACAACTTGTTACACTGTGTTATTACAGTCGTTTTGTACGAAGTCATCGATATTATAACCAAAGACTCCAGCTCATTACCTGATACGACGTATTATAATTTGCTTTGTTTTAGTTTGGGATTTATTACCGTTTTCAAACATTATTTCAGTTATACACTTATCCGTTTGGCATTGGAACCGCAAACTTATGTTCTTCCTGGTTTTATTTCATTGACATATGCCAAACAAATAAAACTAGAACTGCAAACGTCTGTTGTTCGAGGATTTTTTTCATTGAAATATGCCAAACAAATAAAACTACAACTGCAAACGTCTGTTGTTCGTGGATTTTTTTTTCATTGAAAAGTGTCAAACAAATAAAACTAGAACTGCAAACGTCTGTTGTTCGAGGATTTCTTTCATTGAAATGTGTCAAACAAATAAAACAAGAACTGCAAACGTCTGTTGTTCGTGGATTTTTGTCATTGAAATGTGCCAAACAAATAAAACTAGAACTGCAAACGTCTGTTCTTCTTGTTTTTTTTTGTCATTGAAATGTGCCAAAATAGAAAAACAAGAAATGCAACCGCCTGTTATTTCCATATTTTAGGCACATTTCAACGAAATAAAATCTCAAACAACATATGCTTACTGTTCTTGCACCGGTGTCATATCTACGATCGTCTGTTGACGACGCTATCTTAAAAGCTAAAACACCATTTCGTGGGTAAAATAAATCATTTTAAGAATATGATAATTTCAACATTGCAAAAACAGTTTATGCTTTTTCATTATAGTTTTGAAGGTTGTCTGCTACAACGGTGTCAGATGTCGCCTGATGCAAGAAGAGAGCCAATACAGGATATCATATACCATACTATGACGTCATAGTCAGAATTTAACCATTTCCCGCCTTTCTCACATGAAACAAATTTGCAGCAGAGGACTTTTGAAAACATACACGAAAATCTCTTGAAATGAAAGTTTATTTATTGGATAGAATTGAAAACCTTGTGGCAAATGGAGAAATTGATCGTGATGAGCAATGTCTCAATCTGCCACAATATTTCGTCGTCTGCTGCGTAGGCGTCAAAAAGCGTCTGTATGTGAGAAAGGGTTAACACAATTGGACACGCCACACACGAACCGACCTAGAGGTATTGATACGGAGACATGTTGGTTTGTTTGTTTGTAAGGTGTCTTAAACAACACAGTTATATCACGGCGTTACTTGGGTATGTTACCAGTTCCACATGTCCCTTTAACCAGACACACGAGCGAGTCACGCGTAAAGCTAACCCCACACTCCGAGTGCGAAGGAAGGTGAATCATTAGTTGAAAAGTAAGTATGGAGGTATAAACCAGTTTACTTTACTTTACAAAATATCTTTCCTAAAGAGGCTCTCCTTATTTTAATCCTTTCCCACATACAACAAACCTGTAGCAGACGTCGAGCAGAAAACATAGTGACAGAAACCTAATAAATCTCCATAAAATGATAGCTTAATTGTTAAATAAAGTTGAAAACATTGTGGCCATAGGAGAAATTGCTCATCATGAGCAATTTCACCTTTGGCCACAATGTTTTCAAAAGTCGTCTGCTGCTATTGCGTCAAAATGCGTCTGCAGGTGGTTAAATGATTTATTGCTGGTATTAGTATTTAAAAGGCTATCTCGGCTAGAACTCAGAAAGATCGTTTTTTGAAGTGATTGATTGATAAGTTGATTGTTTTAAGCCGATTTTAACAATTGTTCAGTTATATCACGGCGTTTCCAGGGTTAGTACCAGCCAGTCGGTCGTTATGGTAACCCCTCAACACTAAGCACGAAGGAGGGCAGCCATTGCTACCTTTTTTTAAAGTATTTGGTCGGACACGGGCGGCCGGGGGATCGAATCCACTACCTCCCGCTCGCGAGGCGGACGCTCTACCACTACACAACCGATGCAGTCAGAGGGTTTGAAATTAAATGCAATTAATTAACCTTTTCCCACATACAACACACCGGTAGTAGACGACGTTGAACGCATATAAACAAACATATAGAAACGCTTAACTCTTTCAGCGCCGAATTGTTTAAAATAGACTCTTCCATGTTCAAAATCGGGCGTCTCCATTTCTCATGTAATAACAGTTTTGGACTATTTTGATGAGTAAAAGGCAAACAATACTGATTTCAGGTGAGACAGCTCGTTACGAGCTGACTCGCCTGAATCAGTATTGTTTGCAAAAACCTCAACATTGCCTTTGGCGCCGAAAGAGTTAAATATAAATGCAAGTATAACTATTTCACAGATTTGAGAACATCGTTGAAAAACGAGAATTTGCCCATAGAGAGCAAATTCTCATTTAGCCATAATGTTTTCATGGTTTTTATTTAAATGGTTGGAAAGATTTCAATTTCAATTTCAAGTAATATCTATATGACAATATTATGAACAAAGAAGACTCACATCTGATTGCGTTACGACGACGACAACGACGCAGACCGAACTGGGTTTTAGTTGATCAGAAAGATCCTCGCATGTCTTCAATTGTATTTTTAATATTAACCCTTTCCCGCATATAGACGCTTTCTGACGGCTCTGCACCAGACGGCTTTTTGAAAACATAGTGACAAAAGAAGAAATTGCACAAAACGTGCAATTTCTCCTTTTGCCACAATATTTTCCACTTTTTGTCATAGGTTATCCATTCAATTATGGAGATTTTCTATGTTTTGACAAAATACGTTCAAAGTCGTCTGCTGCAGAATTGTCGTATGAGGGAAAGGGTTAACGCCTATGTAGCAGACGAGTTTTGAAAACACTGTGGCAAGAGGAGAAATTGCTCATCATGAGCAATTTCTTCTACTGCCACTGAATGATTACAACTTTATTAAAAACTTATATAGATGTATTTGCCGATGATTTTTGTCTAAATATTTAAAAGTCGCCCGTTGCATATTTGTTGCATGTGTGGAAGGATTAAAAAAAAAACCACGTAATTGAACTGAAAACGCGAGTAGAAATCAAATAAAAACTTACGTTTATATAAAATGTAATTTTACAAATATTCGTACCTGTCATGTTAAACGACTTGTGTATCCGTCCAGTTCCCTTATCAAATAGTGAGGCAATACAAACATGGCGATCCCGTTGCCTTGCAATAACGGTGACCATGGCCAGGAATTTCATTTGACCAGTATCTCGCAGGGAATTGATTTTAATTTGTTATCGCCCTCAACACCGACTTATAAACCCTTCTCAACATATATACGCTTTCCGGCAACTCTGCAGCAGACGCCATTTTTTTTTGTTAAACATTGTTGCAAGATGAGTTATTGTTCAAATGAGCAATGTTAATTGAGCCGTCCCGCGAGATAAACAACATTATGACTTCTGCGTAATGTATTGACCCAGATCAGCCTGCGCAGTCCGCGCAAACTGATCCGAGTCGACACATTCCGTCTCAGGGGGATAGAGGTAGATAGTTATGATTCCTGAAACAGAAAAACCACAGGAGGCTAAAAGTGTCTATCTGGGTTAGCCTGCGCGGCATGCTTAGGCTGGTCCGGGTCGATACTTTACGCAAAGTCCACAGTGTTGGTTTTCTCGTGGAACGGCTTATTTATTGATTCAGTGCTACCATGGGAAAAGGAGGTCTTAGTTAGCATTTCGGAACATTTTAGGTTCAGATCAACCTGTATTTCTGATCAGTCTCATCATAATCTACAACACTTGACAGAAGATTATAACTAGCGAGTGTAAGTAATATGTGGTAAGTGTATTGTCTGGATTTACAAAGCAAACGTGTACATAGTCAGTTATATTTTCATTTTTTAAAAAGATTGATTTATATTTTTGACTGGATGATTTCAAATTCGTCTGCAAAATCATTGTATGTGGGAACGGGTTAAACTCTTCGTGCTTATCCTTTACTTTATTAACCCTTTCCCACGTGCAGCCAATCGACAGCAGACGACTTTGAAAATGTCTACTCAAAATAGGGAAAATCTCTTTAAGTGTAGGCATAATTACTGAAAAAAGTTGAAAACATTGTGGCAAAAGGAGAAATTACTCGTTTTGATCAATTTCTCCTTTTGTCACGATATTTTCAAAAGTCGACTGATGCAGATGCGTCAAAATGCGTCTACAGGTGAAAAAAGGGTTAATCTTTGATATTGGCGACTTTTGCTACATATACACAGAAGGCGGATTTCAGTTATCAAACTCGTAACCGGCATTTCCCTCATACAAACGAAAACTGACGTATCTACACACCAAACAACTTTTGAAAACAATTAAGATTTTTTTTTTATTCATGATCATTCATTATTTTGTTTCTATATATTTTTCTTTTGCTCAGTTTCAAAGAGAAATAGTCCAAATGTCAAATTTTGAAATCGAATTTCTTTTAAAAAATATTTTGGGATTTGGACGGGTCCAAGAATAGTTGGAAAGGGGATGGACTAAGCTGAATGTTTTCAACTCTATTTTAAGTAATGCTATTCCACTTTTTTCTGTAAGATTTAACAATTGTGTCATCAAACGTTATAAATCGCAGACAACCCTAGAACTATTTAATGATGTAAAAGGTTTAACCCTAATACAACAATTCTGCATCAGACGACTTTGAACATGTTTTGTAAAAAAAAAAAATGGAAAATCTCTATAATTGAATGGATAACCTATGACTAAAATAGGAAAATATAGTGGCAAAAGGAGAAATCGTTTTGAGCAATTTCTTCATTTGTCACTATGTTTTCAAAAAGCCAGTCAATCCAGAAGTTGTGAGTTCGAACCCCTGCTCGGCCAACATTCTTTCCGGCGTTTGGACACATTTTAGAATTCTTTCCATAGGAAACATCTGAATTATTGCAATATCTTATTCCGTCATATGGCTAAGTTAAAATACCTTATTATTTTTATAAAAAATGGCAACATTTTTTAACTGATGTTTTTTTATCATAGTTTTTTGTTTCATTTGTAATTGTGGATGTATACTTTGATAAACTACATATACAATTACACAGAGAACAATGGTCAGGATTAAATATTTTCTGTAGAGAAATAGTGCATAATGCGTGTTTAACGGAACCAAATATCTAAACATGATACTTGAATTTTGAACACTTTCCCACATGCAATAAATCTGCAGGAGACGACTTTTGTAATTATCAAGTCAAAAATATAGAAAATCTCTATAAATGAGCCGTCCCACGAGAAAACCAACATTGTTGACTGCGTAAAGTATCGACCCGGATCAGCCTATGTATGCGGCACAGGCTTACCCGGATAGACACTCTTCGCCTCCTTTGGATTTTCTGTTTCAGGAATCATTACTCTATACCTCTATACCACAGAAACGGAATGTGTAGGCCCGGATCAGTCTGCGCGGACTGCACAGGCTGATCTGAATCGATGCATTACGCAGAGTCAATAATGTTGGTTTTCCCGACAATGATAGAATGATTATGGAAACGAGTTGAAGTCATTGTGGCAAATGTAGAAATTGCTCATTATGAGTAATTTCTACTTTTGCCACACTGTTTTCAAAATATGTCTGCTGCAGAGGCGTCAGAAAGCGTCTTTATGTGGGAAAGAGTTATAAGTTAGTATACACATCAGAACAAATACTGTAGAATAAAAGAGAAATGGCTGAAATTTAGAAATTTCACCTTTGCCTACAATGTTCGTTACTCAATAAGAAATGAGTACTCCAAATTAACCATACTTTGCCTATTTTTCCCCCAATATAGACGACTCAAATAAAGATAATGGAAACGGGGTTTTAAACAAAAAACGTGATTCTGAATATAACATACCTGTCAAAATGAAATATAGATAAAAATAAAAATCCCAATATTCAATCCTAAAACTCCATCGTCGAACAGATTTCGATAATATTCCACCCACTTTACGCTACAGGTTGTTAATAGAGCACCCAAACGAAGAAGGCCGAGAATATCCGAGATTTCAATCGCTTTACGTACGTAGTCAGGGCCAGTTTTGGGTTTGTAAAGTCAGCCGATATTTTTTAACCCTTTTCCGCATAATACAAATCGGCAGCAGACGTCTTTGAGAGCATTTGGTAAAATATATGCACATTCTATCAATGAAAGAACAGTTATTGAACGAAGTTGAAGTATTATGACAAAAGGAGAAGTTGTTTGTTTTGTGCGATTTCTTCTTTTTGCCAATACGTTTTTTAAAAATCGTCTGCTGCAGAGGCGTCAGAAAGCGTCTACGATAGGGAAGAGGGTTCATAAACATCAATATAGAACAAATACTGAAAACAATAGAACTTTGTCTAACAAGTCCTTAGTATGACTTAGCACCGAATCCCCGCTACTCTTTGTAAATACCCCCGAAAACATTAACCTTTTCCCACATACAAACGCCCTTTGACGCCTCTGCAGCAATAACAAGTGCAGCAACTAGAGAACTTGCTGCTCATGGGAAATTTCTCCCTTTTGCCACACACAATGTGTTCAACTTTATTTAATAATTGTTTAATCATCTATAAAAGAGTTTCCATGTGTTTGACGAAATGTTTTCAAATCCGTCTGCTGCAAAGATTTGTTGTCCGTAGGAAACGGTTAATTAACTGTTTATTACAAATGTTGAACTCCCTTTAAATGAAGGTACAATAATTGAATATGAGTTGAAAACATGGTTACAAAAGGAGGAATTGCTCGTTTTGAGCAATTTCTTCTTTTGTCGCCATGTTTTCAAACAGACGTCTGCCTCGGAGATTTGTTGTCCGTAGGAAACGGTTAATTAATTAACATTTTTATTAGTCGGCTGCTATTTTTTTTTCTACGCCGTTTTTTTTTTCTTTACAAGGATTTCAGTAATATCTCGTCGATCCTTATCCCTTTCCCTCATACGAAAATTCTGCAGCAGACGACTTCGAACATATTTTTTCAAAATAATAGAAAATCTCTATAAATTAATGGATAACCTATGACTAAAAGTGGAGAACATTGTGGCAAAAGGAGAAATTGCTCGTTTTGAGCAATTTCTTCTTTTGTCACTATGTTTTTTTTTAAAAGCCGTCTGCTGCAGAGGCGTTAGAAAGCTAGAAAGCGTCTTTATGAGGGGAAGGGTTAAAACATCTAAATGCGAATTAAATAAATGTAACATCGTGAAATTTTGAAATTTAATTTTGATGCAAAATTGAAAACACCACAGGTAATCTGAAATTGATAGTTGATCAGCATCGTTAATAATTTAACCCTTTCCCACATAAAGACGCTTTCTGACGCATCTGCAGCAGACGACTTTTGAAAACACTGTGTGACAAAATGAGAAATTACTCAAAAAGAGTAATTCTTTCTCCTTTTGGCCACAGTGTTTTCAAACTGTTTTTCAGTGTTCTGTGTTTCTGTGTTTTTGACTAAATGTTTTCAAAGTCGTCTGCTGCACATTTGTTGTATGTGGAAAAGGGTTTAAGAAATGCTTAATCCTACAAAAAAGTATCTTTTGATATATTTTAAAGAGATTTTGACGGTTTTGCGGAATTAATTAATTACATGATAATATGTTGCGCCTATAGATTTAAAGCATTTTTAAAATATTATTGGAAAAGGGATAACTTGTTAACTAATATCTACTTTTCCTTAAAAATGTTCGACTCTGTATATAAAATAAATCAAAAGGAAACTCCCAGCTTTTTCCACAATGTTTTCCAAAGTCGTTTGCTGCATATTCGTTTGCAAGTGGACCATGGTTTAGTCAGCGATACCACACGTGCATATCAACGTCCGAATCCGGCTTCACGCAACCGTACCGAAGAAACACAATCCCGTATTATATGTATCTACAGATAGTTCGAACCGCTCACCCGATAGATTCAATTTTCGAGTCGTCTGCTTCTTTGAATATCAGAAGAATGTTTTGTAACAAATCGAACAAATTAAAAGAATACATTTGATACAGAGTTAAACAACATTTTGGGAAAAGGAAGTATTGCTTATTTCGAGCAATGTGTCTTTTCCCCCCAACAATGCTTTCAAAAGTCGTCTGCTGCAGAAGTGTTAACAATCGTCTGTATCAGAGTAAACCCTTTCCCACATACAACAAATCTGCAGCAGACGACTTAGATAGCATTTAGGAAAAGATAAAAGAAACATTTATGAATCAAAGTCATATTATTGAATAGATTTGAAAACATTGCGGCTAAAATAGAAATTGTTCGTTTTGATCAATTTCTCCTTTTGTCTCATTGTTTTCGAAAATTCGTCTGCTGCAGTGGCGTCAGAAAGCGTCTGTATGAGGGAACGAGTTAAACAGCTTGAACAAACCCATAAAGCCGGGCATTGTAGAGATATCCACGTTCGATATGAACGTTTGACACACACAAACACACATACAAATTACAGACCATTATATTGTAAATAATCCCTGCCTATACATTCAATGATAAGATGGGAAATTATATAGATGACTGGGTCGAGTTACAATCGGTTTCCGTGAACTTTCGGTTCTTTCCGGATAAACTCGTGTAGTCACGGGTCTAAAGTTCTAATATCTAAATTAAAGTACAGTGTGTGTGTTCAGATACAGCTAACACCATACTCGTTAGCAGGATATTAACTCTTTCAGCGCCGAATTGTTTAAAGTAGACTCTTCCATGTTCAAACTCGGGTGTGTCCATTTCTCAATTGATGAAAGTTTTGGACCATTTTGGTAACTTAAAGGCAAACAATGCTGATTTCAGGTGAGACAGCTCGTTACGAGCTGACTCACCTGAATCTGCATTGTTTGCAAAAACCTCGATATCGCCTTTGGCGCTGAAAGAGTTAAGTTGATATGTGTTATTTGAATGCTGAACTCTCTGTCGTTTGCCTAACATCTTTATTATGAACGCATTAAAACATCTAGTATTTTTCCGTGTACCCGATCATTTTCCGTAAATATCCGATTATACTCGTACATATCCGAGTATAATCGTAAATAGCCGAGTGCGTCCTGATCGAGTTAGAGATAGGACCGTTCTTTGATAATGATTGATTATATTTTATTTATACAAGTACAAATCAATACGTACTCGTATCGGTAAAGTTCTATGTGAGAAAGATTTACTCGACTGATTCAGGTCAACAGCACGTAGGCACGAACGATGATAACGAACACAAAATACCCCTAACCTTTTAACACTAGCGCCGAGACACGGTAGCTCAGTCGGTAGCGACGCGGGCTGTCAACTCCATGGGTTGTGGGTTCGAACCCAAACTCGGGCAACTTTCTTTCCGACGTTTTACAAATGTCAATGCAACACGCCTCACTCGTATTTCACTAATAGGCTAACAGTTTTTGTAGAGACCTGTATGATGCGCGAGCGCAGAAAACTTGCCAGACTCAAGTCGCGAAACCTAGGTTTGGGTTGCATAGGAAATTTGAAATTTCTTTGAAAACAATCATCTATTTGTCCTAATATTTAATATTTTGCATTCATTTTATATTATCTCTGCGGGCAAAGAAAGTGTCTAAAGGAGCTTCAGAGTCCATGAAAATGACAGGTCAATTTTGTGTCGCCTGCAAAAATGTTTGGATACAGTCAAACTGGTTGAAAATGATGATACTGGTTACCTAAAATGTCTAAAGTTTGATCATCTGTGTGCACATTTGACACAGTAAAACCAAACATGTGATGTTTTGTCTTATTTTTCTTTTGCGAAGACCTATGTATAGTGCGAAAGCATAAAACTTGGCCGATTTAGCCGAAAAACCTAAATTTGGCTGGTATAGAACAAATACATTTTCTTTGATAATAACTACTTCATTGACCTAATATTAGCTTATGTGATTTTATTTTGTAAATAATAAGAAAAAACATATACTTAAGAACAGTTTTTTAGTCTTAAAGGTCAAATTACGCTAAATACATCCGCTGGCTTGCTGATCTACTATAGTCCCTAAAAAAAACTTTGTTTGCGTAGAAATTAGTGTATACCATCACCAGAATGTATTGAATATATGACATTGAGTTCATGCATTGTGAAATTGTATAGGATGCACTGGAAATGATTGATTTGATCACTTTTAGTATTTTGACCTTGTTTGAAAGTGAAAGTAGAGAATGCTAAACACCGGTTTTATCCGGGCCTGATTTGGTCCGGGTCCGATTTGGTCCAAAATGACGGTTACCATTTTCGCCTGATGAGTTCTTTCTTGCATAATGCATGGCCCCACATTTTCTTTGGATTGTTTTAAAGCTAGGAGGTAACTTTTTTCAATGATAGATGATGTTCTACATGATAAACGCTTAGAACGTGTGACAATTGAGGACTGAAACTGGTCGATTTACATGGAAACAAAGAAGGATTTGTTTGGTGTATTGTAAGTTGTAACCTAAAAGTGGCTCCGTTGGAAAGATCTTAAATATTTTTGGCAAAGCCAAATTGCCCACTCGAAGCTCCAATGCATATCGGGAAACCAGAGTATAGAAATAAAACTGTACCATATGAGATGGAAATAATCCGGTCGTTTTCTGCGGGAACCAGCATTCTACGTAACAAACATAGCATTAAATTCGACCGAATCAGTTTAAAACAAGTGATCGACAAAATCAATGTGAAGTGGAAGACAGTTGGAGAGCGTCGGCCTCTCGTACCAAAGTACCGGGTTCGAGTCCCGTGTTGAGCGGGTTCTAACTTCGGGATTTTCCACACAAACAGCGCGAGTACTGGTTAAGTCTCCAGGAAGCAGACATCGTGCGTGATTCGATTTAAAATAAATAAGTTTAAACTGAGGTGAAGTCGGGCTAGTGAAGCCGAGCTAAAGAAGGGCAATGTAACCTTTCATAAAGACCGGAAGTAAAACCTTAGCAGGACGGAAAGGTTTCAGTTTATCGTAGCCGTAAGAGTCAGTTGGTATACAGAAGGAGTAAGTAAATAATACACCGCTGAGATGTGGTATACAGAAGGAGTAAGTAAATAATACACCACTGAGATGTGGTATACAGAAGGAGTAAGTAAATAATACACCACTGAGATGTGGTATACAGAAGGAGTAAGTAAATAATACACCACTGAGATGTGGTATACAGAAGGAGTAAGTAAATAATACACCACTGAGATGTGGTATACAGAAGGAGTAAGTAAATAATACACCACTGAGATGTGGTATACAGAATGAGTAAGTAAATAAAACACCACTGAGATGTGGTATACAGAAGGAGTAAGTAAATAATACACCACTGAGATGTGGTATACAGAAGGAGTAAGTAAATAATACACCACTGAGATGTGGTATACAGAAGGAGTAAGTAAATAATACACCACTGAGATGTGGTATACAGAAGGAGTAAGTAAATAATACACCACTTAGATGTGGTATACAGAAGGAGTAAGTAAATAATACACCACTGAGATGTGGTATACAGAAGGAGTAAGTAAATAGTACACCACTGAGATGTGGTATACAGAAGGAGTAAGTAAATAATACACCACTGAGATGTGGTATACAGAAGGAGTAAGTAAATAATACACCACTGAGATGTGGTATACAGAAGGAGTAAGTAATAATACATCACTGAGATGTGACCCTTTTAAACCTTTCTAGGTAAAATCATGAAAAAATAAATATCAATATATAAAAGTATTATTTAGGAATATAATTGAAAACATTGTGGCAAAAGGAGAAATTGCTCATTATGAGCAATTTCTCATTTTGCAATAATGTTTTGAAATGTGGTATGCTGCAGAGACATCAACATATGTGGGAAAGGGTTAACGATGCGCATTGAATAAGTATTATCCAGGAATTCCAGGAATTCGGTCAACATCTTTTAATTATTAACGTAAATCACGAAGGGGTCACAAAGCTTTTATCTTTCGGGTTAGGCTATTTGTGAGAAAGGATACATACGAGCTGTTCCACGAGAGGACCAACACTATGGAATCTGCGTAATGAATAGATCCAAATGAGCATGAACAGTCCGTGCAGGCTAATCCGGACCGACACATTCCGTCTCAGGGGGGATAAAGGTATAAAGTAATGATTACTGAAACAGACAATCCACAGTAGGCGAAATATATATGTCCGGGTTAGCCTGCGCGGCTCGATACTTTACGCAGAGTCCACACAAACCCTAGAACTGTAGCCCAGTTAGAATCACGGTTATAACCATTTACGTGATCACATACTGATATGTTTATTTGTATTGTGCTGTACGCCAACATTCAACATTGTTCAATCTTTTTTATTCATATGCTCGGCATTTTCTGGGTAAGTTAAGAGTACTACTGGTTCATTTATCCTGACACCAGCGAGTGAATTCTTATTCAATCTGTCGTTGTCGAGTGGTTAGTGTTGGGGATTTGAAACCGGGTGTCCCGGGTTCGATCCCCAGTCGCGGCACAATTCGTCGTGGTGGAGTGCCCATGGACAAGGCACATTTCCTAGCCTAGTACTGGTTTATTTACCCAGGGATCATGAATAAGTGAACTGTCGCCGTAACTGAAATAATGTTGAAAGCGGCGTAAAACCCAAATAAAACAATAACACTAATTCTAACCCTACATTCATGAGCGCCAAAGAGGTGGGTGGTGGCAAGCTATTACTACCATGCTTCAAAATACTTTGTGTAACAAAATCAAATCTTTGACCTCCCGCGTCAGAGGCGGAGATGTAATTTAAAAAAAAAAAAAAAGGCATGTAATGGCTTTAATTGGTTGCGTCAGGAAATGAAGGAATTTATTGATTCCCCGTTATGACATCTCATAAAGGCTTTAGAGTAAAAAACCAGAAGGGCTGGAATACAAGTATAAATGCAGAAGGTGCATCTGTTTGCATCTGCTCAAATGTTGGTTTGAACTCCGTTTTCAACAGTATTTCATTTGGGAGGAATCCGCCATGGGTAAGTGGTTAACGTCTGGGTTTTGGAACCGGATGTTCTGGGTTCAATCCCCAGTCGCGTCTGTCATAGTGGAATGCCCACGGGTAAGGAACTTTTCCTAGCTTAGTACTGGTTTGTTTACCCAGGGATCATTAAAACAGAACTGTCGCCGTGATATAACTGAAATAATGCTGAATACCCCCGACACAACAAACAAACAAACATATGGTATAGCCAGCTTGAAATTGTGTTACTTTTAATTGGAATGGTATTAAGAATTGTATTTGAAAACGACCCTATATCCTTCTATGATATACGAACTTGGTTTGTAATGCTGGTACACAAATAAACAGAATACAGGTCTCAGATTAGGTATCAACATACCATTAGATTGTATTGAGGATTTCAGAATTTGTCAAACCATTTGACATTTTAAATATGTTCAACTATCATATATCGTATAAACAATACAAATGATCTTTGTTGACAATAGTTTTGTATCCTGAAAAGATACTAATAAATATGGCAAGTCATGCGTAAAACACAACTTCGGAACTCTGTGATGAGTGAGGATTCGGAATAGCATGAACGATTGTAATATTCTCTTCGATTTCTTAGTGAACAATGCAGATCCAGATGTACAGATCTGCAAGGTGACTTATATATACATTGACCGCCAATGTCACGTGGTTGGTTTCCTGTACATACAGCTCCGCTTATTTAATCCTTGCGATGGTTACCGGGTGAGGAACACACTATAGATCAACAATCTTTGAACAGAATGTGTGTTGATTATTTGCGTTGCTATTGCAATAATAAACTATTAAAAAAATAAACTGATTTCCCGATTGTTCGCATTACAAATTATTACGGAACGAAATTGCAACATCGTCAACTATCGCTGTGTATTTTGACATACAGTATCATATAGTATCAGCATCAGCCACTGCTGTTTTAATTCGCGTAAAGCAGGTTAAGGGTTAATGGCAGTAGAGATTGGGACGATAGATAACCGAAATATTCTCATGTAAAAAAAAATACCCATGTCATAATTACACTGCAATGGGAGTTTAGTACAGGTCGAATCCCTCGATCGGAAATATTCGGATTGAATCGTAATTTCGACCTCGAATCTCGAGCGCCATTCACGAATATACCCAATCTAATTTTGGGAAATACAGTCCAACCTTTTTTTAAAAGACCACCCTCGGGAAGAGAACAATCTGGTCTTTTTCACAGGTGGTCTTTATTTACAGGGTCATTTAAACAGAAAAAGAGTAATTGGGACTTTAAAAGTATGATTGCAATATACATAGTATTGCTTGAAAAAAGACGGTCTTTGGCACAGGTATGACCTGTATCTATCTATATTTCTAGGTCGTTCGACGACGACTTAGTGACACGAAACAAAACACAAGATAATGCTGTATATATACAAAACTTTCAACGACTAGCACTTTTAGTTCAAACGCATGGTGGGTATAAATATCAGAATATCTACAAGTATGCAATGTGGTTTAAATTGAAAAATAATTTCAATGCCTCCGAATGTTGGGTTTTGCATACCCTTACCGTTCAGTGCTGATCTTTAAAAAATGGACTTGTCCTACTTTGCATTTGGAAGAGTAAATAGCCTCTTTTAAGAAGACCATGATAAAAATGTTGAGTTGAGCATCCAGCAGTATAGAACCTGATCAGGCGGCGAGGATTCAACGGTTACCCTTGCGTTATACTGGTGACACAGGCTGGCCTTGCTCTACACGGGTGGCACATGTTGGGCTATTTCTATACGGATGGCACAGGTTGGCCTTGCTTTTTACTTGCTTTTTACTTGCAACACAGGCTGGCCTGGCTCTATACGGGTGGCACAGGTTGGCCTTTTTATATACGGATGGCACAGGTTGACCTTTCTCTATACGTGTGCCACAGGCTTGCCATGCTCTTTACTGGTATCACAGGCTGATCTTGCTCTTTACTGGTGTCACAGGCTGGTCTTGCTCAATACGGGTGGCACAGATTGGCCTATTTCTATACGGATGGCACAGCTTGGCATTGCTCTATACTTGTGATACAGGATGGCCTTGCTCTAAGCGGGTGGCACGGGTTTTAACTTTTCTATACGGATGGTGCTCTATTCTTGTGGCACAAGCTGGTCTTGCTCTATACTGGTTGGCCTTGCTCGATACTTGTGACACAAGCGTCACACATTCGGGTTAAGCAGTCCGCAATGGTAAACACACCTCCTTCCACCTTTGTAAGCGTAACCGTTTAATAATTATGATCCACTGTCTCGACTGATTTGAAATATCAGGAGATAAATATGTTCTGGAATGCTGGAATTATAACATTTAAACAGCATTGAAAACAACGAATGTTCACAACGTTTTCAATATGCGTCAGGCTATGTGCCTAATTTCGTTTCACGATAGAAAGAGTAGATAACGAATGTACAGCATATATATGAAGGTGTCTGCTTAATTTTAAATCTCGTAAAATAATAATTTTAAAAAAGCTCTATCATATACAATAAACAAACACGGGGGTGCTTGAAGGAACGTAATTGAGCATACAACAATATGTACTTTATAAAAACTCGAACCACATTTTACAATTAAATAAGAATCAATATTATCTCATTTAAAAAGGTATGATTAATTATTGTAGGTAAACAAACGGTACCATTTAAAGTTTACCCATTTATAGACAAATTGAAAACCAGACATGTGTTTTTTTTATATAAACGATGAGCGAAATTGCATTAACCCTTTCGCTACCAAATGCAATTAAAGCTTTTGGCAAACAATTCAGATTCAGGCGAGACGGGCTGTCTCTCCTGAAATCCGTATTGTTTGCCTTTTACCCAATTTCCTGTTAGACAAAGAATGGAGTGGTCCAATTTTCAACATAGAAGAGTCGACTTTATGCAATTTGGCAGTGAAAGAGTTAAAATCAACCTGGGGAAGGTTGTTATTTTTCAGCATAATTGAGCCTGTCTATGAGAAAAAGATGCAACGTGTCCTCTTCTTACATTCAATATACAGATAAACCTGCGCATGCTCAAACTAATTTTACTGCTGTCTTGTATTCCTTACCGAAAATAACGCAATTCTCACCTTTGTACAAATATGTAAACTATTATGACTGCATACATGCATTTTCATCTGATTTGTTGTTTGTTTTGTAAAACAAATGTTAGACAGCATATTACGCATATTATAATTTGATAGAATGTTTGATTGAATACTTGTTTTGGAGTTCACGCCGTTTACAGCAGTTTCCAAGTCATCTCACGGCATTTCACTGGCTGCTTTTCCAAATAGAAAGTTAGCCCATTGGTTGTCTTGATGACGAATGACGCTTGCTTGTTACAGTGACTTTCATCAAACATCGGAAAGGATGTTGGCCGAGCTGGGGTTAGAACACACATCCTCTGGATTGACAGCCCGCGTTGCTACCGACTGAGCTACCGGTGCTGATAGAATGTAGCTGAGCGGTTAGGTCGGGATCAGGTTAGTGTCGTCAAATAATACATTCGATCCATTTCGCCTCATACAGCTGCAAACTGAATATGATTCGCATTAATCAATTACCACATATAACAGATCAGCAGCAGACGACTTTGAAAAAATATAGGTAAAACTATCGAACAGAGTTGAAATCATTGTGGCAAATGAAGAAATTGCTCATCATGAGCAATTTCTCCTTTTGTCACAATGATTTCAAATGTCGTCTGCTGCAGAGGCATCAGAAATTGCATATAAGTGGGAAAGGGTACAGACGACATGACTAAGCAGACTTCATGTATACAATAAAGTAGAAAGCGTCGCTTTTTACCGAGGACCAGCTATTTACGTATCTTATCTGTAGATAGATAGTCTTTGGTCAAATTGGAAAAATAAAACGTTTAGCTCTATTTAAAAACCCTTTCATGACCAAGTCCTTAACTCCGCGTGTTAAAAAAAAAAATGTTTTATGAAGTTTACACCTTCTTTCAATTAAACGAACGCTGTTTGGAAAAACTAGGTTAGACAATGCATTTTACAAATCACATATAAATTGTGCAGCAGTGATCATGCATGTTTTTGGTAAAACAATAACAAAAAACAAAACTCTCTAGATGAAAAATACTACTATATTGTAATAAAGCAGTTAGAACCGTATACGACTTAATATTTAAAGCATGTTTATTAAAGGTTTTTAAAAAACCCTATTAAATAACCAATAGTGTTTGTAGTTAGCATTAAGTTTGAAACGGACCTTAGTTCCTGCTTTTATATCGTTTTTTAACCCTTCTTCTGACATTACCTTTTTTAAGAATTGATCTGTTGACCCCACACCCATTTTTGCCAATATGCTTTCGAAGTCGTATCTGCTGAAAATGTATTGTATGTGGGCAAGGTTTATAATATATACTGGATAAAACATCATATAACCTCCGGACATTTTGGTATCTTGAAATAGATTTGGAAAAAAAAGCGCAGAAATAGTGCAATTGCTCTTTTTCTTCCCAGCAATAATTAAAAATGTTTGACTGCTGCTAAAGATGCGTCAAAAGTCTTTATCATGATCGTGGTCTTATTTTACCCTGTCCCACATGCAAGAAACCTGCAGCAGATTATTTTGAAAATATCTAGAGATGAATATAAAAACTTTCTATAAGTGAAAGAGCATTTATTTACTAAAGTTGAAGACATTTTGAGAAAAGGAGAAATTGCTTATTTCTCCTTTTGTCACAGTGTTTTTAAAAATGCGTCTGCTGAAGGGGAATCAGAAAACGCCTTTTTGTTGGAAAAAGGGAAAAGAAGGAATTGAGAAGACCAAACGATAGGTATTTGTGACCGCTGTAGACTGTGTACTGTCCGTCTTTTAGTCACAGAGGGTTTTAAGGGGGGAAAGTATTTAGTATGACCCGGCCGGGGATTGAACCCATGTCCTCCCGCGCCCGGATTGGATGTTCTACAACTTCACCACCGAGGCGATTATCTGGACACCACTCAAATATAATTAGAGTTTTACTTTTAGTCTAGTTAAAACTTATCTAGTTTAAAGCCTTCAGCTTGTATTAATCACTGTGGTTGTCTGCTTCCCAGAGACTTAACCAGTATAGTAGGCCTACTCGCGCTGTTTGTCAGGAAAAATACAATAGGCAGAATCCGCTCATCACGGAATTCGAACGCGGGAACATTGGTAGACGAGGCCGAGGTTCTACTACTGCACCACTGTTTCTCCTCCTACAGAAGACGCTTTTCGAAAATGATTGGAGATCTAGAACTCCTGTATCGAGTTCAATACAATACACTACAATACAATATGCTTATATTGTAAAATAAGTAATATGGCTCACAATACATATACATTTCATGCAAATCTATGTTAGAGAGTAATGTTCTGACAGCAGTTCTTAATACAGACAAATAAATTTAAATATGTATGTAAATAACTATAAAATATCGATTTTTGTTTTAAAACCCTTTCCCTCATACGACAATTCTGCAGCAGACGACTTTGAACATATTTTGTTAAATAATGGTAAATCTCTATAAATGAATGGATAACCTATGACTAAAAGTGGAAAACATTGTGACAAAAGGTGCAATTTCTTCTTTTGTTACTATGTTTTCAAAAAGCCGTCTGCTGCAGAGGCGTCAGATATCGTCTATATGAGGGAAAGGTTTAATTCGCTTCACGTGAAAAGCATGGGGGGTCAAAATTCTCCCGATTTATCAGGCATAAGTATCGATTGAGTATTCGGGAACCAGATATCGATATAAAATAAATAAGTATATATGTGTCATTTCTCCCTTTTTAACTATTTCCCACATACAACAGAACTGCAACAGATGACCCTAAAACGATCTACGCAAAAAAAGCATGAACAAAATCGCCATATATGAATGTGTTATTATTGAATAAAGTAAAAAACATTGTGGAAAAAGAGGAAATTGTCCATTATGATCAATGCTGATCATGTCTAAACGATTTCGAATGGCGTCTGCTGAAGATGCGTCAAAGTCCGTCTGTATGTTGGAAATGGGTTACTTGTTGTCAGATACATGTGAAGTGCCCATCGTAGTTTACAGTTTATTGAGCTTTTATGCGTTTGTAAAGTTTGATTGGAGTCAAACTGGTTTTATTTCAACTTTTTAATGGTGTGAAATTTACATCAAGAATTGTGACAAATTGACTTTTCCGAGCACTATTGACATTTCGAGTGTTGTACAAATAGATTCGGCCGATATTTAAGTGGTTATTTAAACTTGACCATTGACCATAGGTAATGGTTAAAAAAAGGACCCATAGGGAATTTTGACATTAGTGCATAACGGTCAGGTGAACTCTGACTTATTGGCAATAATCAATGTGTAGGCCGTCAAGTGAAAAAATCAACAGTGTAGACTCTGCGTAAATTATCGACCCGGATCAGCCTAATCATGCCACACAGGCGTACCCGGATACACACTTTTTTTCGCCTCCTTTGGATTTTCTGTTTCAGGAATCACTGCTCTATCTATCCCCCCGCAGTTTGAAAATATACCCAAATTGGAAACTCCCTTTAAATGTACAATAATTGAATAGAGTTGAAAACATGGTGAAAAAAGGAGAAATTGCTCGTTTTGAGCAATTTCTTCTTTTGTCGCCATTTTTTTAAAAATCCGTCTACTGCAGAGGCGTCAGAAAGCTTCTATATGAGGGAAAGGGTAAATTTAAATTGATTGATATTTAGATTTATTTGGATTGATCACGAATCACTGGTCAAAACAGCTTCAGCAAGAAGAAAAAGTGGTAATTGAAAAGAGTTGAAAACAATAAGGAATAATAACGTCAAGTTACTTAGAATTGATAGATTGATTGATTGGGGTTTAACGCCGTTTTTAACAATTTCTCAGTTATATCACGGCGGCCAGTTCACCTACTCATGCATTTCCTGGTTTTCTCACACCAGTACTCCACACAACAATCTTCCCAAGCAACTGGCTGCTTTTCCACATAGACCTAGCCCATTGGTGGAAGACGAATGACGCATGTCGCACTGACTTTTGTCAATCCTCGGAAAGAAAGTTGGCCGAGCCGGGATTCGAACTCACAACCCCTGGATTGACAGCTCACGTCGCTACCGACTGAGCTACCGGGGCTCGGCTCAAGTTACTTAGAAAATTCGTCTGTCTGGTGATGTCTCAAAATACGGATGAATGATGGATAGCGTCAATTATAACGTACTTAATGTAATTAATGCTTCCACTTCACACATTATTTTAAATTAATACTGCACTACCAACATGCGTTAACCTTAAATGTCTTAAATTTGCGAGCAGTACTGGTATACTGTATACATAAGAAATGGCGTGATATAACTAAATTAATGTGGACAGCGGAGGAAGAAATAAAAATACCCCCCCAAAAAAAACCACATCAAAACGAACAACTATCTAGATTCATTCAGAACAAATAACTCAAAAGGCACTGCCGCAGGAGAATGTCTCGTGAACAAAGGAAAGAGAAGAAAATAGAGATTACGACTTATTCGCGTTTCGTGACATATGATTCCTATTTACGTATGGGCCCTTGTGGCGTCAAATATCACTTGTAACCAAGAGACGTGTGTTGACACAGATAAGAAATTCTATCTGACCATCGTGACGTCAATAACCGGTCAACTCGTGGTCAATGTGAGCTGAAATGAGCCGCGTCTGGCGAAATGGGGTCATGATGCACTTAGGATCAGTGAAACCCTCAGCTCAGCCTGTG
>JASEVX010000001.1:24619605-24661587 GCA_031761405.1 Serripes groenlandicus
ACTACTACTACTACTACTACTAATACTGCTACTACTACTACTACTACTACTACTACTACTACTACTACTACTACTACTACTACTACTACTACTACTACTACTACTACTATTTCTACTACTACTACCACCACCATAACAACCACTACATCCGAGAACAGAGATAAATCAATTGGGATCCTTTTCTGATCTCATACTGATTAATTCGCCTCTATATACTAAAGACATGGTTGATTGATTACAGATTGGGCTTTTACATGGTTTGCATCACATTTTCAGTCACATCATGGCGTCCAGTTCACCAACTCAAAACTGTCCTTCCAAGCAACTGGCTGATTTTCGATTTTTGGTAGTCGAATGCCGATTGTCGCTTTCAATTTAGTCCAGCGTCTGAAAGGATGTTGGCCAAGCTGGGGTTCGAATATACAGCCTCTGGATTGACAGCCCGCTTCGCTACCAACTTAGCTACAGGGGCCTCGGCGTTTTCAAAAGTACTTCGAGTTGATCTCCGGTTAAGGTTTTACCTGATGCTGCATTAGCCATCACCCGTAACCTTGGTATCTATATTGGCGATTTAACATTGCCCGTTAATCTTTACGCACATATGCCAAGTCTGCAGCAAACAACTTTCAAAACATCTTGACAAAAGAATGGATACTTTCTATAAATTAAAGAACAATGTTTAATGAAGTCGAAACATTGTGATAAATGGAAAAAATGCTAATTATGACCAATTTCTTCTTTGGTCACAATTTGCTCAAGTGTTGTCTACTACACAGGCGTCAGAAAGCATCTGTATGTGAGAAAGGGTCTCTCTCTCCTCTATAAAAGGAAGTGTGTTAATGCAATAAACATTTACTGGATCCATGAATAGTTATGTATCGAATTGTAGCTTTATTTGGATTCCATAAAACAGCCATAAACTATCTCGTCGCTTCATGAATCTCATCCGGTATTCCCCTTATACAATTCTTACAATAAACGCGTCGGCATAACCAGTACATGCACACTTGATTAAGAGTCTCGTTATGTATACAATCTCGTCGGCATAACCAGTACATGAGCACTTGATTAAGAGTCTCGTTATGTATACAAACTCGTCGGCATAACCAGTACACGCACACTTGATTTAGAGTCTCGTTATGTAAACAAACTCGTCGGCATAACCGGTACATGAGCACTTGATTTAGGGTCTCGTTATGTATACAAACTGGTCGGCATTACTTGTACATGAAAACTTGATTTAGAGTCTCGTTATGTATACAAACTCGTCGGCATTACTCGTACATGAGAACTTGATTTAGAGTCTCGTTATGTATACAAACTGGTTAGCATAACAAGTACATAAACACTTGATTCAGGGTCTCGTTATGTATACAAACTCATCGGCATAACCAGTACATGCACACTTGATTTAGAGTCTCGTTATGTATACAAACTGGTCGGCATTACCCGTACATGAACACTTAATTTAGAGTCTCGTTATGTATACAATCTGGTCGGCATTACCCGTACATGAAAACTTGATTTAGAGTCTCGTTATGTATACAAACTGGACGGCATTACCCGTACATGAACACTTGATTTAGAGTCTCGTTATGTATACAAACTGGTCGGCATTACCTGTACATGAACACTTGATTTAGAGTCTCGTTATGTATACAAACTGGTCGGCATTACCCGTACATGAACACTTGATTTAGAGTCTCGTTATGTATACGAACTGATCGTCATTACCCGTACACGAAAACTTGATTTAGAGTTTCGTTATGTATACAAACTGGTCGGCATTACCCGTACATGAAAACTTGATTTAGAGTCTCGTTATGTATACGAACTCATCGACATTACCCTTACATGAAAACTTGATTTAGAGTCTCGTTATGTATACAAACTCACCGGCATTACCCGTACATCTTGATGAGCGGGTTCTGCCTCTGTCGGCACTGGTACTGTTTTTAAAAGTCTTCTGGAAGCAGTCATCGAGCGTAAATAAACTAAAATATATGAGCTGAAGCAGTCGAGAGTGTGCGTATCTCAGTTTTGGCTGTGCATAAAGCGACACAAGTAGGGCCCCAGATATAGCCGTTTGACCGATGTTCAATCTAGAGCTATGATACATGTAGACCAACAATGTGGACACTGATGAGACTGCGTGCTTATGCTTCCGCACTATTCATATGAATAAATACATTCCACTTTTCACCAGAATGAAACCGTCCAATTGAGTCAGAATGTATGTGACAATACACATTTAGAACTGGTTGGCGTATTTAAATGTTTCATTGTGGTTTTACCCCCTTTTTCAGCTGAATGCCAATTATATCATGGAGATAAACAGTTATGCGTGATCATCGTCAGGTGACTAACTACTACATGTACTAGGTTAGGACATTTGCAAAGCCTAAGAGCACACTATTATGACCGCCGCGAACGAGGATCTAACGCGGGGAGCCCCGTCGTAAATCAGGCTCAACACTCGGCTATTATAGTTTACCAATGTAGAATGCAATGTTTACAGGTGACACACCTGTACTTCATAGACGTACTCAGAACTAATGCAAGTAGACAATCTGATGTAGCGGGCATTTGATTAAGTGAAGTCGGCTAGTTTAAAAAACAATGCGAAAAAGAAACATATTTCACAAATACATGTAGATATTGGCTTAACATTTTAATGCAAGGCCAGACCCATGTACTTTACAGCCAAAGACCTGATCCCAAACAAGAAGGGTTATAATGTCATTGACCTAATATCGTAATTGATATAATTTCTTTGTTTTCCCCATGAACGGAAAAGAACCCTCTTATCTGTGATCTTACATCAAAGCTAAAATCAATGTACCTGTTTTGAAAACAACGTCAGTGTAAAATAAACGCATTCCAATCATTCCTGGTAGTCAGGCATTTGTTTCTACTTATCCTTTTATTGTGAAATGGCGATTCCAAATAACACTTACATGTACTTATTATCTGAATGTTATTGTTTTGAATCTAAAAATACCTTCTATAAATTAACGTTGCTACTACTCACTACTTCTACTTGTACTACTTACTATAACTACTACTACTTGTACTACTTATACTACTACTACTTGTACTACTACTACTGCTATAAATTAACGTTGCTACTACTACTACTACTACTTCTACTACTTACTATAACTACTACTACTTGTACTACTTACTATAACTACTACTACTTCTACTACTACTACTGCTATAAATTAACGTTGCTACTACTACTACTACTACTACTACTACTACTTCTACTACTTACTATAACTACTACTACTTGTACTACTTACTATAACTACTACTACTTCTACTACTACTACTGCTATAAATTAACGTTGCTACTACTACTACTACTATTACTACTACTACTTCTACTACTACTACTACTAAAACTACTACTAGTACTACTACTCCCACTACTACTTCCACTACTACTACTACTACTACTACTAAAACTACTTCTGGTACTACTAGTACTACTACTACTACTACTACTACTATTACTACTACTACTGTTACTTCTACTAATACTGCTATAAATTAACGTTGCTACTACTACTACTACTACTACAACTACTACTACTACTACTACTACTACTACTACTACTACCACTACTACTACTACTACTACTGCTACTTCTACTACTACTACTACTACTACTACTACTACTACTACTACTACTACTACTACTACTACTACTACTACTACTACTACTACTACTACTACTACTTCTACTACTACTACTACTACTACTACTACTACTACTACTTCTAATACTACTACTACTACTACTACTAATCTGATAAGCTTTGACTGATGTAACCTTTTGAACTGAAATGCCAGTCTCTACTACTATCGGCTCTCTACATTGTGAGTGCTGGTGAAGAACGACTCTCTGCAAAGGAGATTGTTGTGATGCATGTTTTACATAATCTTTTTAATGGAGAGTGTGTATAAAACAAAAACGAAAAAGTCAAAGTAAGTAAAATGTAGGGCTATTATTGCCAAATGTAGCAACCATTGAACACTCTCTAGAAATGTTGCCGCGCTTTGTTAGCTATTCTTCCTGGACATTGAATTGGATTGAGATTGCCATGTGACATATAGGTCGGCGATTCCTGTATGTTCCTTTGTGAAATTGACCCATGCTGCGTTCTCCTTTATTTAAATCCACTTATTGATTGGAATTCCTCGAATTATGTGATTTGATTGACACGTCAGGGATGCGCTTGACACGGATCTCTGAATTTCGGTGTTCGGGTAAGAGCAGTTTGTTTGTTGACAGTCGGTTATGATTTTGTTAGGACACGTTTATTTTGAGTATAGACTGAAAATGCATTAATTATTTCGATTGGTTTTAACGATGTCCCCCGTAAAAACCTGCATCAACACCAACCCCGATCGTCAGACACGTATCGACCGCGCCGGTGGTGTAGTGGAATAGAGTCCGCCTCGGGTGTGGGAGGTTGCGGGTTCGATCCCCGGCCGGTTCATTTCAAAAACTTAAAACATGGTAGCAAAGGCTGCACTCCTTGGAGCTCAGGAGTGTGTGGTTAGTTAGCATTACGACTGTTAAACTGATGCCAGGATAAATTAACCGGTAGAACTGGTAACTTACCCAGGCACACCGTGATATAATTGTAAAAAGCGGGCGTAAAACACCAAACAATGGATCAAATAGACCCGTATCGAATTATTAAGTGACTTGTGAAATAGTATGGACATTACACGATATTTCAGGTCTAATCGTACTTCAGATATTGATCGCATTCCTGAAGAAATGCATTACATAAACATCAATTCAATAACAAACTCTAGCCTCACGCACCTGCTTGTTACATGCTCGTTAATATCAGTTGGAATACGTTGAAGACACTTGTGCAGTGGTAGAGTGTCGGCCTTTCGTACCAAAGGTCCCGGGTTCGAATCCAATGATAAACGGGTCCTGCCTGTGGCTCGACTTCTGGTTATGTCTTCATGAAGCAGACATCGAGCGTGATAAATATAGCCTGAAAGCTTGTTTCCCACTCGATATAATATAATAAATAAGTTTAAACTAGAAACTCTTGGGGGTAAATTTCACATATCAAAAGTTTAATATTGTTAATAAACCCTTTATAACATTAAGACACATTAAGAATGTAACCTCTATATACAGTCGAATACAAATGGGAACCTGGATAGTCAAAGGCCCCCCATTCCATGACCTCACCAATAGCAGTTATTATACAATCAGAGCCACGTCAGATAAAGTTTGGTTATGATGCACGTGCGAATCGTTAATACTCGAATGAGCTAGTGTACACGCACACTTTCGTCCAACCCTGTCAATTTACGTCTGCATATAGAATCCCCCTGAATACACAATGTACTGTGTAATAACCACACTAGAAGTGTAGACCCATATGTTTCAGTCCCATACTCCCGTGTCATAGTATGATATTAATGTTATGGTTGCGCAACAAGACGCCTTTTTTAACACTGACGAGGTTCCTTCGTGACAATATACTATCATATCAATGCTACATTTAAACCGCTGCATAATTACGAATATTGAAATAAAAAAATATATGCCACGCGTCATTACAGAAATAAAACGCCATTGTAACGTGTTGACGCCACTGCAGTTGAAATTGCTCATTACATTTTCCCATGTGTAATGTTTTCAACTCTTGCCAATGAATACAGTTTCCTTTAAATAGAGTGTTCAATATGTTTGCAGATGTTTTGTATGCGCAAGATGCCGGGTCAATAGCCGTAGAGTATCGGTTATCACAAACATAACGGGCTCACACCCTTGTCGATTGGTTAAGCTTTCGGGATTTGCGATCGTGCGTTCCGAGTCAGTAATACTGCTCGTGTTGCTCATGAAGAAGTGTTTTAAGATTTGCTTTAAGCCTAGTTCTGGTTAGTAACCAAGGATCTGGAATAATTGTAATGTCGTCATGATATAACAGAACACCTTTTGAAATACGGCGCCCGCGCCTATAAAATGATAAAAACTTCCCCCTAAGAAGCACCCAAACGAAAAACAGCAATTAAAAGACACAAAGAATGCTTTTTGATTAGTCAATAGCGTACATTCGTATAAGTAAACAAACAACGGATGTCCGGAAACCTGATCGTCTTTAACCCTTTTTTTCTCATACAGATGCAGTTTATGACTTTGCACCCTCAACAATTTTTTGAAAAATTGGGGCCTAAGCAAACAATATCAAAGAGCATCCTGCATTTTCATTCATACTTTTGCCTCGTTGTTTTCAATGTTGGCTCGTTTTGGACGATTTCTGCCTCGTACATTGTTTAACATTATTGAATAGAGTTTAAATCATTGTGGCAGTTAAAGAAATTGTTCATTGTGAGCAATTACTCCTTATGCCACAATGATGCAAACAGTGTCTGCTTCATATGCGTCAGCAAGCGACTAGATATGGGAATAGGTTAATATATACTAAACTTGTCAAGGTCAACACTATGGGAACTATGATACACGCCCCTTTATTCATGCATACATTCGGTCATGATCGTGACATTAATACTCGCAAGGATCACTGTGTAATAAAAAAAACCTAAAACAACAACAACACTGTATCAAAGTATGGCATTCACACAGCTAGATAAACCATTTTAACCCTTTCCCTCATATATACGCTTTCTGACGCCTCTACAGCAGACGGCTTTTTGAAAACATAGTGACAAAAGAAGATATTGCACAAAACGTGCAATTTCTCCTTTTGCCACAATGTTTTCCACTTTTTGTCATAGGCTATCCATTCAATTATGGAGATTTTCTATTTTTTGACAAAATATGTTTAAAGTCGTCTGCTGCAGAATTGCCGTATGAAGGAAAGGGTTAATTTAATGCATAACAAGTTGGATTTGTAACGGAAGTCGTCGGAATAACGTTAAAATGATAATGACGTTTGACATTTTAAATGATTACATATGAGCCGGTCCACGAAAAAACCAACATTGTGGACTATGCGTAAAGTAACGACCCGTGTCAGCCTAAGCATGCCGCGCAGGCTTATCCGGATAGACACTTTTCGCCTCCTGTGGAGTTTTTGTTTCAGGTATCATTATTCTATACATTTATCTCCACTGAGTCGGAACGTGTCGGCCCGTACTGATTATATACTAACATAATACATTATACTAACGTAAATATAAAATAAACGTGTTTTCTCAAAATATATATCATCTGCAATTATCATAATATATATTTTTAAAAGACAATAAGAGTGCTAGGTGCATGCATCACCTGCCAGAATGGTGGATAAACGAACGGACATGTACATGTACATGCAATCTATAATTTATAATAATATTTTGAACTGTATATTGTTTTGCATTACACCCAAATTGAACACTTTCAGCTCGAATGGCAATATTGAGGTTTTTGAAAACAATAACGATCTGTCTCACCTGTAATCAGCATTGTTTGCTTGAAAGTTACAGTTACCAACAACTCTTATTTACATGAAAATCTGAGTCGCCTATTTTTTTAGACACGGAAGAGTCTACTTTTAGGAATTTGGCGTTGAAAGAAAGTTAATGAACCATAGACATATGATTCATTTTATAATTTTATAATTTTATTTAACCCTTCTCCTCATACAACAATTATGCAGCAGACGACTTTGAACATATTTTGTCAACAAATAAAATATCTATAATTGAATGGATATTGGATAACATATGACTTTAAGTGGAAAACAGTGTGGCAAAAGGAGAAATTGCTCGTTTTGAGCAATTTCTTCTTTTGTCACTATGTTTTCAAAAAGCCGTCTGCTGTAGAGGCGTCAGAAAGCGTCTATATGAAGGAAAGGGTTAAAATACCCGTTCACTAGGTATATCTAATTTAATTTCTTTTACAAATTTCTATCAACGCGTGCAGAAATTTGATTAATATTTATTCAACTATTGATAATTCAACTAAATGAAATGTTAAACCCTGAAACTTATGTACAAAGCATTTAAAAATGAACACTTTTAACCCTTTCCCCTCATACGACGATTCGGCAGCAGACGACTTTGAACATATTTTGTCAACAAATAAAATATCTATAATTGAATGGATAACATATGACTTTAAGTGGAAAACATTGTGGCAAAAGGAGAAATTGCTCGTTTTGAGCAATTTCTTCTTTTGTCACTATGTTTTCAAAAAGGCGTCTGCTGTAGAGGCGTCAGAAAGCGTCTATATGAGGGAAAGGTTAAAGACAATGATTAGGATAAACAAGCACTTGACAAAAAGCATAGACGAAGCTACCAAAAGAACAAGTAAAGGCGAGCGGCGCTCTGCAAAAAAAAACCAACAACAACAACAACGTAATGTGATCGTTTTAGAACCAGATCAGCCTGTGCATCCTTATCTGGATCGGCACTGTTCGTCGATTAGTCATAGACGGTTTAAACACGTCGATCCCCGACCGGGTCATACAGATTACTTTAAAAGGGAAGTAATTGCTTTCCATTCAAGGCGCTCGGGTAAAAGGGTAGTTAGCATTACGACTGACTGGCTGGTGTCCGAATAAATGGACCAGTAGTATTAGATACTGGTAACTAACCCAGGAAACTCCGTGATATGAGTGAAAATAATGTTGAAAGCTACGTAAAGCACTATTTAAACAAAACAAACATGTGACTTACAGAAAATATACACACTTACAGAAAATATACACTATCACGTGACGAGTACAAATCGTCTATTCTAAAATCCATCTGGTTGACTAATTAGCGCATAGCATAGGATGTCCGATCAATTTATAAATCATTATGATTTTCTTTCAAAATAGGAACAACTAGAGGTTCAAATTATCCATCCCGCAATAAGAAGTCATTGACTTGGCTGGAAAGATAAACCGATAAAACACTGTACACTGTAAAGACTTATCACGATAAACTGACAGCTGATTATAAATATAGATTTATTTACACAAGCATACAGCTGTCTCTGTGGCGCAATTGGTTAGCGCGTTAGACTGTTAATCTAAAGGTTGGTGGTTCGAGCCCACCCAGGGACGGACATTTTTTATTTTTATTTCAGTTAAAGCAATAAAATACTTTAAAGTGGACGTTTGCTTTCCTTGCTTCTTTGACAACTCATGTGCAATCGAAATTGATTGTTCACAACTTTAGATTGAATATCTTCTATCTAAAGTGTTATGTTACAGTGTCTTATTTTGTTTAAACTTTAAAGTCATTTAGAGTGTTATGTTAAAGTGTCTTATTTAGTTTAAACTTTAAAGTCATTTAGAGTGTTATGTTACAGTGTTATGTTACAGTGTCTTATTTAGTTTAAACTTTAAAGTCATTTACGCCTATAACAATGTAACAATGGCTTTTCCCTCATTGGCGCTCAGGACCGTGGGGTTAGTATAACGACTGACTTGCTGATGTCAGGATACGGACTAGTACTGAAAGTACCAAAGAAACACCCAATCGTTGAAAGCGGCGTTAAAAACAACAACAACAAAGTGAAGAATACTGTAACGACACTTACTTATTTTTTGCATGAGCAGAATTTTTTGTGTTTGATCAATACTTCAGCAAACGACCTTAAAGATGTTTAGTAAAACATACGGAATATCTATTACGGAAAGAACAAATATTGAATCAAGTTGAGGACATCATATCAAAAGGAGCATATTCATTATGAGAAATTTATTTTACCACAATGTTTTCAAATGTCGTCCGCTGTAGACGCGCCAAAAAGCGTCTACATGTGGGAATATGTTAAACCACCCACGGGCTATTTGCAGACGAGGGTAGATCTTGATCGTGTTTCCCTTCCGCACTGTTATACCAGAACATCAAAAGCCCTCCTACAAATTATTAAGAACTAGATGTTTATTTTGACAAACCGAACCCTGGTAGCTCAGACAGTACCGACGCGGGCTGTATATCCAGGGGCTGTGAGTTCGAACCTCATCTCGGTCAACCGTGATTATCCCACACGGTTGACAAAAGTCATTGTAAAAAGCGTCATTCGCCTTCCACCTATGGGCTAACTGTCTAGGTGGAAAAGCAGCCAGTTGGTTGGAAAGTTTCTTGTGTCGAGCGCTGGTGCCTGGAGCCCTGATGTTGAGTGGAGGGCAATTAACGCTTTCCCTCATACGACAATTCTGCAGCAGACGACTTTAAATATAATTTATAAAAAAAAAGGAAAATCTCTATAATTGAATGGATAACCTATGACTTAAAGTGGAAAACATTGTGGCAAAAGGAGAAATTGCTCGTTTTGAGCAATTTCTTCTTTTGTCACTATGTTTTCAAAAAGCCGTCTGCTGCAGAGGCGTCAGAAAGCGTCTATATGAGGGAAAGGGTTAAAGACGTTTAGTAAAACATACGGAATATCTATTACGGAAAGAACAAATATTGAATCAAGTTGAGAACAAAAGGAGCATGTTCATTATGACCAAATTTTATTTTACCACAATGTTTTTAAATATCTTCCGCTGCAGACGCGCCAAAAAGCGTCTACATGTGGGAATAGGTTAAAGCACCTGAGAAAATGTTGACGTTGCCAGGTACTAATGTTGTTTGCGTGATCGTTCTTATTGATTTGTTCGCGTAGCCATCGTGCTCCGATGCAGTTAGTGCTGTTTTTGCAATTTCAAATTACGCAAGAATCAATAAATGCACTCATTTAGTGACAGGGCTGTTTTCGTGCATAAAATACCACATCGAGTACTATTCTATAAATATGTCATTCCTGCATTAAGTGTGACGGGTTTACGGTCTCTTTATTATCGTCCGATCTAAATATAGAACCAGTCTTCGATATTCCTACGACATCATAGATGCAAATAGATTAAAATAGAACCTGGACCGTTTAACTCCTATGCTATTTGTTCAGTTTTCTACCGTGACATCATTTGAAGAAAAAACATGCTGCGTCTGAGGTATTTTTTGTATGCTTTAATACATCTTTTAAGACGTTGTTAATTGCTAACTGAGTACAGACGTGCTGATCGGACACTAAAATGTACAGAAATGCCAACTTATACTGTTTGGTACAGACGGGCTGATCTGAACATACACTGTACAGAAATGCCAAACGTGTACCGTTGTGTACGGACGGGCTCATCTGAACCTACACTGTACAGAAATGCCAACTTGTACCATTTAGTACAGACAGGCTGAGCTGAACCTACACTGTTAAGAAATACAAATTTGTACTGTTTAGTACAGACGGGCTGATCTGAACCTACACTGTTAAGAAATACAAATTTGTACCGTTTAGTACAGACGGGCTGATCTGAACCTACACTGTTAAGAAATGCAAACTTGTACCGTTTAGTACAGACGGGCTGATCTGAACCTACACTGTACAGAAATGCAAACTTGTACCATTTATTACGGACATGTCGATCTGAACCTACACTGTACAGAAATGCAAACTTGTACCATTTATTACGGCGCAGTGTCCGACAAATCCATTGCCCGGAGCCCGCGGGCTACCACAATAATTGCCCGGGCTACTGTCATTTTCAAATGAAAGCCCGGCGGGCTACTGTTTATTCCGGTGTCTGGTAGCCCGGCTTAATTACTTACACACATGTCGTGTATAAACAGTGACTGTATGTTACATGCGAAAACCACTCGCTGTGACCATAAAAAAATCAATATCAGTAGGCGGAGTTACCAACCTGTCAGATCGAGTGGTTTCAGCCAACCGAATCGCTTCAGTAATAGTCAATTAACGTGATATATATACCCATTACGGCGGTCCAATCATTAGTGACCATTGTTCCCTGGTGTTAATCCATGAATGATTGCGAATAACCAATGAAATTCAAATATTCCCGTAAACGTATTTTGATCCATATTTCTACTTTCGGTATGCGATGTTTGCAAACTGGTGCAGACCGGTTCAGAAAGACGGAGAAGAAAATTGTCACCATGCAGAAGTTAATAAAATAAATTCGATCCAAATATTAAAGACAATACAATACGATCACTTCTAGATCTTATCTTGTCGTTAATCAAATATGAAACACCTTCATAATCGACATAGTATGCGATATGTCAAAGAAAATGTTTGGGATAAAATCTATAATGAATAATAAATGCCCAATCACGGCTTTGTTTACCAAAATTAATTAGCATAACCGGCGGGAAAAAAAATCATATGACTTAATAATTGCGATTTCATTGGAAGAAATGAGAAATTGGGTCAATGACGTTAACGACCCGACGACCCCGATCAAGATTGGACCCCGATGTTTCAACGCTGTTTACCGATTTCAAATTCTCAGTAGGGAACCATGATTAACATTGCGCAATTATCAAAATGGCGGCTATGTTGTGAATAATACCGTAACACATGAAACAAATTTAACGTGTTACATGTGTTACGGTATTATTCGCGTCATTGTTTTTGACAATATTTTATGATTTAACCCTTTCCCTCATACAACAATTCTGCAGCAGACGACTTTGAACATATTTTGTCAAAAAATAAAAAATATAATGGATAACCTATGACTAAGTGGAAAACATTGTGGTAAAAGGAGATATTGCTTGTTTTGATCAATTTCTTCTGTTGTCACTATGTTTTCAAAAAGCTGTCTGCTGCAGAGACGTCAGAGAGCGTCTATATGAGGGAAAGGGTTAATAACTTCATTGAACCTGATAAATTTGACTTTTGGTTAATAAAATTGAATCTTATTTAATATGGCGTTCTTTGTAAAACTGACACTCGTATCGTATGCCCTGTTTCGGTGAGGGACCTAAATCGGTGACCTCCAATTTAAAGAGTTTATACTACATCATTTGATTTTTTGGTCTCAAGTTTAAACATTTCTGTCACTAGCTTTTAAATCTTTTGTAAATATGGATAAAATACATACATTTTATGCAGAATATTTCAAATAACCTAGTGAAAAGTAATCTTGAAAATCTTTAGTACCAATTTTCTCCTATCTGTTAAGCTCTACCAAAAAGTCTTTTTTCCAAATTTCATTTTTTTTTAACTGAATGCTGCACTTCAGGTCTTTTGCAACACAGTCATGTTATTTGAAATGGTCATTACCCTTAAATCATGTACATGGTGTGCTCTTAATATTATGTTTGTACAGAAGTAGAAAACAAAAATAATCATAAAACACTCATTGGCATCCGCGATATTTCGGGCTACCAGCTTCCAAATCTGGTAGCCCAGTGGGCTACCAAACAATTCTGAAATTTGTCGGACACTGTGTAACGGACATGTCGATCTGAACCTACACTGTTAAGAAATGCAAACTTGTACCGTTTAGTACAGACGGGCTGATCTGAACCTATACTATCCAGAAATGCCAACTTGTACCATTTATTACGGACAGGCTGATCTGAACCTATACTGTACAGAAACGCAAACTTGTACCGTTTAGTACAGACGGGCTGATCTGAACCTATACTGTACAGAAACGCAAACTTGTACCGTTTAGTACGTATATGCTGATCTGAAACTACACTGTTAAGAAATGCAAACTTGTACCGTTGAGTACAGACGGGCTGATCTGAACCTATACTGTCCAGAAATGCCAACTTGTACCATTTATTACGGACAGGCTGATCTGAACCTATACTGTACAGAAACGCAAACTTGTACCGTTTAGTACAGACGGGCTGATCTGAACCTACACTGTACAGAAACGCAAACTTGTACCGTTTAGTACGGACAGGCTGATCTGAACCTATACTGTACAGAAACGCAAACTTGTACCGTTTAGTACGGACGGGCTGATCTGAACCTACACTGTACAGAAACGCAAACTTGTACCGTTTAGTACGGACGGGCTGATCTGAACCTACACTGTACAGAAACGCAAACTTGTACCGTTTAGTACAGACGGGCTGATCTGAACCTACACTGTACAGAAACGCAAACTTGTACCGTTTAATACAGACGGGCTGATCTGAACCTACACTGTACAGAAATGCCAACTTGTACAATTTAGTACAGACAGGCTGATCTGAACCTACACTGTTAAGAAATGAAAACTTGTACCGTTTAGTACAGACGGGCTGATCTGATCCTACACTGTACAGAAATGAAAACTTGTATCTGATCGCATGGACGGGCTGATCTGAACCTACTCTGTACATATATGCCAAACTTGTATCTGATTGCATGGATGGGCTGATCTAAACCGACACTGTACATAAATGTAAACTTGTAGCGTTTTTTACGGACGGGCTGATCTGAACCTACATTGTACAGAAATTCTAAACTTGTATCCGGTATTTCAGGACTCTATCTGCACGACCAGTGACATATTTGCTTATAATTGATTTCTCCAATAAACAGTTACAGAATTACTTCATTAAATCAGCGGGGAGGTTAAACAGTCAATACATACATAGAGGTAGAGGGTCGGTCTCTCTTACCAAGGATCCCGGGTTCGAGCCCCGTGATGAGCGGGTTCTGACTTCGGGACTTTTCCACACAAACAGCGCAGTACTGGTTATGTCTCCAGAAAGCAGACATCGAGCGTTATTTATATAAGCTGAAAGCTTGTTTCGCAATCGATGTAAAATAAATAAGTTTAAACTAATACATACATGTTTTCCAATGGCATCATGCACGCTTTTATTTCGAGTAAGGAAACTTACCTTTTGTATATACCTTTATATTTTTAACTGCCATATGCCTGATAAATGCAGGTTTAAAATAAAATATAAAATAATTCTTTTAATAATGATAAAAATTAACAATACCAAAAAACAAAGTTCGTCCCTGAGTGGGCTCGAACCACCACGCTTTCGGATAACAGCCGAACGCGCTAACTAACTGCGCCACAGAGACAACTGTAAATAAAACAGTGTTTTAATAAATCTTGTTTTATAATCAGGTATCAGTAAAAATCGTGATCTTAATTATTTGTTTCGTAGAACTGACAACCGATACATAAGCCAGCTATAATTCTATTATTTTTAACTGATAAATGTTTTGTAAATCAAAATATTCCCTTGTTATTACTACGTTGGGTCGTTTCTGTAAATTATATTTAGTGCTAAATTTATCAAGGAGTACAATGTAAATATATGTTTAAGTGTTGTTTAATTATTTAACAAGTCCGCCTGCGGTCTTGGTTGCTTTAATTTTTAGGAAACCGCATTTCAACGACAAGTGTTTCATTGAATGGACAACACTTACTAAGACCTGGTAGAATATCTTGCTTTGCTCTGTCCTCTTTCAATAAATGATGAAAGCACTGAAAGTACTGGTAGGACGGTTTTGTTGATATTCGTTAATTAACGTCAGGCAAGCAGTTGAATATACATGTATGTTCAAAAGAGTTGTTTGTTAAATAGGAAAGTCTTCCCTTGACAGTGAGGAAACCTTAATCACTTAGTTAAAGCCGCTTAATTTCAGATTGATTCTGTAAATAAAAGTTATAAAACCCTGACAACAATTACTAAACAATCGAGGCGGTTTGAAGATGAATGAATCTACTCACAGTAACCTTTTGTCTTTTATTGGCAAAAATCAATTGTCGAGTCGGGGATCGAGCCTTTGTCGTTCTGGAATTATCTACTGGTTGTGTAGTGGTGGAGCGTCCACCTCGGGTGCTGGAGGTTCTGGTGTTCAATCCTCGGCCTGGTCATACCAAACACATTTATACTTGTAGTAATGGCGTTCCCTAGTTGGCGTTCAGGGCTGTGAGGTTCTGGGTGTTCAGTTCCCAGCCAAACACACTCATACTGGTAGTAATGGCTTTTCCTAGTTGACGTTCAGGGCTGTGAGGTTAGCATAACGACTTCATGTGCCTATCAAGCAATTGTTCTCTCCGTAAAATGGAAATATATTTATCTTGTTATCTTTGAATTGTTTTATTTGGGTTTTACGTCGTTCTAAACATTATTTCAATTATATCACGGTGACAGTTTTTTTTATACATGAATCAGTACAAGGCTAGGAAATCTGCCCTGCCCAATGGCACTTCCCGGGAAGCCGGTTTCCAAATCCACGAGACTGCTTTGAAAAAACAAGTCAGGAACAAAATGTAAATTCTGGAAACGTCGAAATTGCTCCGTCATTCACAATGTTTTCATATCTGAATAAGGTTAAATAATTTAGCGAAATTGTAAAGTTTACAATCTGCCTACACGATACACAATACCGACACATACACACTACCAGTACTACTGGTCCATTTAACCTGACACCAGCCAGTCACTCGTAATATAATGATAGTCCCGTAAAATCCTGAGCGCTCAGGAGGAAGGCAATTGTGACCGTTTTCAAAGTATCTGGTATGACCCGGCCGAGGATCTTACCTGCGACCCCCCGCTCTAGGGGCGGAGGCTACACCACTACACCACCGGTGTCTATATTTAGATAGAAAACAACTGATAATAAATAGATGTAAACTCTGGAAAAGTCTTTCACAATGTTTTAATATCTTAATAAGGGTTAAATAATTAGGCGATATTGTAAAGTTTGCAATCTGCCTACACATTACCGACACCTACACATTTAGTTCGAATGACTATTTGGTCATTTATGAGAACATTTCATTTGAAAGACTGTAAACAGTCTTTTAATTCAAATTGTTATTACAATATCAGAATTAAATTACTTCATTGTCTCTTGTTAGAATCGAGCAGCTTTTCATTTGTGTCTTAACAATAGGCATGCGTTTCGGGTAAACAGAGATGACTTGATTGAGTAGTTTTTATAAAATGATGCTCTTTCTTGTATCTCTTAAATAGCTAAATGCTCGGAATAATTCCAGTCAGGTTTGATTGATGAAGGCACGCAAAAAAATCTTTATAACCAATTATGAAGGTACGCATTTATATAGATAAACATAACAACGCAGTTTTCGATTTTTATTGACAATTTGAGAAAGGGGTCTTTCGGGGACTGTTTTGGTCCTGAAAAGGACCGTTTGTGTGACAGTTTCTCCCGCCACTTTACGTCCGACCGTCAAACACCAACAGTTCATCTTCGGCGTCATCATCTACGTCATCGTCTCCGTCATACAGACTATCGTTGTCTTCGTTATCAAAATCCACGCTGATAATTATGATTTCTCGGATTTCCTCCCAAATGACGTCACTCAGCTGGTCTGCGAGGTCACGTGCATAGGAGTACATGGCATTCCTCATTCCCTCTGTGACGTCAAGACGCAGAGCGAGGCTTTGCAGGAATGTCCGATCGTTACATCTTTTGGCTTTCTTGTACCTCAGAGTAAGGTCTCGAATCTTCTGTTTCAGCAGCTGTATCTGGGTGTTCGCGCGCGCTAGTCGTTTGCTCAACTTCAGACGCATGATGGCTTCCGTCACGTGTAAATTCTGACTCAACATTTCGGATATTCTTATCAAACTTGCTCGAAATCAATTAGTTATATAGTAATTATACACGTGTAGTCTTTTTGAAGTTTAGTCTTAGAATGATGCAGAGTTTGCGACCTTCTTCTGTTGTATATCAATACTGATAAAGATCAACCAATCAGATTAGTGCGTGCTGGTTTCCTGTGTTGATCCAATCAGACAGATAGTTGAAGATACTCTTCACACCTTTAGTGACATAATATGTTAATAGGCAAAGCCTAGGTCGTGTGAAAGCAAGAACAATTAATTAAGCACTGTCTGTCCCCCAACAAGAAACAAATTAATAGGCAAATTGTAGAAATTTAAGTTACAAAAACAGAATTAGAAAAACATATTGAAAAAAACGAAACTTAGCATGCATTTAAGTTTAATTTGTACATATATATCTGTTTTATTTTTTATTAGGTCAGGATGTTGTAATAGACTGTAAGATTTCCAAGGATGTTGATGGAAAACAACACTAGAAGGCATTGAAGAATGTTCTGATTTATTTTTACAAATGCCAGTTATTTGTAAACTAGTAATACATATAATTGAAAACTGACTCTTACCATGGTTGATTGAATGACTTGCGCTTAACATTACTCCACACAACAATCTTACAAGGCAGATGGCTAACTTTGCATGATCTGGCTGAATGTATAATCTTGAGACAATTTAAGATGACTGAGAAAAATGTAATTTTTGACAAATATTTTCAAAAGTCCCATTTATAATGATGTATGTTGGAAAGGTTAAAGTTTAGCCGGCCTTGTCTGATGTAAATTACTTGATTTCTGTGACTAATCCGAATACATTGTCGGAATGGTGTAATTGATCCAAAATGAACATATCCAAAATGAACAATATGTTCCTATTCAACAACATTTTCACTTTGAACACCTATCTCCTTTTCTGGTTTTTAATTTGTAAAACATGAAAACAGCATCAGATTATTTGTTAATAAGTACCAGACTTAGTGTCAACAACAGTTACTGAATATATATACATGTATCTGAAATATGTTGTTTGAAAAAAAAATGGATAATATAAGATCTGATCAATATATTCAATATACATTTTATTGCATAAAACAATAAACAGTATGTTTATAGCAAATAAAGAAATTATAAAAAGTACAAACAGAGAAATGGATTTTCCAGAAGAATTTGCAATAATTTAACATTGTTAGTGATCATGTTAAAATTGCTCTATTATAAAAATATGATGTATAAATTTCGTTAAAACTTTGATATTAGAACGGTTATCAAAGCTGGATCAATCCTTGAACATGTACAGATTCTCAGAGTTATCAATGTTGATAACCATTCCTTTTTAGCTCGACTATTCGAAGAATATGAGAGCTATACTACTCACCCTGGCGTCGGCGTCGGCGTCCACGTCACACTTTGGTTAAGGTTTTGCATGCAAGTTCTTAAATACTACATGTATTGCATTGAAACTTTCTACAACCCTACCAAACTATCACACCAATGTAGATTATCAAGTTAGATAACTCTATCCTGCATTTTATGCAAGTTATGGCCCTTTTTTACTTAGAAATTCTGGTTAAAGTTTTGCGTGCAACTAAAGTAAGAGTCCATATCTCAGTATTTAATTGATGCATTGCATTGAAACTTTATACAGCACTACCCAACTATCACACCTATGTAGATTATCAAGTTAGATAACTCTATCCTGCATTTTATGCAAGTTATGGCCCTTTCTTTACTTAGAAATTCTGGTTAAAGTTTTGCGTGCAACTAAATTAAGAGTCCATATCTCAGTATTTACTTGATGCATTGCATTGAAACTTTCTACAACCCTACCCAACTATCACACCTGTGTAGATTATCATCTAAGATAACTCTATCCTGCATTTTAGGCAAGTTATGGCACTTTTTTTTACTTAGAAATTCTGGTTAAAGTTTTGCGTGCTACTAAATTAAGAGTCCATATCTCAGTATTTACTTGCTGCATTGCATTGAAACTTTCTACAACCCTACCCAACTATTACACCTGTGTAGATTATCAAGTATGATAGCTCTATTCTGCATTTTATGCAAGTTATGGCCCTTTTTTTACTTAGAAATACTGGTTAAAGTTTTGCGTGCAACTAAATTAAGAGTCCACGTCTCAGTATATACTTGATGCATTGCATTGAACCTTTATACAACCCTACCCAACTATCACACCTATGTAGATTATCAAGTATGATAACTCTATCCTGCATTTTATGCAAGTTATGGCCTTTTTGGACTTATAAATTCTGGTTAAAGTTTTGCATGCAACTACATAAAGAGACCATCTCTTAGTAACTACTTGATGCATTGCATTGAAACGTTATACAGCCCTTACCAACCAGCATTTTATGCAAGTTATGGACCTTTTTGGACTTAGAAATTCTGGTTAAAGTTTTGCAACTACATTTAGAGTGTAATCTCAGTAACAACTTGAACAATTGTATTGAAACTTTATACAACCTTTCCCAATTGTACAACTATAAACACAACCAATTAAGATAACTCTATCCTGTATATGGTGCAAATTGTTGCCCTTTTTTTACTTAGAAATTATGGTTAAAGGTTTGCGTGCAACTACATTAAGAGTCCATATCTTAGTAACTACTTGATGCATTCCATTGAAAGGTTATACAACCCTATCTAACCATCAAACCTATGAAAATAATCATGTTAAATAACACTATCCTGCATATAATGCAAATTATCACCCACTAAGAAATTGTGGTTAATGTTTTGCATGCAACTTACATTAGAGTCCATTATCTCGGTAACTTAAATAAGCGGTGGAATAGTCGAGCGCGCTGTCCTCCGACAGCTCTTGTTTTAATTGTTATTGCTCAATTATAAAAGCTTTTGAAAAGGGTACAGGGAGTAAACTATTTTCACTAGAAGCCTGGATAAAAATGTAATAAGTGTTTAAGTAAGACAACTCCCCACAACATAATTGTTTCATGTATACATTGTTAAGTTTAGTTGCCTCTTTCAAAACATGTACCTGCTGAGATTTGATCTTAGAACTCTTGTTAGACCAGGTGTTTTACCATTAAACTACAGTATAGGTTTTTATTTTGAGCAGCAGTTCATGAAAATATGTGTACTTTTATTACCAGTAAAGTATAAGAATTTTTTTGTTACAATGAATGTATACCAATTTAAATTTTACCATTTCTATTGTATAGATTATACAATTTCACACAGAAAAATGGATTTCACAATAAATTACATAGAAAACAGATACATTTCTGTGGTATTTCAGTTATATCAGAGGACAGAACACTTATGTGAGGTCACTGGGTGACTAACATAACTGACATTAATTATGAACTGCCTTATAGCCTTTTTCTGTTGAAAAACAGATTACGTTTTCTTTATTGTTCAACCAAAATGTTTATACAAATTTATTTGAATAAAAAGTATTTTGAGTGTTTGTTGAATTTAAAAAGAGATTGATCCTCTTTATCTACAGATTTCAATGCTCAGTTTGTTTTTACCTTATTTGAGTTTGATATAGTTAGTGTACATTGCCCTGTTTCATAGACGGACCTAAATCGGTGACCGTAAAAGGCTTTTATTTTGCATTTGCTCTTCAATTTGAAGAGTTCTATGACATCATTGGTTGTTGTGCTCCCAAGTATGAAAATAGTGCTGTCAATCTGTCAATAGATGTTGAATCTTTTTCAAATATTGTTTGAATACATACATGCAGAGTATTTAAAATAACCTAGTGAAAATAATGTTTAAATTCTTAGTACCAAGTTTGTCCAATCTGATCAATAAACACATTTTGGATAAAAAAAAAAAGAAGGAAACTACTAGAAATTCAGCCTGTTGAAAGACAAGTAATGTGTTTTACTGATAGTCCACATATATATGACATCATTTCTTTAAAACAATGGACTCATTTGAGTTTGATCAATAAACACATTTTGGATAAAAAAAAAAGATAAATCTACTAAAAATTCAGCCTGATGAAAGAAAAGTAATGTGTTTTATTGATAGCCCACATATGACATCATTCCTTTAAAACAATGGACTCATTTGAGTTTGATCAATAAACAAATTTTGGATAAAAAAAAAATGAAACTACTAGAAATTCAGCCTATTGAAAGAAAAGTTATGTGTTTTACTGATAGTCCACATATAACATCATTTCTTTAAAACAATAGACTCATTTGAAGGCATGAAAGTGTTTTCCTCTCTTTCAGGTTGGAGGATATAGACATTAAGACATTTACTATGTATACCCCAAAATCAGGGTGAACTGATTCTGACAAAGACTAGGTCATAGACATAAACTGTTAAACTGTACAATGTAAAAAAATAGTGTAAATTGAAGGCAAATAATTTGAAATTGACTGTAGTTTTGTTTGTTTGCTACATTTACTGCAATAAATAGATACACGTCTTAAAGTCAATACAACTAGACAGTCGAAGATATGATAGTTTTAATAGCTATTTTCTTGAGTGGAGTCAACATTTGACAAGACGGCTTCGGCTTCAAATGACAGATACAGTCATAAACGATACACACCATGTGACGTCACGCGATGTGACGAAAGCATCGTGGATCGTTCCCAACAGATATATAACAAATAATTTAGAAATGAAGTTATATTTTTAAGCAAATTATTGATATAATAAATAGCTTACCTTGAAATGAAGCTATGCCGATACAGAAACAGAATTGTTCGTCCTTTTCAGTTAAAATAATATCCGAGGCCAGTGTAACGAACGATAACTTCCGTTGAAATTATTTACAATCATTTTCAAGTGTTTATTGCTTGTCTATATTGCAAAGATATAAAATCCATGAAATAATGATGACAGGTACAAAAGAATAGTCGACTTAGCCGTCATAAAGTCCTTCCAGTGAATGAAATCCATTTGTGACGAGTCAAACTATTTTTTCCTACCATTCCTGTCGTTTTCCTTTTGTTATTTATTTATTACTTGCCTTACAATGACGTTACTTTTCGTTGCAATGACGTCACATTTGGCAATCTCTATTACATAGGCGCTCTCACTCTCTATTACATAGGCGCTCTACATTCACCAGTAAGACCGGAAGCAAAATGGCCGAAAAAAAGTGCTATGGGGTTGAGATTTGATATGTGAAAAACAGTAAGATTGTACTGAATTCTCGTTGTTTTGATCTCGTATGATGTGTTCGTACGTGTAACCTATAGGCGTGCTTCGCTCGAGCCTTCGGCTCAAGCTTTCACACGTATTACACACCGTACTGTCAACTCACCGATTACCTCATACAGACGACTTTGAAAACATCTACCCAGGATACGGAAAATCTCTAGAATTGAAGGTATAATTACTGAAAAAAATTGTGGCAAAAGGAGGAATTGCTCGTTTTGAGCAATTTCTTCTTATGTCGAAATGATTTCAAAAGTCATGTGCTGCAGATGCGTCAAAATGCGTCTATAGGTGGGAAAGGGTTAAGAGTTTTTGGAGAAAATATGAAAGTGCATGAATAATTTTATTTCCTTTTTTTCGACTCACTTCTAAATGGACGAAATTTACTGCAAGATTTCCCATGAATAAAATGTCATCTCTTCGAGTATATATTTGCTTCTTTTCACCGAGAAGCCGAGACTACAAGATTTAATGGGAGACACTTAAAATACCCTCAGTCAAAATCCCCTCACCCTGAAATTGATAGGGTAGTCAAAATCCCCTCAACCAAAATGTTAGGGTAGTCAAAATCCCCTCGACCGAAATGATAGGGTAGTCAAAATCCCCTCGATGGGATTAGCAGGGTAATCATAATGTATGACATTAGGAGACATCAAAGGTGTCTAAGGCTAAAATAACATTGTACTTAAAAGACAAATAACATAGTAAGTAATTTAAATCATTTTAAGGTTTAACATACACAACACAGTAAGTAATGTAATCATTTTAATAATATTCAGCACACAGTTTGTAGGACATTTTATATTTTCACAGATTAACTAACCACTTTCTACCATATTTAGACACTCGGGTGTTTATCTTATTCTTATAGGTTGTCCAATCACTGACAAGAATTCCTCAAGGGACTTATCAATTCGGAATTGAATAAAGGGATTTATACGACATAATTACAAAAAGAAACATATGCTACATGAATAATAACAATATAGTACACATATTAATATCATATTAATAATGATTAACACAATCAATGGTTGTGACAAACAGGATTAAAGCAAGTATCACCTTAATTCATTTATAACATGTGTCTGAATTATCACCTATCATTGGTTTTATTTCAATCAGTACGGTTTTGTCTATATTATATTAATAGTCATATATTGAATTTGAACCCTTGGATCTCATTATCTTTCAAGCAGAAAATGAAAGACCAATACATGCAACAATGGACACACAATCTATCCAAATCTTCAAGTGGTAACAACTATAAATAATCAAAGATTCATATGAAATGAACACCTACTTTAAATATTTACCAAACTATTACTGCAAAATTCTGACAGCTTTCAGAACTGGCAACCATAGATTGCCTATAGAAGTAGGCAGATGGCATAGCATCCCGGTTCCACAAAGAACATGTCAATTATGCAATCTAACCATAGGGGATGAATTCCACTATACCCTTGAATGCAAACAATTTGAAAATCAAAGAAAACAATTCATAAAAAAGTATTACTATAATCACCCGAATACCATTAAGTTTTATCAAATATTTAATACTAACAATAAAACTGATATGTTAAATCTTAGTAAATTCCTAAATGTCATTATGAAAAGTGTTAAAGCAACCTATAATTAATACGCCAGTCCAATATCAGTAAATGTTGATGATAGAAATTGGTGGTGATGTAAAAATGTATTGCAATTTATATTTGAAAATAGTATATAAAATTGATGTATGAAATTTATGATAACTTAGAACTGTTTAACATTACCCTGTGAGTCGGGTAAATGATAAACAGTTATAAACGGTATGTTATAAGTACTAAATATTTTTATAAAATTGAATCTGTTTTAAACAAATAGACAGACAGGGAAGATACAGATCAGTCTGTGCATACTTGCGGGCAGATCTGTCGCTCCACTGTCTGCACATGTAACTCATAAGTGGCAGAAATTATGTGTTTACCTTGCAATGTATTATGTACTGCAGTGTCAGGATGTTTAATATGAAATTGTATTGTTGTGAAATTGTGTTGTAATGTTTGAATATATTACATTAATTAGCAAAATTCATATAATCTATGTTATTCCGGGAAGGAACATGTACATAAGAAAATGTAATATTACACATGGACACTTTGTAGTTATGTATAATATTCAATGCTATACACTATAATCAGTGCTATGTGTATGATAACTGTAACTTGTAGTAAAGAAATATTTTGTGTTTAACCATCTTACAGCGAAAAATGCTAATATTCTCACTTACCATGTGTACCATTTTGTAGAAGACAAGTTAACTGCTACTTTTTCTTCGAGAATAGATTGTTGATATTTTCTTCCATCCAGTCTTCTCCTGAAATAAATAAAAATCTCACAAAGAATCAGGTCATCAATTAAAAACATAAAAATAACCAATAATTACCAATAATAACATCTGCATTAGACAAAAACTGTTATAACACAGGTATATTAAACAAGTGTAATACAATGATTTACTTAAAAATTAGGACTGGTCAGAAAATTATTGACAAAAATAAATATAACAAAAAAACCCAAAACAAACAGATAAAAACCATTAAATTTTAAAAGATTTAAAGCTACTTATTAGTTACAATATATAGATTATGTATACAAAGTACAAGAAATCACTTATCTGACAATTCCTTTAAAGTTGTTCATTCATTGCTCAAATGAATTGCTGTCCGAAATAGAATATCCGAATTACCGTTCATATTGGTATACACCGTTGAATTTCCAAATATAACAGAAAAACAATAACAAGAAACTAAATATGCACAATGTAATCCATCATTATAACACCACTTCAACGTAAACTATATCCACTTGCACGAAGAATAGATAGAAATAACGTTATATGGCCGTTGAAGCACGATTCACTAGATTCTCGTGTTAAAAAAAAAAATCCGTTAGAAGGTCTACAAAGGGAACTTACTCTTCCAATCCAAAAATACGTTAGAGTATACAAAGGGAGGTAAAAGGGTGACTGAAATTAAACAGTAACCCAAGGTTATAAAATCCGGTTAATTTTGCCTAGAACTTTAAATCATTCTAATCTCAAAAATTAAAATTAAAATAAAAAAAATCAATATTGATCAATATCTGTCTATTCAGAGATCTACATAATTAGATCTATTATCTTGTTTGTAAACAACATTACAAAGAGGGTTGTTCTATATTCTGTCATGTATATATGTCATTTTGTTTCGCCGTTTGTAATGCTAAATTGTATTTACCTCATGTTTTTGTGCATGTACAAACTGGGAGTATTAAAGAAATTGAATTGAAATTGACATTTATCTATATTATATTAATAGTGATATATTAAATTTTGCACAGCATTATTTTAGCATGACAATTCACCAATACATGAAATCAAGTGCCAAGACCGAATCACTGTTGAAAGCGTCGTAATAAAATGTAACATAAATGTATTAGAATGAGCGTATTAATTTATGAATATCCATCGAGTGGATTTTGACTACCCTTTCATTTTGGTCGAGGGGATTTTGACTACCCTATCATTTTGGTCGAGGGGATTTTGACTACTATGCCATTTTCAGAGTGAGGGGATTTTGACTGAGGGGATTTTGACATACACTCGATTTAATGTACGATACAATATACACAGAGAAATCTTTTAGATTCCTGCTACAAAGTAAAATTAATTTGTATGAGAATCTTCATTCTAAAATTTGGAAGTATATAAATAGTGTTTAACATAAATTTCTCATTTCCAAAGCTTCTTTAGGCTAAACAAAATAAATATGTGTGGTTCAGGTAACATCGGTCAAAGAAAAAAGGTAGGTAGGTAGGTTTTTTTTTCTTTTTTCTTAAGCAAGTTGTCTGTTGCAAGTTATTACAGACGTAAGTGGTCACAAATGTGTGCTATATGCACATTCAAGACATCTCATCAATATATGCAATAATTCTTGCAAAAACTTCCCTGACGGTAGATGAGTTGATGACTGCCTTCATAATTCGTTTTGAAGGGCCATGGACGCGTTTTCTACCGTCACGGCGAACACTGTGGCCGCCGCCATGTTTGTTTTATTACGATCAATAAACGCTTTCCAAGCGTTTCAGTTTCGTACTCAATTATTTTAGTTCCCAAAATCGATAAAAAGTTCTAGGGTCGGCCCCAAAAAATAGGGAAGGTAGGGTTACCTGAAGTTAACCCTTTTCCAACATACATTATAACAGCGCTAAAGCAGACGAATTTAAAAAACATTGTGGAAAAATGTAAAATGTGTCATTATGAGCAATTTCTCCTCTTACCGCAATGATATCAATGTTATTGAGAGAGATTTTCCATAGTTACGTTTCGATGTTTCCAAAGTTGGAAATATGTTGGATGTGGAAAAGGGTTAAAGCAGACGACCCTTGGTTATCCTTTCACGTAAGGACGAAAACGTCAATTAAAATTGTCATCACCTTTAAGTGCGATATGAAAAAGACAATTGTACTTCACACCTTTTACTTTATCAACCATACTTCACTGCAAAATATCTAGATAAGATTATCTCTCTTTTTTTTAATTTAAAAGACAATCTAGTTAATCAACATTTTATTCATAATTAAAGTCGTAAAAATTGAAAACCTGTATTTTCGCTATTAGACGTATGCTATGTTTATGCCAATTGTGTCTTTTACTTTTCATAATTAATGAAGTCTTTATTACATGCTGGTTCATCTAAGTGAGATGAATACATTCAAAATATACACTTTATTCTTTTACATGAACTTTCAATGTTATCAACTATTTTCAATAATCATATGTCATAAATAACTTTTATATTTTTAACTCGTCTATTGCATATTTGTCTAATATGGGAAAGGTTTAAATTGTTTAATTCCCTGTCGCTACCCCCTCTCTCCCCGAATTATGAAAAACATCTGTGTTCACATTTTAAGCAAAGAAAGAAAAAACATCGTCACGCGAGGCTAAACCCTTTCCTCATACAACACTTTTGCATCAGACAATTTTATAATTATCTGCTAAAAATATTGAAAATCTCTCAAATAAAAACAAAAGTTTATAACAGTGGGGTAAAGAAATGTATATATGTTGGAAAGGGGTAGTTATTAACCTTGTGATATTTTTAGTTTCGAATCTAAGGGGGAAATGGTTTTATTAAGCTGAGTAAGAGTAGTCGTCGTCGTATTGGGGTTATTTATCCTCGCCTTTCGGCATAAATCCATTTGAGTAAAAGTAATTACAAACAAAGAGTCGAAAATTTGTTTTCAACAATTTCGCTTAACCCCAAACAATGTTTTCAAAATTCACGTTCTGTATATGCGTCTAAAGTCGTTTGTATCAAAGACACGGTTTAAACAGTACTGTCTGATTTGGTTCACACTTTCTAACATGCATTACTCCGTAAAATATACACCATTTAACACGTGTAAAGGTAGTGTCACTCTAGATATGTCTGTCTACTTGTCCACATGATATTATCTATTCTCATAACTCTATTTCACATTGATTACTCTCATTTCATTCTCGATAATCAAACACAGAAGATGGAGTTTTCACATACAATGACGCGGTCGCTGTTGTCCTTGACGAGCAGAATCATCGTCGTAGAACAGAGAATTCAAAGGGCCAGCACTAACTACAACAACCTCAGCGTTCAGCATAGACAGCTCGAACGTCGACGTAAGCATGCCAAACGGCGAAACCAACGCAGTATCTTCTACAACGTTACGTTACGACTGGGAGTGCTTGTAGGCGTTATGAACATGTTTATTGAATGCATTCGAATGCTGAACGAGGAATCACGCGAGTTACGCTGGCTGATCTGGAGATGTTTCGAGGTAGAAGACGATTTCGATTCAGGAATTGATGAGGGTATTCGATTTGTTGGTGATGATGATGATGCAGAAGACAGTGATGATTCGGAATACTATGCAGGCTCAGATCGAACATTGGTCGTTGGCCTGCCATCGCACCACGCATAAAACCGCAGACATCTGCTTTTTAAAAAGGCCCTTTTCAGGGCCACCAGCTGTCTAGAAAGATTCTCTTTCTTTCAAGTGTCAAAGATTATTAAATGAAGCACCTCTCGTAACCCCTATATGTTTTATTTATATCCCTCTTTAATCCTTTCAAACATGTATATATACACTCTTCTGCAGCAGACGACATTTGAGAACATTGTTGCAAAAGGAGAACTTTCTCCCCTTATCACAACGTTTTCAACTCCATCAATTAAACTTTCTTTCAAAGTTATCTTTCACAATTTAACCTGGAGGGTTTTTTAAAATTCGTCTGCTGCTGATTTATTCTATGACGGAGAGCGTTAAGTTACTTCTATAACGGATGCTAAACTGCATCAGAGGACTTTGAAAACATCTACTCAAGATACTGAAAATCTCTAGAAATGAAGGTATAATTACTAAGCTAGCCAGGATTATTAAACATTCTTCTCTCAACGTATAAATTAAAATACAAACACCCATATGCAAATACCAGACGGCGAGTCTCTTTAATGAACAAGAAGCAGTTACAGTGAAGTATATGTACGTACTGTGACAGCCTGTAATACGTGTTGAATAAACATGTTTATATAATGAATAAAACATCTGAATTACGATGTAAGACAATATTTTTGAAAATCCGTCTCGCCCAGGAACGACCAGAGATAAAAACCATTGTATGGAAAAACTCTGGAAACCTGTGTCAATTTGTCAATGACAGATTTGAATGTTAGACCTCATTCTATGCAACTTGTAGTTATGTTAACCATAATAAACTATCGAAAACAAGATGTGAACTGCTTGCTGTCGTCCGGTAGAATGAACTTATCCCGCCAATTCACAACAATATATACAACTAACTCACCAATATCTCGTGCTACCCATGCACCCAAGCGCTTACGAATAACCCTTTTGAATACGCTACGCGAAGAAAAAATATTTCACGCTATTCTACGAAACCCGTGAAATTGATATTATTCATATGCAAAGACCGTATCACGATAAACTGACAGCTGATTATAAATGCAGGTTTATTTAAATAGTCATACAGTTGTCTCTGTGGCGCAATTGGTTAGCGCGTTAGACTGTTAATCTAAAGGTTGGTGGTTCGAGCCCACCCAGGGACTGCAATTTTTTTTTTATTTCAGTTAAAGCAATAAATGTTAATCAACTTTTTACTTAGTTTGCTATACTTTAAAGTGGACGTTTGCTTTCCTTGCTTCTTTGACAACTCATGTGCAATCGAAATGTATTATTCATAACTTTAGATTGAATAACTTCTGCACCATTTTGGTTCGCCAAGATTCCATCATTACTTTGAAATTCAGTTAGACAAATATTTTATCGCACAAGACGGAACCTGACTGGCATGGATTTCTCTTGATATCAGACCTACATTGAAGCTGTCATGGGTTGTACTTTAAGCAATTGATTCACAGATAAAGAAAATATTTTACGACGTCTTTACTTTCGATCCTATTTACAACAATTCTGCAGCAGACGACATTGAACATATTTTGTCAAAAAATAGAAAATCTCTATAATTGAATGGATAACCTATGACTAAAAGTGGAAAACATTGTGGCAAAAGGAGAAATTGCTCGTTTTGAGCAATTTCTTCTTTAGTCATTATGTTTTCAAAAAGCCGTCTGCTGCAGAGGCGTCAGAAAGCGTCTATATGAGGGAAAGGGTTAATGTGTCTAAATGTTATAAAAGGTTAATTTACATTATCAAACTTTGAATATGTGAAATTTACCCCCAAAGAGATTCTAGTTTAAACTTATGCAGAGGCGTCAGAAAGCGTCTATATGAGGGAAAGGGTTAAAGACGTTTAGGAAAACATACGGAATATCTATTACGGAAAGAACAAATATTGAATCAAGTTGAGAACAAAAGGAGCATGTTCATTATGACCAAAGTTTATTTTACCACAATGTTTTTAAATATCTTCCGCTGCAGACGCGCCAAAAAGCGTCTACATGTGGGAATAGGTTAAAGCACCTGAAAAATTGTTGACGTTGCCAGGTACTAATGTTGTTTGCGTGATCGTTCTAATTGATTTGTTCGCGTAGCCATCGTGCTCCGATGCAGTTAGTGCTGTTTTTGCAATTTCAAATTACGCAAGAATCAATAAATGTACTCATTTAGTGACAGGGCTGTTTTCGTGCATAAAATACCACATCGAGTACTATTCTATAAATATGTCATTCCTGCATTAAGTGTGACGGGTTTACGGTCTCTTTATTATCGTCCGATCTAAATATAGAACCAGTCTTCGATATTCTTACGACACCATAGATACAAATAGATTAAAATAGAACCTGGACCGTTTAACTCCTATGCTTTTTGTTCAGTTTTCTACCGTGACATCATTTGAAGAAAAAACATGCTGCGTCTGAGGTATTTTTTGTATGCTTTAATACATCTTTTAAGAGGTTGTTAATTGCTAACTGAGTACAGACGGGCTGATCGGACACTAAAATGTACAGAAATGCCAACTTGTACTGTTTAGTACGAACGGGCTGATCTGAACCTACACTGTACATACATGCTAAACTTGTACCGTTTTGTACGGACGGGCTCATCTGAACCTACACTGTACAGAAATGCAAACTTGTACCATTTAGTACAGACAAGCTGAGCTGAACCTACACTGTACATAAATGCTAAACTTGTACCATTTAGTACAGACAACCTGATCTGAACCTACACTGTACATAAATGCTAAACTTGTACCGTTTAGTACAGACAAGTTGATCTGAACCTACACTGTACAGAAATGCTTAACTTGTACCGTTGTGTACGGACTGGCTGGTCTGAACCTACACTGTACAGAAATGCTAAACTTGTACCGTTTTGAACAGACTAATAGATTTAAACCTTCATAGATTTAAACCTTCATCCGTAATAGATTTAAACCTTCATTGTAAAGAAATGCCAACTTGTATCTGATCGCATGGACCGGCTAATCTGGATATACACTGTACAGAATTGCAAATGTGTACCGTTTTGTACGGACGGGCTGGTCTTAACCTACGCTGTACATAAATGCCGACTTGTATCTGATCGCATGGACGGGCCGATCTGAACCTACGCTGTACAGAAATAAAAACTTGTACCGTTTTGTACGAACGGGCTGATCTAAACTGACGCTGTACATAAATGCCGACTTGTATCTGATCGCATGGACGGGCTGATCTGAACTTACGCTGTACAGAAATGAAAACTTGTATCTGATCACATGGACGGGCCGATCTGAACCTACTCTGTACAGCAATAAAAACTTGTACCGTTTTGTAAGAACGGGCTGATCTGAACCTCCACTGTTAAGAAATACAAACTTGTATCTGATCACATGGACGGACTGATCTGAACTTTTACTAAACATAAATGCAAACTTGTATCTGATCTCATGGACGGGCTGATCTGAACATTCACTGTTAAGAAATGCAAACTTGTATCTGATCACATGGACGGGCTGATCTGAACCTACACTGTACAGAAATGCAAACTTCTATCTGATCACATGGACGTTCTGATCTGAACCTTCACTGTTAAGAAATGCAAACTTGTATCTGATCTCATGGACGGGCTGACCTGAACCTTTACTGTACAGAAATGAAAACTTGTATCTGATCGCATGGACGGGCTGATCTGAACCTACACTGTACATAAATGAAAAATTGTATCTGATCACATAGACGGGTTGATCTGAACCTACACTGTACATAAATGAAAACTTGTATCTGATCGCATGGACGGGCTGATCTGAACCTACGCTGTACATACATGTAAAATTGTACCCATTGTTTCAGGACTCTATCTGCACGACCAGTGAACCGTTTGCTTATAATTGATTTCTCGAATAAACAGTTACAGAATAATTTTAGTAAAGCGTTGGAAAAAGTGCGGGGAGGTTAAAAATTCAATACATACATAGAGTTAGAGGGTCGACCTCTCGTACTAAGGGTCCCGGGTTTGAGTCCCGTGATGAGCGAGCTCTGACTTTTAATAATGATTAAAATTAACAATACCAAAAAAAACAAAGTTCGTCCCTAAATGGGCTCGAACTACCAACCTTTCGGTTAATAGCCGAACGCGTTAACCAATTGCGCCACAGAGACAACTATTAACATAACAGTGCTTTAACAAATTTTGTTTTATAATCAGATATCAGTAAAAACCGTTATTGCGCTTGTGCATCAGCACCAGTGCATATATTGGTTGTGAAAAAAACATTTACTGGTGCAATGGGCATGCGCATGCGCCGTGTTAATCGTCTTGATCGCGCATGCGCCGTATTTTAGCGTCAGCTCTCGGATATTTCCGTAGCAGTTCGTCACTAGACTGGTTCTCGTTCGATTTTTAATATAAGATTAAGATTAGTGAACCAGTCTATTTATATGAGACTAGCACTAACCGCGATGAACGTTGCTTAACTTTACACACAGGGCAACCACTCTACCAACGTCGCTATGAAGCCTTCTTCCTCAGCAAGGCTGTAAAAGTGATATGTATACATAAACCTATATCCCGTTTCCGTTACATTAGGCAAATGGAAATGTTTTCATAAATGCGAAGTTGTTGTGCTCAATTTTGCGATTATAAGAATATATTAAGGGGAAAAAAGGACAAATGTTTAGAATAATTTTGGGAGATCGAGGTAAAAGACGTTGGGAAAAAGGTATTTTTGTTTTTGTTTAACGTATTTAACTAAAAAACTATTGTTATTATATATTTATAGCATATATTTAAAAACGGGTTTCGTGTTTTTCGAATCAAACAGTATTTCTTAAGCCACAAAATGCTGATTCCCGCGCCAATTGCTGCATCTTGCAGCAACTCTTGTCGGTCTTTATTATTTGTTTCGTAGAACTGACAACCGATACATAAGCCAGCTATAATCTTGCATAGATGTTCTATTCTTTTTAATTGATAAATGTTTTGAAAATCAAAAGACAAAATATTCCCTTTTCATTACTACGTTGGGTCGTGTCTGTAAATTATATTTAAGGGCTAAATGATGTTGTAAGTTTTTCGTTATAATTTATCAAGGAGTACAATGTAAATGTATGTTTAAGTGTTGTTTAACAAGTCCGCCTGCGGTCTTGGTTGCTTTATTTTTTAGGAAACCGCATTTCAACACCAAGTGTTTCATTGAATGGACAACACTTACTAAGACCTGGTAGAATCTTGCTTTTCTCTGTTCTCTTTCAATACATGATGAAAGTTCTGAAAGTACTGGTAGGAAGGTTTTGTTGGTATTCTTTAATTAACGTCAGGCCGAAGCAGTTGAATAAGTTTGTTCAAAAGAGTTGTTTGTTAAATACGAAAGTCTTCCATTGACAGTGAGGAAGCCTTAATCACTTAGTTAAAGACGTTTTAATTTCAGGTTGATTCTGTAAATAATAGTTATAAAATCCTGACAACAATTACTACACCATCGAGGCGATCTGAAGATAAATGAAGCTACTGACAGTAACCGTTTGTCTATTATCGGCAAAAATCGATTGTCGAGTCGGGGATCGAGCCCTTATCGTTATGGAATTATCTACTGGTTTTGTAGTGGTGGAGCGTCCGCCTCGGGTACGGGAGGTTGTTGGAGTTAAATCCCCGGCCGGGTCATACCAATCACATTCATACTTGTAGTAATGGCTTTCCCTAGTTGACGTTCAGGGCTGTGAGGTTAGCATAACGACTGACTAGCTGGTGTCAGGATAATGGACCAGGAGTATTGATACATTACCCAGGAAATGCAGTGATATAACTAAAACAGTGTTGAAAGCGGAGTAAACAGCGTACAGTGACTGTTGGAGGATGAGGTTCATATGCCTATCAAGTTATTGTTCTCTCCGTAAAGAATGATATTTATCTTTGAATTGTTTTATTTGGGTTTTACGTCGTTCTAAACATTATTTCAATTATATCACGGTGACAGGTTTTTTTTATACATGATTCAGTACAAGGCTAGAAAATCTGCCCTGCCCAAGGACACTCTACCATGAACGCCTTGAAACGACTAGGGAACATTCCCGGGGAGCCGGTTTCCAAATCCACGAGACTTCTTTGAAAAAATAAGTCAGGAACAAAATGTAAATGCTGGAAACGTCGAAATTGCTCCGTCATTCACAATGTTTTCATATCTGAATAAGGTTAAATAATTTAGCGAAATTGTAAAGTTTGCAATCTGCCTACACGATACACAATACCGACACATACACACTACCAGTACTACTGGTCCATTTAACCTGACACCAGCCAGTCACTCGTAATATAATGATAGTCCCGTAAAATCCTGAGCGCTCAGGAGGAAGGCAATTGTGACCGTTTTCAAAGTATCTGGTAAGACCCGGCCGAGGATCTTACCTGCGACCCCCGCTCTAGGGGCGGAGGCTACACCACTACACCACCGGTGTCTATATTTAGATAGAAAACAACTGATAATTAATAGATGTAAACTCTGGAAAAGTCTTTCACAATGTTTTAATATCTTAATAAGGGTTAAATAATTAGGCGATATTGTAAAGTTTGCAATCTGCCTACACATTACCGACACCTACACATTTAGTTCGAATGACTATTTGGTCATTTATGAGAACATTTCATTTGAAAGACTGTAAACAGTCTCTTAGTTCAAATTGTTATTACAATATCAGAATTAAATTACTTCATTGTCTCTTGTTAGAATCGAGGCATGCGTTTCGGGTAAACAGAGATGACTTGATTGAGTAGTTTTTTATAAAATGATGCTCTTTCTTGTATCTCTTAAATAGCTAAATGCTCGGAATAATTCCAGTCAGGTTTGGTTGATGAAGGCACGCAAAAAAATCTTTATAACCAATTATGAAGGTATACGCATTTATATAGATATACATAACAACGCAGTTTTCGATTTTTATTGACAATTTGATAAAGGGGTCTTTCGGGGACTGTTTTGGTCCTGAAAAGGACCGTTTGTGTGACAGTTTCTCCCGCCACTTTACGTCCGACCGTCAAACACCAACAGTTCATCTTCGGCGTCATCATCTACGTCATCGTCTCCGTCATACAGACTATCGTTGTCTTCGTTATCAAAATCCACGCTGATAATTATGATTTCTCGGATTTCCTCCCAAATGACGTCACTCAGCTGGTCTGCGAGGTCACGTGCATAGGAGTACATGGCATTCCTCATTCCCTCTGTGACGTCAAGACGCAGAGCGAGGCTTTGCAGGAATGTCCGATCGTTACATCGTTTGGCTTTCTTGTACCTCAGAGTAAGGTCTCGGATCTTCTGTTTCAGCAGCTGTATCTGGGTGTTTGCGCGCGCTAGTCGTTTGCTCAACTTCAGACGCATGATGGCTTCCGTCACGTGTAAATTCTGACTCAACATTTCGGATATTCTTATCAAACTTGCTCGAAATCAATTAGTTATATAGTAATTATACACGTGTAGTCTTTTTAAAGTTTAGTCTTAGAATGATGCAGAGTTTGCGACCTTCTTCTGTTGTATATCAATACTGATAAAGATCAACCAATCAGATTAGTGCGTGCTGGTTTCCTGTGTTGATCCAACAGACAGATAGTTGAAGATACTCTTCACACCTTTAGTGACATATTACACACCATACTGTCAACTCACCGATTACCTCATACAGACGACTTTGAAAACATCTACCCAGGATACGGAAAATCTCTAGAATTGAAGGTATAATTACTGAAAAAATTGTGGCAAAAGGAGGAATTGCTCATTTTGAGCAATTTCTTCTTATGTCGAAATGATTTCAAAAGTCATGTGCTGCAGATGCGTCAAAATGCGTGAATAGGTGGGAAAGGGTTAAAGAGTTTTTGGAGAAAATATGAAAGTGCATGAATAATTTTATTTCCTTTTTTTCGACTCACTTCTAAATGGACGAAATTTACTGCAAGATTTCCCATGAATAAAATGTCATCTCTTCGAGTATATATTTGCTTCTTTTCACCGAGAAGCCGAGACTACAAGATTTAATGGGAGACACTCAAAATCCCCTCAGTCAAAATCCCCTCACCCTGAAAATGATAGGCTAGTCAAAATTCCCTCAACCAAAATGTTAGGGTAGTCAAAATCCCCTCGACCGAAATGATAGGGTAGTCAAAATCCCCTCGATGGGATTAGCAGGGTAATCATAATGTATGACATTAGGAGACATCAAAGGTGTCTAAGGCTAAAATAACATTGTACTAAAAAGACAAATAACATAGTAAGTAATTTAAATCATTTTAAGGTTTAACATACATAACACAGTAAGTAATGTAATCATTTTAATAATATTCAGCACACAGTTTGTAGGACATTTTATATTTTCACAGATTAACTAACCACTTTCTACCATATTTAGACACTCAGGTGTTTATCTTATTCTTTTAGGTTGTCCAATCACTGACAAGAATTCCTCAAGGGACTTATCAATTCGGAATTGAATAAAGGGATTTATACGACATAATTACAAAAAGAAACATATGCTACATGAATAATAACAATATAGTATATACATATTAATATCATATTAATAATGATTAACACAATCAATGGTTGTGACAAACAGGATTAAAGCAAGTATCACCTTAATTCATTTATAACATGTGTCTGAATTATCACCTATCATTGGTTTTATTTCAATCAGTACGGTTTTGTCTATATTATATTAATAGTGATATATTGAATTTGAACCCTCTGACATTTATCTATATTACATTAATAGTGATATATTAAATTTTGCACAGCATTATTTTAGCATGACAATTCACCAATACATGAAATCAAGTGCCAAGACCGAATCACTGTTAAAAGCGTTGTAATAAAATGTAACATAAATGTCTTAGAATGAGCGTATTAATTTATGAATATCCATCGAGTGGATTTTGACTACCCTTTCATTTTGGTCGAGGGGATTTTGACTACCCTATCATTTTGGTCGAGGGGATTTTGACTACTATGCCATTTTCAGAGTGAGGGGATTTTGACTGAGGGGATTTTGACATACACTCGATTTAATGTACGATACAATTTACACAGAGAAATCTTTTAGATTCCTGCTACAAAGTAAAATTAATTTGTATGAGAGTCTACATTCTAAAATTTGGAAGTATATAAATAGTGTTTAACATAAATTTCTCATTTCCAAAGCTTCTTTAGGCTAAACAAAATAAATATGTGTGGTTCAGGTAACATCGGTCAAAGAAAAAAGGTAGGTAGATAGGCTTTTTTTTTCTTAAGCAAGTTGCCTGTTGCAAGTTGTTACAGACGTAAGTGGTCACAAATGTGTGCTATATGCACATTCAAGACATCTCATCAATATATGCAATAATTCTTGCAAAAACTTCCCTGACGGTAGATGAGTTGATGACTGCCTTCATAATTCGTTTTGAAGGGCCATGGACGCGTTTTCTACCGTCACGGCGAACACTGTGGCTGCCGCCATGTTTGTTTTATTACGATCGATAAACGCTTTCCAAGCGTTTCAGTTTCGTACTCAATTATTTTAGTTCCCAAAATCGATAAAAAGTTCTAGGGTCGGCCCCAAAAAATAGGGAAGGTAGGGTTACCTGATCCACACATATTTATTTTTTTAGCCTTATTAAATGTTGCCGTATTGACTTGCGTCCTATGGGGTTTATGTCCCATGGGTGTTTTGGCCTACACTCGTTGTGAAGGCGTCAAGTGTTATCTGTACTAGTTAACCCTTTTCCAACATACATTATAACAGCGCTAAAGCAGACGAATTTAAAAATCATTGTGGAAAAATGTAAAATGTGTCATTATGAGCAATTTCTCCTCTTACCGCAATGATATCAATGTTATTGAGAGAGATTTTCCATAGTTACGTTTCGATGTTTCCAAAGTTGGAAATATGTTGGATGTGGAAAAGGGTTAAAGCAGACGACCCTTGATTATCCTTTCACGTAAGGACGAAAACGTCAATTAAAACTGTCATCACCTTTAAGTGCGATATGAAAAAGACAATTGTACTTCACACCTTTTGCTTTATCAACCATACTTCACTGCAAAATATCTAGATAAGATTATCTCTCTTTTTTTAATTTAAAAGACAATCTAGTTAATCAACCTTTTATTCATAATTAAAGTCGTAAAAATTGAAAAAACTATTTTCGCTATTAGACGTATACTATGTTAATGCCAATTGCGTCGTTTACTTTTCATGATTAATGAAATCTTTACTACATGCTGGTTCATCTAAGTGAGATGAATACATTCAAAATATACAATTTATTCTTTTACATGAACTTTCAATGTTATCAACTATTTTCAATAATCATATGTCATAAATAAATATTTTTAACTCGTCTATTGGATATTTGTCTAATATGGGAAAGGTTTAAATTGTTCAATTCCCTGTCGCTACCCCCTCTCTCCCCGAATTATGAAAAACATCTGTGTTCACATTTTAAGCAAAGAAAGAAAAAACATCGTCACGCGAGGCTAAACCCCTTTCCTCATACAACACTTTTGCATCAGACAATTTTATAATTATCTGCTAAAAATATTGAAAATCTCTCAAATAAAAACAAAAGTTTAAAATAGTGGGGTAAAGAAATGTATATATGTTGGAAAGGGGTAGTTATTAACCTTGTGATATTTTTAGTTTCGAATCTAAGGGGGAAATGGTTTAATTAAGCTGAGTAAGAGTAGTCGTCGTCGTATTGGGGTTATTTATCCTCGCCTTTCGGCATAAATCCATTTGAGTAAAAGTAATTACAAACAAAGAGTCGAACATTTGTTTTCAACAATTTCGCTTAACCCCAAACAATGTTTTCAAAATTCACGTTCTGTAGATGCGTCTAAAGTCGTTTGTATCAGAGACACGGTTTAAACAGTACTGTCTGATTTGGTTCACACTTTCTAACATGCATTACTCCGTAAAATATACACTATTTCACACGTGTAAAGGTAGTGTCACTCTAGATATGTCTGTCTACTTGTCCACATGATATTATCTATTCTCATAACTCTATTTCACATTGATTACTCTCATTTCATTCTCGATAATCAAACAGAGAAGATGGAGTTTTCACATACAATGACGCGGTCGCTGTTGTCCTTGACGAGCAGAATCATCGCCGTAGAACAGAGAATTGAAAGGGCCAGCACTAACTACAACAACCTCAGCGTTCAGCATAGACAGCTCGAACGTCGACGTAAGCATGCCAAACGGCGAAACCAACGCAGTATCTTCTACAACGTTACGTTACGAATGGGAGTGCTCGAAGGCGTTATGAACATGTTTATTGAATGCATTCGAATGCTGAACGAGGAATCACGCGAGTTACGCTGGCTGATCTGGAGATGTTTCGAGGTAGAAGACGATTTCGATTCAGGAATTGATGAGGGTATTCGATTTGTTGATGATGATGATGATGCAGAAGACAGTGACGATTCGGAATACTATGCAGGCTCAGATCGAACATTGGTCGTTGGCCTGCCATCGCACCACGCATAAAACCGCAGACATCTGCTTTTTAAAAAGGCCCTTTTCAGGGCCACCAACTGTCTAGAAAGATTCTCTTTCTTTAAATTGTCAAAGATTATTAAATGAAGCACCTCTCGTAACCCCTATATGTTTTATTTATATCCCTCTTTAATCCTTTCAAACATGTATATATACTCTTCTACAGCAGACGACATTTGAGAACATTGTTGCAAAAGGAGAACTTTCTCCCCTTATCACAACGTTTTCAACTCCATCAATTAAACTTTCTTTCAAAGTTATCTTTCACAATTTAACCTGGATGAATTTTTAAAATTCGTCTGCTGCTGATTTGTTCTATGACGGAGAGGGTTAAGTTACTTCTATAACGGATGTTAAACTGCATCAGACGACTTTGAAAACATCTACTCAAGATACGGAAAATCTCTAGAAATGAAGGTATAATTACTAAGCTAGCCAGGATTATTAAACATTCTTCTCTCTACGTATAAATTAAAATACAAACACCCATATGCAAATACCAGACGGCGAGTCTCTTTAATGAACAAGAAGCAGTTACAGTGAAGTATATGTACGTACTGTGACAGCCTGTAATACGTGTTGAATAAACATGTTTATATAATGAATAAAACATCTGAATTACGAAGTAAGACAATATTTTTAGAAATCCGTCTCGCCCAGGAACGACCAGAGATAAAAACCATTGTATGGAAAAACTCTGGAAACCTGTGTCAATTTGTCAATGACAGATTTGAATGTTAGACCTCATTCTATTCAACTTGTAGTTATGTTAACCATAATAAACTATCGAAAACAAGATGTGAACTGCTTGCTGTCGTCCGGTAGAATGAACTTATCCCGCCAATTCACAACAATATATACAAATAACTCACCAATATCTCGTGCTACCCATGCACTCAAGCGCTTACGAATAACCCTTTTGAATACGCTACGCGAAGAAAATTATTTCACGCTATTCTACAAAACGCGTGAAATTGATATTATTCATATACAAAGACCTTATCACGATAAACTGACAGCTAATTATAAATACAGATTTATTTACACAACCATACAGCTGTCTCTGTGGCGCAATTGGTTAGCGCGTTAGACTGTTAATCTAAAGGTTGGTGGTTCGAGCCCACCCAGGGACTGCAATTTTTTTTATATTTCAGTTAAAGCAATAAATGTTAATCAACTTTTTACTTAGTTTGCTATACTTTAAAGTGGACGTTTGCTTTCCTTGCTTCTTTGACAACTCATGTGCAATCGAAATGTATTATTCACAACTTTAGATTGAATAACTTCTGCACCATTTTGGTTCGCCAAGATTCCATCATTACTTTGAAATTCAGTTAGACAAATATTTTATCGCACAAGACGGAACCTCACTGGCATGGATTTCTCTTGATATCAGACCTACATTGAAGCTGTCACGGGTTGTACTTTAAGCAATTGATTCACAGCTAAAGAAAATATTTTACGACGTCTTTACTTTCGATCCTATTTACAACAATTCTGCAGCAGACGACATTGAACATATTTTGTCAAAAAATAGAAAATCTCTATAATTGAATGGATAACCTATGACTAAAAGTGGAAAACATTGTGGCAAAAGGAGAAATTGCTCGTTTTGAGCAATTTCTTCTTTAGTCATTATGTTTTCAAAATGCCGTCTGCTGCAGAGGCGTCAGAAAGCGTCTATATGAGGGAAAGGGTTAATGTGTCTAAATGTTATAAAAGGTTAATTTACATTATCAAACTTTGGATATGTGAAATTTACCCCCAAAGAGATTCTAGTTTAAACTTATGCAGATGCGTCAGAAAGCGTCTATATGAGGGAAAGGGTTAAAGACGTTTAGGTAAACATACGGAATATCTATTACGGAAAGAACAAATATTGAATCAAGTTGGGAACATTATATCAAAAGGAGCATGTTCATTATGAGCAATTTATTTTACCACAATGTTTTCAAATGTCGTCCACTGCAGACGCGCCAAAAAGCGTCTACATGTGGGA